>VXBZ01010285.1:17122-54538 GCA_013399135.1 Heliornis fulica | reverse complement strand
TAGTTGGGGGTGTCCCTGCTTCTTGCAGGGGGGTTGGAGTGGATGACCTCTGGGAGTCGCTTCTAACCCCTAATCATTCTATGATTCTATGATTCTATGATCCAGGTGCTGGTCCCACAGCTCCAACAGCATGGGAGGGGGGTTGGGGATGGAGCACACCCATCAATAGCCCTTTAATGACAAGGACCTCTAAGGAACAACCCCCCACCAGCGCTGCCAGCTCCCATCACCAGGCTCCCATCGGCACCGCTGACATGTTCACTGGCCTTCTGGCAATCAGGGCTTTAGGGATGGCATGTGACAGCCTCTGGAGTGCCCTTCCACGGGCCTGGGGAGGGAAAGCAGCTGGGTAATCCCAGTGACAAATTCCTGTTGAAAAACACTCAGATCCCACGTAGCCACGTGCTGCACCATGGCCTGGCCATGCCCCTGTCACAGACACACGTGAAGCCCACGGGGATGGTGCTGTGCACAGTCAACTCCAGGACTCCTGTGCACTGGAGCCTTGGAGGCTCCATCAGAGAGACTAAAAGTTGCTCTGTGCCAGCCATGAAGGACCAGGAGGAAAATCCAGTGGAAAAATGCTGTGTGACTCTATAGGGAGTCCCACAAAACACTGTGTCCAAAGGGAATGTTTCTGAGATCAACTGGAGAGCAAGAGGCACTTAACGTATTCCTGCTGCTCAGCTTCATCAGATCAAGTGACTGGAAGAGGTGATGAGTCCTTGAGTTACTTTCCTGGTGATTACAATGGCTGGAGAGCCCATTACTCTTGGAGCACATGGTGCAGCTCACTTGGAGCCTCTTCGAGGCTGATCCAGGGGATTAAAACTTCAGACAAGAGCAGAACTGCGGAGATGCAGCTCCGGGCAGGCCCTGCAGAGCCCGTATCCTCGGCATCACGGCATGGCTGCTGGCTGCACGGCCACACACAGACCCCACAGAGAGTCTCCTGAGCCCCAGCACCCTGGGAGACCCCAGCTGCTGCCCCTGCCCCAACAGCCCTAGAGCCACAGGGTCCTGCCCACAACAACGGTCCTGGATGTCGTGGGCATCTTCCATCATTGTTGTGAATCGTCGGCGTGGGTGGGAATCGGTCCCTGAAACCTGTCAGCCCTCAGGAACTCACCTGGATTTATCCAGAAATGCCAGGTCTTGAGTCAGGCTTTTTGGTGCTGGAGGAGAAGATGCTGGAAGGCTGTGCACGAGGGATGGGGCTCTGAGCCCTAATCACTGGCAATTAAATACCATAACGAGTGCGGCTCTTCTCTCCATGCACTTGTGATGCTCTGCCGGCTGCAGAGAACACCCTGAGGAGTCCTAAAGCGAGTTGGCTGCACACTGTCACATTCAGTGATGTTATTCTGTCCCACTGGCTCACTGCAGGATGCTCTGGAGCTGCCAGCACCCCCTGCCACCCCGTGGGACTCGCATCCTGGTACCCCAAGTTTCCTGACACACACCGGGCACCTCAGGAATTGTGTGGCACCTTCACTTAATGAGCCTCTGAGGGTGTGCTCATTAGTTAAAACAAGTTACCCACCATCTAAAGTGATTCCCAGTATTCTCTCATGCAAAGGGGACAATGCTTCCCGAGCCAGTCCAAGGAGAAATGTAATTCTGTGCATTAGCATCTACAGTCTGTAAGATTAAAAAACCAACAAACCTACAGAGATCCAACACCCCCCCTTACCTGAAAGGGGCCTGCAGGAAAGCTGGGGAAGAACTGTTCCTGAGGGCATGGAGAGATGGGATGAGGAGTGATGGTTTTAAACTAGAAAAGGGGAGATTCAGGTTGGGTATTTGGAAAATATTCTTTCCTCTGAGGGTGGTGGATCCCTGGCCCAGGTTGCCCAGAGAGGTGGTGGAGGCCCCATCCCTGGAGACATTCAAGGTCAGGCTTGATGGGGCTCTGAGCAACCTGCTCTAGTGAGGATGGCCCTGCTCACTGCAGGGGTTGGAGTGGGTGTGCTTTGAAGGTTCCACCCAACACATGCAATGTTTCTATGATTTAATCAGATTCCAGATCTATGCACATAGTGCTAGGCAGGGTGCAAAATACACAGCTACATTTAGACACTGTTCAGAGAGGTGCCCCCAGTAGTAAGCCTGGGATGGATCTGTCTGCAGGACCACTTCCCAGTCCCCCTGCCTGGTTAGAAGGAAGAACACTTTGTTTAAGCACCTTCTGGCCCAACAGCCACAAAGGAAGTTTTGTTTCACAGTATATTCACAGGTTTGCAGAGACTTTACAGTCAAGCAAACAATATGATGGTTAAATTATCCAATTCCATCACTTGACTTCTTAAATGTGGAAGTTAATAGATTTGCATTATTGGAGTCACCATGGAAGAAAGCATGAATACCCATCTAGGCAAAAATCAAAAGGCAATCGATCCAACGGTTTTTAAGGACTAGATTTCCCCCTGAGGTCAAAGCAAACGATATTCCATCCTGTGCTTCTGACAATTACACCGTGGTTTGGCTATTTGTGCCCGAGGAGATCGTCTGCCACCGAGCAAAACCTTTGGGAGCCAGAGGTAGGGCTCCGGCCAGCCCTGGCTGACAAACCACTAATCTACAGGAACAAAGCAGACAATGACGAGCATCAGCAGTTGTTAAAGGTTGTTATGACAGCGACATAAGCGATTAGCTGCTTCTGCCAGCCTCCATCACCCGGTTATCCGAGCCGGCGCCTCCGCCGTGGCGCCTCGGCGCAGGGAGCCCCGTTCCACCCCACGCCGGACCGGACCCTCCTGCTCCGGCTCGTTGCCTGGACCTACCTGTGGCCTTTAATGCTGGTTGTTCACCTAGCAAGAGTTTTAACCTTTTGGCATGGATTTTCCCTTGGTAATGCGATTCGGCCACCACTGCTGAGGTAAAGGACATGTTACATAGTGTGCAGCATTTGTTCTTATCCACTGAGTCACCATCACTGCCCTGGGTGGAGACAAAAACACAGACAAAAAAAAGAAAAAAAAAAAGAGGTGTATAAGCCCACCAAGCACAGTCACAGAGAAAGAAGAGAGAGGAAGCCAGGTTGTGCCAAGGCCATGGTTTCCAAGGGTTTTCCCTTCCTTGTCTCCCCTGGCCTCCCCTGGTCTATCCCTGCTCAGCACGTGGATGCCTCCGAGCCCTGGATGCTCCTGAGCCCCCAGCACCTTTGCTCTCATTAAGGTGTTGGGAGCTCATCCTGAAACTCTGTGCTTCCCCTGGCCAAGGGGCTCATCCTTCATCCAGACCCTTAATCCTACTTCAGCTCCCTGGCTGAGTCATACAAATCTGGTGCTTTCCCTGCCAACGGACACTGGCGTTTTCTAATGCTGTACGAGCCCCAGAGCAGCTGGGGTTGGGATGGGATGGGATGGGATGGGATGGGATGGGATGGGGGGAAGGAACCAGCAGGACTCCCATGGGATCACACACCAGTCCCAGACACCTCCTTGCCCTTCCGCCTCAGCTCGGACATTCCCAAGCCCTTGGAGGACACCATTGTCCGTCCCCCTCCTTCATGCAGAGACTAAGAGAGCTCAGCAGGAGGGTTGGGGAGTCCTAACTGCACCCCAGCTGTCTGTTCCACTGGGCAGGAGCTCCACGAGGTGCTCAGTCACCCTGTCAGCGCTGTGTAGGAACCGGGCTCAACACCCCACTGCCAGCAGCTAGACAGAGGAGCCTGCAGGCAAGAGCATCCTCGGGGCACACACTAAAGCCAGGAAAAAAAAGCTGGAGCCTTTGCAAAGAAGACACAAAAAAAGTTGTTCAGAGCACCTAAAGAACACACCTATGTGCTGCTCCCTCCCGAGAGACCAATCATGAGTGTGAAACATCCCAGGCACTTTGTGCACAATGGTAAAAAAGCTCATCCCAGAGACCAGGGCTGCTTAAACCAAACTCACCACGGTGGCCTGCAGCCCTGCTTGGGGGTCTGTGTGATGAAACACCCCCGGTTCAAAGGTAACACCCCGGTGTGAGACCCCAGATGCCGGCTAACACGTGGCATGTGGGCATTTTAAGAAGTTACAAAGGCACCATCCAGTGTTTCAGTACCAGCAAGAGGCTCTTGGGGCTGCACAGACACAAGTAGGAGCCACTCCTCACAGTTACTAATTGCTGAATCATTATTTTCATGGGTAAATCCCAATTTAATGAGAATATTGTCTCCACCCTTCATTATGGTTATTGCAATAAAAGGCAGCGTGGCTCTGCTGGCTGGCTGAGCCCAGACCCTGTGAGCAGGAGTGGCTGGAGCTCAAGGCTGCCTGTTCCCACTGTGGCTGGAGCCACACAGATGCCTGTGCCACCCCACATCCTGGATCTCACTGCAGTTCCCAGTGTCCCACTTGGACATCTGTGATCCCAGCAGGGCTTCTGAGCATCCCAGCATTACCCCAACACCTCCCAGCACCTGAGATGGAGGTACCCCCACACTCCCAGACTGATCTGCCTGGATCTCTCCCCATGAAGGGAGGGTTTTTCCCCCAGCACTGAGGGAAGCAGTGGCTGAGCAGAGAGACTGAGCAGCCTTGGGAGAAGAGCTCACCAGCAGCCCTGGGCTGATCATCTGTCGGCAAAACACAACCGCTGCTGCCAGCAAGTGGTCGTGGACAAGCTGCTTCCAGGGAAAGTTGTTCAAGTGTGCAAACAGTGTGCAAACAGGGGAAAAGCACATTAGCACCATTGCCACAATCTATTCAATCCATTCCACAGAGGAATCGGGGATCCCTTTTGGGGCCATATACACGTGGCTTTGCTTATCTCAAGTTCTCAGCGTGTGGCCTCGGCCATGGAGCACAATTTATAGGAGATCCCTTCTGAAAACACTGCTCTGTGCAGAGCAGAGCCGGGAAATGACCTGCTGAGTGCAGGTAGTTAGCATCCCAATGATGGGATGCTAACTACCTGCAGGGGCCAGATCTGACCACAAGATGGTCAGATCTGGCNATCGGGCCCCTGTGCCAGGGTGAAGCTCCCTCCAGTGACAAGCTGTCTGGAGAGAGTCAGGCACTTTTTTTCTGGGGTGGTGGTTTTGGGTTTTTTGCTTTGGGTTTGTTTTTTTTTTTTTTAATTTAAAGTATTCCAGCTGCTGGTATCTGGTCAAACCAGAAAACAGCCTCCTTCAGAAGCTGTGCTCTTCCCTTCACAACAACTTCACAGTAAGCTGCAGGTGCATCCTGCAGCTCATCCCTGTGCAAACACTCGGGTACCCACGGGGACACGTGAGGGGTCCCGCGCCCCTGCTCACATAAAGCACATCCTG
The DNA here is from genome assembly GCA_013399135.1 of Heliornis fulica. Taxonomy (NCBI): domain Eukaryota; kingdom Metazoa; phylum Chordata; class Aves; order Gruiformes; family Heliornithidae; genus Heliornis; species Heliornis fulica. The sequence goes on along the minus strand of VXBZ01010285.1, from coordinate 49,281 downwards.
GGAATGATGCCACTGCCAAAGAGCCAAGGAAAGTCGGAAAACCAAGTGCAACATCACAAGTGCACATGCAGAAGGAAGGGCCCTGCTCTTCAGATCCCCACATAAACAGGGGAAACAGCTCCAGCATGAGCACCCACCCAGCTGTCCGTGAGCACGGACCCCAACACAACCTCCAGTGCACCCCGACCTACGTGCCTCCAGCACCCCCAAAACCTCGTCGGGGCTGAGCTGAGTAACCCTAGGGATGACCCTGAGCATCCCAGCAGCTGTGGGGCAGGAGAGGGGCTCTGCAGCACTTGGGAGCAAACCACAGTCGGCACCTGAACAATTGGGTCCGGTCACTTTCTCCCACAAAAATATGCACGATTGAAAACCGGACCAATTTTCATCGCTTTTTTGTTGTTGTAAACTATGAATCAACTTAAACCTCAGGGAGAAATCTCAAGGGGTGGTAAGTACTGTTCTGAGTGTAATTTGCACTTCTTTTAAATAGGTTTCTCTCAAGATACTTTACGTCTTCAAAGGGAAATCACTTGAAAGTTAAGAGCAGAGTAAAAAAAAAAGTAATTCCCAGACTCCACTGATCATCATCAGCAGAGAGCTTCCCACTGAGCTCGTCTGAAAACCCGGTACACCTCGGTCCTTAAGCACCAGTGTCTCCCTCTTCCCTGTCTGCTCATCAGTGACATTTTTTTTTTCCTTTACAATCTACTTTCACAGATAAACTGCGGTTAAAAACAAAACAAAAAAAGAATTAAATAATTTGACGCCCCTCACACACCTCAATTAGAGGTCAAGGTCCCATTTACACCGATCCACAGCTTATCTGAGTTCGTTGATGGGGATTTGGCCCCAGACTGGTGCCTGTCTGCAGGGGAGGGGTGTCCTATCCCCAAGTCAGACCAAACCTCAGCCTCTGACAAAGCACAACTGACCCTCGCTCGTTAACAGCCGATTTCCAGACACTCAACGCTGCTCTTTGCCAGCAAGATGCAGGAGATGTTTGGGCACAAGCATGATTAGGTACCCAACTCATCAGCGGCATTGCTCCCTTCCCTGCTCCAGCACCCATCCCTGCACCGAGCCACCCAGGTGCCTGAGCCTGGTCCAGCCCTGAAGGGTAATTATTCCATCTCATTTGTCAGTGGCTGTTTTACCTGTAACCAGATGGGTTGTGGCAATGTGATCCGGGTGTCTTTTGTCACCCGCTGAATGACACCGCGGTGACAGGATTGTGCAGCCAAGCTGATAAAATAACATCGTTTCTCTTACTGGGATGCCCAGATGAGATGGTGGGGTGAGCCCAGCACGAAGCAGGGGCTGATCTGCATCCTGCTGGGGCACAGCCCCTCTCTCCAGGGATGCTGTGCACCCATCTGTCCATCACCCATCGCTCCTCACCGTCTCCCTTACTCCCAAGCCCAGCTCAGCCTGAAGCTGGAGCAGTAAATTGCATCTCAATTTAATCTCCATAAACAACTTCCCACAAACAACTCTCTCACCCCACCCTGCATCCAGCCAGCCAGCACACAAGGAATATTTCCACCATCTGACTTTGCAACCCTGCCCAGGAGATCCCTTCTCACCAACCTCTGCAGAGCTACAGCACTGATGGGGGGCAAACAGCCTCACCTAAACCGCAGCCCAACCAAACACACCCCGATATAAAGCATCATCTTCCCGGTGCCCAAATCTCCCCGCTCTCCACAGCCCTGCCAAGACAGCCTAGTTTACAGGGCTTTGGTTTGTGATATTATAAACTTCAAAGCAAGTCTTGTACATCCAACAGAATTAACTTCAGTTATTCAGACATCTGTTAACAAGCTGCTAAAAGGCATAATCCTCACGCAGTCCTAAGCAATCCTCGGGAAAGTCAGGATTTCTATTCCACAGATACAAATCAGCTGTCTACATTTCCTGGGTTTTACTGAGAAAAGATTATACATGCCCTTGAAATACATCAACCTGAAACACAGCACTCAAGGCACTGCAAAGTATCTTTGAAATTTGAGTTCATTTTCTGCATGTGAAGGTGTTGCTGCTGAAGAGCTTTTTTCCATCATGCTCCCTGCGAAATTGAGGCCACTTCCACTTTGGAGCCTGTTTTTTCTTGTGGTACAATCAAGGAGTGAGTAGCAGTTCAGAGCTACCTACATCCAAAATGCTTGTGAGCTGTCTGAGGGTCTCAGGACCTGTGTGTCCTCCGAAGGGAAGCTTGGAGGATGTGTTGGACATCAAGTCTGATCCTGCAGTCCCCACTGCAGCAGGGATGGAGCCATGGGCAGCTCAGCAAGGATGGGGGGGTGGCTCCTTGGCCAGAGCCTGGTGTGGCTTGGTGGGTATCCAAGCCCAGGCAGGATGGAGCCCTGGAGAAGAGGGGAGGAATGGGGTGCACGATAGGGCATGCAGCAGAGCCCCAGTGGATGCTGCCTCAGCTCCGGGATGGGGATCCCCCAGGAAAACCCCCAGGCAGAGAACCCCTCGTACCCACGGCAGCTCTTGGCCATGGTCCCAACCTTCTGCTGGGGAATAAAGTCACATCTTTCACCACTAACTCCTGTCACTGAAAGCCACACCTGACCTTTTGGTTGAGAATCAGGCTGTGAGATCGGGCACAAAACACTCGGTGAGAGCAGCGGCTCTAAACCCAGATGTTCCATCTCCGTTTCAGTGCAATCGCTGAAGATTTAAGTTACAGCATGCAGTAAATTCTGCACCACAAGCTATAAAAACTGTGATTTCCTTGCTGATTGGGAACCAAAGCTGAGTGTCCCAAGGCAGCATTTGTGCCTCAGAGCGATACAGCTCTTGGAATCACAGTTACAGAGACAAAGAGGTTGGAAAAAGCCTTTAAGATCATCAAGTCCAACTGTTATCACAGCACTGCCCAAACCACCACTAACCCACATCCCCACACACCGTGTCTACACATCCTTTAAAGCCCTCCAGGGATGGGGACTCCTCATTCCACCAAACAGCCTATTGCAGTGCTTGGCAACCCTTTCCATGAAGACATTTTTCCTAATACCACATTTAAACCTCCTCTGGCACAATTTGAGGCTGTCTCCCCTTGTCCTATCACTTGTTACCTGGGAGAAGAGACTGACCCCACCCCCCACACACACCCCACACACCCCATCTCCAAGTCATTCATCTCCCTCAGCAACAAAATCGAATATCCTGCTGTTTTCCCTCAAAAAAAATCACTCTTGCTGTTATGACTCCTTCCTTTTTTTCAGGGAAATGTTGCTGGTTAAAGCAATTCCCTATCTTCTAGGACAAGAATTTGAGGGCTTTTCTCCCATCCCCAAAACCATGTTTGACAGCACATCAGAAACTCTGCCTTGATCACGAATCAGGGTCTCCTGTTCTTTAAAGGTAGCGAGAAAAGGCTGATTAGAAACTGATTCACCCATCCTGGGACTCAAGGATATGACTCTGAATTTCAGAGGGGCCCTGACACGGGCTGTGACCTTCTCAGATTACTTTGAGCTGAAATGTTAAGCGGAAATTTAAAGTAAAAGGTCAACAATCGCTCGGTACACCAAAGACAGGAGATATTTTTCCCCTCCTGCCCAAAAATAACCCCAAAAACCATAACAAACAGCCCAATAACTGAGTCATTATCCAGTGCCAGACTAATTGCATAACCTTCATACTTCTTAATAGGAAAGGATGATGGGTGTTTGGGGAATGCAAAGCATTTTTATTGACCTCAAACAGCGGCAAATCCGACCCTTCGCCTCACTGAAAGGTCAGGTAGCAAATGCCATCTCTAAGCCTGTTGCACTGAGGATCTCCAACTGCAGCAGCTTCTCCCTCCTCCTGCCATTGGCAAAAAAAAAAAGACCAAGTTTTGTGGTCAAAAAGGTACAAATCAAATGACATATAGTCACATAACAGCGTGGCTTTTGATGAAAAAAAAACCCACCCTAATATTCCCTTCTTAGTTGCTGATGCTCCTACACAGAAAATTAATTGGTTTTCATGGATTGTTTGTCATAGTCATTAGAGTTGGTGAGCCATGGATGGACAAACAGTGATGGACACCCAAACTGGGCAAAGCAGCCACTCTCTGTATTTGGCAATGGTTGGTGTGGGTGGGAAGCCCCCTCAGTTCCCCACCAGCCCAGGGTGTCCTGAGCCCCATCCAACCTGGCTTTGAACCCTGCTTCTCTGGGCACCCTGTGCCAGGCTTTCATCACCCTCTGAATGTCCTAAAGATTTCAGGTCTCTTTAAATGCAAAGGCTTGGCTGATATGTGACTAACAACAGGTCTCCTATGTCCTGTAAACGTTGGCAGATTTTTCCCTGCTATATTTTCATAACATAAAGAACTTCAAGAATTGATGCCTCGCGGAGCTGTCGCTCACAGCCTGAGCCAGGGCTTGTTAATTCATCCCCACTAAGGGCTGTCCTGGCACTACCACACATCCTCAAACCCAGAATAACATTACTTTCCCAAAGGAGCAGGGAAATAGCTCAGTTTTGACTTGCTGAGGTCTCCTTGGATCTCCTTCCATCCACCAAATCCTCGTGCTAAGGCGTATGTGAGCTCGGCGGTTTCTTGTTAGATGGAACAAGGCTCATTAGAGGACTGTGTTGTTCCAAGTCTGCATGTGCACATCCACTGCTCCTTTCACAGTCTGTAATTAATAACTCAATAAAAATACTGCGAGATTCTGTTGTTAAGGGGTAGATTGCATCCGCAATCACCCTGTGTGCAGCATAAAAGTTCTACTAAAAATTTAATTACTGTGTGAAGGGGCTTTTGGATTCCTTTGGCAAACCTTGCCTGCTTCTCCCTTCAATTAGAAGCTGCTTCACTGATATAGATGGCACTAAAGCACAGCCACTGTCCTGTTGGTCTGAAATGCTCTGGATGCTGCTGCTGGGAACCTCACCAACAGCTCTGACACCAGCCCCAGAAGGTGGGAAAGAGCTGAATGAATAACTCACTGCGAATCAGTCCTGTATAAATTTAGTCTCCTTTGATTGCCTGACAAATAGCTGAGTCCTGCTCCAGCTTCCTCAGGTTGGGTTGTTGGTCTGAACACAGCCAAGGAACCCAATGTCTGTGTTTTGGAAGTGACCACCAGCCTTGGCGAGGAGCATTTTGGGTCCAGCACTGTGTTCTCACAGAATGAATTACTAGGTTGGAAAAGACCTCTGAGATCATCAAGTCCAAGCATCCCTGTCCTCTCCTGACCCATCTCCCTGAGCACCTCATCTCCCATCTGGTCAATACACCAGGGGTGGGGACTCCACCCCCTCCCTGGGCAGCCTGTCCCACACCCCCACAGCTCTTTGGGGGAAGAATTTCTTCTGACATCTCATCTGAACCTGCCCTGGTGCATCTTGAGGCCATTCCCCTTGTCCTGTCCCCTGTCCCTGGGCACAAGAGACCATCGCCCACCTCTCTCCAACCTCCTCTCAGGTCATTCCAGGCAGGGAGAAGGTCTCCCCTCAGCCTCCTCTTCTCCAGTTCCATCAACTCTCAGAATGAAATAGGGTTGGAAGAGACTCTGAGGTGACTCTGCTCTCCCTGGGAGCTCTCGGCGGAGTTCAGCCATGACAGGCAGGAGAACATGGCCCCAGGTACACGCACCACAGCTCCATACACAACACCACATCCCTCCTGCATCCCAACCACCCAAACACACGAGCCTGCAGCAGCCCCTGCCCTGCCTCCCCAGCAAAACACCACCCATTGCACTTAGGCTGAATAAACAGCAGATATTTGCTATCAACATATATTTTTTTTTCCTAGGAAAGAGCATTCAAATAACTAAAAATGCAATTACTGCTGCTGATGCACATAATATTTCTTGTATAGCTTATTGAAAATTATTTCCAGTTACTTAGCATTTCAGCTAATCTAGATGTTACCTCTGGGTACCTGATCATCTGTGGCTGCAAGGGAAAAAAAATATTGTAGCACAGTCAATGATTCACAAAGCAGCTGAGTAAACAGGGACTTAAATTATACCCACATTTTCTGACCGGAGCTTTTTAGCTGGACAACCTCCATCTATGGGATGAAGCATATAATAGAGGCGAACTTTGCTGGCATGTTTCCGACTCTGGAAAGAAAAATAAAAGAAAAGGAAAAGAAAAAGCAAGAAATGAAGTTACACAAAGCAAGAAGCTCTATTGCTGTGCATGCAACAACAATCTGCAGTAAGATTTCACATCCCCTTGATACACGTATCCATCACGGAAGGAGAAAAGGGAGAAAAGACCCAGGGAAGGAAGGTTTGTGTTTGATGGAGGTTTCAGAGCTCTCAGTGAGCTGAAATGAGCTGTGGGATGATTGTGACATCTCTCCCATTAACAGGAGCAATGGTCCACCCTCTGCTCCGTGCGAGGAGCAACTTTGGAGATACAGCAGGAACAAAGGTGTGGGGAGAGGAGCAACACTTGTTATCAGACCATTTCCATAGTGGGAGAGACTGGAAAGAATGGGGTTATTTGGTGGAGACAGAATGGTGTCATGAAGGATCAGGTGCACACACACAAACAGAAATCCATGGTTCCTACACTTACAGGGGAATAAAACATGTAAGGGCATAAAACCTCACTCCCTGGGAAATAAGCCCAGTGAAACCTGCCAAAGCCTTGAAATAAATTTCTCCCACGAGTAGGGGACCAGGTAATTGTGTATGATGAAATCTCCTGCTCTCCTCTCACACAAATTGTGTACACACAGCCCTGCAGAGAGGGGATAAGGACTGCATGGATCCTCAGCCTGAGCCCCTTCTCCTCCCACAGCCTTTCTAGGGGAATTGACCAGTAAAACCCTCCAGACGGCCACAGAAGCAGGAGGGGATGTGCTCTGGGTTAAGTTGTGGGGAGTCTCGGGCTCCATCTGATGTTTGCTGCTACAGAAATCAGACCTGGGAGCCTGAGTCCTGCCCAGCATCACCCCTCATGCCACAGGCAGAGGATGGATGCAGACTGGTTGATCACACATGACTTTGAGCACCAGCTCAAAGGGGGGTGGTCACCAGTCCCACCCCTCAGGTCCTTCGCGTGGGAGGCCAACGAGCAGCCCCCCAGTCACAGAGCTGCCCCGAACTCGTGGAGAGGCACCGAGTGGGTAACTGCTTCTTGGGAACTCTTAGGGCACAGGAAGGTTTCAGGGGACCTGTGTTTTTGGAGGGGGATCCAGGAGAACTGAGGGATGCTGGGAGGAGGCTCTTCCCATGAGGGACACGGTGCAGCAAGGTTTCCCACTGCCTTCAGGCATGACCGGCTCTTACCAGCAAGTGAGGATGAGGAGGGACAGAGAGATATCCTGGCCACACCAGCACACAAAGCAAAATGTAAAGGGAGATTTAAACACTTCTACAGCTGGAGCATGACATGACCCTTCAAGTACCTTCCACCAACTCTTGTCTTCCAGCAGGTGTTGGGGGGCAGACTGCAACTACTGAATACCTGCACCCCAAGCCCAGGCGAGCACAGCAGCTATTATTATGCAAATCTTTTATCTGAATCTCCATTTCTGATTGACTCACAGAACAACAGCACCGCAGTATTATAATTTCAGATCACAGATTTGCAATTTTAAAATATTAAATTATCATTATCGTGTTCTGGAAGATTCTTTTTCCTCCGGCATGGACTTGGAGCTAAATTTGCAGAGAGCTATATTTGCATGAATAAATGTGACAATGCAATAATTTTCTTTTTTAATGGATCAAATCAGTCAAGATAAATAACATCAGATACCTTTCCCTACGTCGTCTTCCTGCCCACGTTTGGATGATGTGACCTGCTGTAGTCAGAGCTAAGTGCAGGAAACCCCCAAAAGCTTTGGTGCTCAGTGATTAGCAGTCCAGACAGTGATGGGGTAATTAAGAAATGACAAAATAAACACTTGAAATGCAAAGGACAGATGTGCCAGGTTAGTCTCAGGATTTGGTGGGGGCTCCTACTTCCAGCATGGTGATGCTCAGCTGGTTTCAGCTCGTTGGCACGCTGGGAAGCCCCTGCCTGGAGTGGGGGCACACAAAAATAGCCTGCAGAATTGAGAGGTTAAAATGTCTGTGGGTTTTTTTTTTCTTGGTGGTTTGTTTTTTGGGGGGTTGGTTTTTGGTTTTGGGGTTTTTTTTGGTAAGATGAAAAGGCAAGATTTTAGCAGTAATCATTTTTAGTGTTCTTTTCCATGGCACTCAGCTGTGAGGTAAATGATGCCCAAACGTCTGCATTAAAAGGCAGCAAGTTTCAGCCTTCTGTAAAACACCTCTCACCTGGATTTATGAAGGCTAAAGTAAAGAAATAACTTATGTTTGGCATAATTTAAAACTACATGGCTCCTTATGCAGCCCTATTATCCAACAGTTATAAAAGCAGAGCTTAAAATCATCCCTGGCCTTTGCAAGTACGTGGTGAGTGAGCATCTCATTCCCTCGCAGGAGCGGAGGTAGCACAGCCCATTTGTCACCCATTTTATCTCTGGTATTTCCTACATTTACATGTGTATTTATCATCTTTACACCACAGCAAGAGCAAAGTGATTATTCTTAGCTTGCTGCTCGCAAACAGCCCCGCGGGTTATCTTTTCCCCTCCACAAAGCAACCTGAAATCTGCAGCTCTGAGATGCGAGAAGGGCAAGAGCTGGGAGGGGTGAGGGGGGTGGCATGGCCGAGTGGCAGCATCACTGCCGGGCAGGGGGACTCCGCTCTGGAGCTCCACTGTCCTGATGGGAGGGTCTGAAGGAGCTCTAGAGGACACAACGCTGGGAGGATGCCTAAGGATGGCAGAGACAGGAGCATCGCTGCTTCCCCTCCAACCACTCAGAGCTCCATCCCGGGGAGGAGTGACTCAGCCAGCTGAGCATCGGCTGGGAGCTGCCATCCAAGTTATGCACAGGGATAAGAGGGACAAAGGAGGGACCTTGTACCGGAGTCAGAAAACCAGGATCAGGTGGGATCAGTGCACAGCAGCTCCCATTCTGATCCATCTCACCACATGGGCAAACCTTAGAAAATACAAAACCCTGACATGCCTGTAACTCCATGGTCTGGAACAAGGATGCTGCCTCAGGAGATACCTGCCTGCTCATCAATAGCCACCTCGATTTTATCTCAGGGTGCACCAAGAGACTATTTCTATGCCTGTGAACATATCAAAGCGCTACGCCAAAGGCATTTCACTTAAATTCTCAGTCTCTAGCATTGGGAAACAACTCCTTCAGAGGGCAGGGACCCTACCTTAATGCTCTACACTTTAAAAACAACCCTCTCTATGCAGGGAGTTGAGGGGGGGGAGGTGGGGGGAGCCTGTTCTCACTCGGCGACTGCAGACTTCTGCATTGCAAGCTCATGCATCGCAATGAAGTTTTGCAGCACGATCCCGCCTGGAGCGAGCAGCAGCGCGGCCAGGGGAGACAATCGCGTCTCTGTGGGAGCGGTGGCAGCTGCCAGGACCCTGGGAGGCGTGGATGAAGCTGGTGTCACAGACAGGAACCCTGCTCGCCCCAGCTCACCCAGGGGCTGCTCACTGCCGTCGCGTCATAACGCAGCAGCTTTTGCTATACCAACAGCAGCAGCATCCCTGGGGAGGGATGAGAAGCATCTCAAGGCCAGAAGTCCCGGCGCCAGGGGGATTTAGCCAGGGGTTTGCTGGGCTGCAGAGACACACGCAGACCACCCCCCTTCCCCACCATCACCCCCAGGGTGCGGCAGAGCCCCCCATCAGTAAGAGCTCAGCAGCCCTCGGCAGCCCCGGGATCTGCTCCCGGTTTGCACCACTGATTTAAACTGACCTGACAGCCTAAAACATCTCACCATCTCACCAGGGACTTCTTCCCACACCCCCAACCACCTCACTGGGTTCAAACCAACCCTTCCTGCTGCCATCCTCACGCTGTGCTCACATCTCCTCGATTTCCCTATTCCCCAGAGCTCCCTTTGTCACCAGCTTGTTCGCTCCTCACCGTGTTTTCAGGGGCTCTGTCATCCCTCCCCCTTCTCTGGGCCAAAGAGCAGAGACCCACCACACCAGGGACACAGGGCAGCCCAGCTGGCTGAGGCTCTTAGGTTAGGATCAAATCTTTTTCAGAAGCCTGTTGGATGGCTTTTAATCCTTTTAGTGTGTACTGTGTTGATTTTTTTTTTGTATGCCAGCAGTTCCTTAATTAAATTGCCATGAAACATGCAGTCATATGATTACACTGACTTTATTATCTGCATTGGCCCTACTAGTAATCTCATCAGAAGAGAGAAAGTTATTCTGGCCAGTTCTCTAAACTGAATACCAATGATGTCATCCTCCCAAAGCTCCATCCTCACCACCCTTTCCCAGTCCTGCTCAGGGGGCCGTGCCGGGCTGGGAGGGCTCCTGTCCCCACCATCACCCCTCAGCACTGCCATGCCCAGCTCCACACTCACTTTCCTTCTCGAAGCTCCCAGGAAGGATCAGCACTGGTGATGCACAATACTCACTTGCAAACCACACGACCTGCTGACTCAAAAACCCCCAACGTTCTGGATTTCATATTCGCTGCCGAAAAAACTTCCAAATTTCTGCTGGAAGGGAACCAATTTATTCCTCACACTGTGATATAACAACATCCTCTGCTCTCTTTTAAATAGAGGACAGAGGTATTTTGAGCAAACGCCTTCCCTTTTTTGCCTCTTCTACCCACACGACCAGCAAACACCACCGTGAGATCCCCCTTGCTCTCCACAGAGACAAACTCCCGTCTGTTATTCCAGACGCTGCTGGGTGCCAATGTCCTTTTTCTCCCTTTGTAATTTTTGCAAAGCCTCATTTATAATTGATGGTCATTTCTATCCACTTTCCCCTTATTCCTCTGTGAGTTAATATTTTAAAAAGCGTCTACTCATGCTTGTGACTTTGTGGGCTCACAGATACGTGTCTGTAATTCCCAACCGCACGCAGATGAATTTTCACCCCCGTGAAAGCGGCTTCTTTGGAGCTGCAGGTAGATGTATTACTGGTTTGGACACTGCTCTGCCCACACATACCAGTAATGGCTGATGATCTATTCATCCAAGTAACCACTGTCTCATTCCATTTCTCCAAATCCATGAAAATTTCTCCCTACCCGCCAACTCCAATCCCCTCTCCGGGGCCACCAACAGCATCACAAGACAGGTATGGACCGCTGGAAGCATTTCACAGGCCCCAGCAGCTTCTCCCAGAGCATGACCACTGCCATTTTAGAAACACAAAAACCAAAGACCTCAGAAGCTCCAAGGAAAACAAACAGCAGTGACCTGCTGCACTCAACGGCGACTCACAGGGGATAAAAGGGGCTGCAGCTCCGCAGTCGCACGGGGTCAAAGCTCCCAGTCCAAACCTGACAACTTCAATTATAATCAACAGCCCAGTTGCTTCAGTCACCTTCATAAGAGAAAAACCTCACCCACTCAATCCCCTTTGCTCCCACAGCCCCACAATATGTGTTTCCTGCTGGAGAACCCCCAAACACCCTTTGCCATCGGCCCCTCCTCAAGACATTGGAGCTGCAGAGAGGGCTCAGCCGGCAGCCCAGGAGGTCCTTTGAGAGAAGGGTTTCTGCACTGCACTTGTGCAAGGGAAAATAAAATACCTCCTCTGGGTTTCTCCCCTCGGTGTGGTCCCCATTGCACAAGGCAGGGGAGGCGGGTGATGCTGGTACCCTGTGCAGGCGGGCACCACACATCGTACAGGGCATCCCCCCTGCAGCAGTACTGCCCCAGGACAGTCCTCTCACAACAGCTGGTCCAGACCGACCTGGGCTCAGCATCTCCCCATCTGACAAACCTGCAGACCTCCAGACTGGCAAGGCATGAATTTTCTGTCTCAGGAATCACTTTACCTCTTCATATATTGATTTCAACTGTAGCCAAAATACCTCTTCCCCTGCACACTGCTGTGTACCCTATGGAGAGGAAAATAACTCTCTTTACAGCCTGCTGCCAGAGCAGTGTGGCACAAGCCGGCTCAGTGCCCATCTCGCAGGCTGCAGCACCCTGCTGACCCCCCTGCCAGCGCCTGGGACTGCCCACGGGCTTCAGCTCCTCCCCGAGCGCACTGAAAGTCCCTCTGACTTCACATCCTCGTGGGCAGATCTCACGCCTCAACTAATGTGACCGCGAATTTAGGTTTCCACTCGGGTGAAAGGATTTTTTTTCCAGGCACTGAACCTCCCTGAGAACACACCAAGGAGAAGGGGATGCAGGGGAAGAGCCTCCCAAGCGTTCTTCGCTCAGCAAGCTAAATCCTTCATGTTTAACTCCTCTCAGGTCATTCTGCCATCGGCTACCGACGGCTCAAGGCGTGGATGAGCTTCCCTGCCCGTACAGAGCACCGTCCCGGTGTTGAGTGAGAACCGAAAGAGTTAACCCCGACCTAACGTCTCCTCCCAGCACAAGTCACCCGGCACCAGAGCCGCACGCACCGGCAGCGCCGCCCGTTGCTCCCGATACATCTTTTACGTGTCTGAAACAAATCACTTCTCAAGCACGTCAGCGCCAGTCGCTTCTGAGAGCCGCTGAGCCCCGGCGCGGTGCGTGGGAGGGGTTTGTCACAACACAGGGCGACAACGCAAGACTCTGCTGTCAAACACCTGGAACCCAAATCCAAACATGGGTTGAGAGTTTAAAATATTAAAGAAAAGCGAGAGGGAGTACCTGGGGAAAAAAAAACAGGTGCCCTCCTGCGCTTGGGGAGAGGAACGGGGATGCTGTGGGAAAGCAGGAGCTGCTGGTTTTATTCCATGGATGCTTAGCGGAGAGGCACGAGGGATGTCGCGTTCCGGCTGACCTCAGGGTCTCATCCCTGGTGAATTTCACCTCTGCTCTCAAAGTGCCTTTGAACTTGGGCTATTTTTAGCCTGACCCGGGACTCTGCACAGAGGCACCGTGCGAGACGGCTTCGTCTGCTCCGCCGCCGCCGCTGCTCTTTAGCGACAGACGTTGACACCGGGAGTGCATTAAAAATAATGTCGAGCCATTACTGTTGACAGCAGCGTAGTAACGTGGAGCCTTGTAAAGGGCCATTTACTCTGCACCAGGTCCCTGGAACACTCTGCCTGGAGCTGCCCTGGTGAGCCTGTACTCACTGCATGGGGGAGACACCACGCGAGCCCCCCACCACGCAGCACCGATGCCCACACAGCACCGATGCCCACACATGTCCCCCCACGTACAATGCAAGGCCACGTTGAGGAAATGCACTGTAAATGCTGCTGCTGCTGCAGGAGCTGGGTGCCAAGGCCAAGTGCACATACAAAAGACAGAGAGGTGCTTTTGTGTTCTCTGAGAACAAGCCACAAAACCACTTCTTTAGCCTGGTCTTTTTTAAATCTTCCCAAGCCAAGGTTCTCCTGCCCAACACCAGCAGTGGTTGAGCAGCCACTACGGACTCTACAGCGCTGAGGCAGAGCAGCTCTCAGCCATCATGGGGAAGGGTACAGGAACAACAGGAACATCCCCTCCTCTGAAGTCATCACAGGTTACTCCAGCCAAACCCTGCCAGGTAAGCAGCAGCAATGGCAGCACACAGGAGAGAGGACACAAAGGTCCAGTCCCCTCAGCAATCAGTGGGTTCCCAGACCAAGTGTGTCTGTTCCACTCCCCCACCCGTGAAGTGCCTGCGGCACCTCGCGCAGGCAGCTGGCACCGGGCACGGGATATTCCAGCTCCTCGTGTTCTAGCGCAGCATCTACTTTGTTAAAGAGAGAACGTGCTCTTCCACTGCATTAATATTTCAGACACAGGATTGCCTTTCTGAGCACACACATCTTGATCCTTGAGGCACTAATGTGCCAATAGTAAACAATGTTTATTATTCCTCCAGACAAGCCATCATTTCACACGGTTTCCCAGAGAAGGAATGGCCCGGCTGGAAGCAGATTAACCCGAGCACCACTCCAGCCCTGCACAGACAAGGAGTATTGATGAGGCTGTCGATACTGCTCTCCTGCTTCTCAACAGAGACAGGGTGAGAAATTCCAGAGAGCACTCCGGAGAGGAGCCAAAGGACACAGCACTTTATTTGCTCTCCCCAGTTTCCTCTGTGTTTGAATTTTAATACACTTTCCCTCTGCCCTCCCCCTGCGGCTCAGGCTCCACCACCAGCATTTAAGCATCACTCCTTGATCTCGCAAGGTGAACCAACATTCACCCAACACCTTCCTGGGTATATTTCTTCATATTAAATGAAAAAAAGCAAAGCAGCATCTGAACACCTGAAGCAATAAAGATTACAATGGAGAAAAGTGTTATAGCAGCTTAAGGAGCAACTGTGGTGATGAATATGCAGCTCAGGGTGGAATCTGAGAGAGGCTTTGCATATTTGGTAATTTTTCCTGCAGGGTTTTCAAGGAGAGACTTGAAAATAAATGGTAACATCTTCCTAATGGCTGCAAACACATCTATATAGAGATGAGGACTCAGAGCTAACTAAGTAAGCTCAGCTTTTTAAATTTACGGAGCAGCTCAACAAAGTGATTGATACAACCTCCCTCGAAGGCAGAGCTGGAAGGAAGTGTTAAATTACGGGTGATCCTGAGAGAATCCAGCAGCAAAGAGGCTTCCCACTCCAGAGGAAGGTGAGAGGCAGAAATACCAAAAAAGAAAAAAAAAACAAAAACAAAAACAAACCCTTGTCTCTAGGGCACAGACTTTCAATCGCAATGCAGCAAGTACAACACATTGTTTTCCTTCTCCTCCTCTTTCTCAAGCTCTCAAGTGGCACCAGCCGCTTCCCAAATCACTGCTGCCCTCTGACCCTCTCCAAATCCTCCTGTGCTCCTCCCCGTGCAGGGCAGCGCATCAGGCAGCTGATAAAGCAGAGGCACAACTGCATGAGCTCCTTCTGCTCAGAGAGCAGCAGTTTCTGTTATTTCTTCTCGATACCTTTGAGGGGTAAATGGCATTTGGATAGAGATGCTTTGCTGATAAAAGTCACAGGAGCCCGATGCACAACAGAGCGCAGAGCATGTGCTCTGAATCCGTCTTCTGACAGGCTCCCCTGACGCCTCAAAACAGGCTCTGTGTGAAGGTGCAGACTCTGGGTAGCTGCCTTCTGGTTCTCCCACCCACAGATGTCATTTAAAAACAACAACAACAGAAATCAATCCTTTCATATCAAAGTTGTGCTTGAAAGACACGCACCGTCTGTGCCTTCAAACCCGAGCTAAACGGTCGATCGCTGCAAGACTCTGCCCATCTCCATGGCTGGCACAGAAGGTGCCCTGGGAGGAAGGTGCCAGCAGACATGGCCCTTGTGACACAGCTTGGCCTTCTCACCTTCCCCACCACCCACAGCCCTGGGAGGAGGTGGCCGAGAAAGGAGCAGCCGTGGCATGGCACGGGCATCCTTCTGCTCCATATATCCCATATGCTCAATGTGCTGATGCCGGCAGCAATTTAAAGATGCTCAGGAGAGGCTGGTCCCAACCTTGTGCAGACCAAGCATCCTCTTTGGAGAGGCTGGTCCCAACCTTGTGCAGACCAAGCATCCTCTTTGGTAGGGGTCTGCCAGTGCCCCCCACCCGACAGCAAGCAGAGAGGAGGCTTGAAACCCGCTCCATCCTGACACAGTCGGGGATCACCTGCCTGACAGCCTGCAGCGTGCTGCATCCTTCTGCCCTTTTTAGCCATCCTTTATCTAATCAATCATCCCCTTCCAGCTTTGTTCCCCCCACAGGGGAAGGGGAGAGCCAATGCAGGCAGAAAGCTTGGTGCATCACGGCAGCACAGCGCTATCACCTAGCAGGAACTTCATCAAGCACCCGTGTTTGGATGCTTTATTCCAGTAGCAGAAATGGGAAGGGAGTTTTTCTGAGACTTCAGGGGGCAAATTAACATATTAATTTGCTTTAAGAATTAAATTATTCAAGCTCACGATCTTTTGGGTATTGACAACAACCAGGAGGATCCATCTCATCACTTTCTCACCGCTAACCTGGTATCTTTAAAGCAACCTCCTGTGATACTCAGCACCACAGCACATTAAGGCAGTTTCCACATTTAAGTGCCTGCAACTTCATTACAAGTCGATACCCTGAGGCCAACTGCTCGGATCAGCTCTGCCCCGGGGCGAATCCTGGACCCTAGAGCAGCACCTGACTGTTTCACGGGGATGGGAAGAAGAGCCAAGGCACAGCAGACAAAGCCAGAGATGCAGTTGCACAAAGCACATAAAATAGGGGCAGTGTTTTGCTGTATGTCAAGTTGGAAGCAAAAATATGCTGCAAACACTCGGATTCTTTTGTCATGTTTCCAGTGCACTTGCCCTCGGAAATAATACTGCTTAATATTGCACGACTGACATCAAATGATTATTTTTTTTTATTCCTGGCAAAGTAGTGCAGAAGAGGAGAAGAGTTATTGGTGGATGATTGGGAGAAGGAGATGAGACAGCAATTGGAAGTGACTATTCCTGTTTGGCAAGATAAAAACATCCCCCTTTCATACGCTGTTTCTTTCTGGTTTCTTACAGAGAAATGTCTTATTTTGCAAGGAGCAAAGGAGCCAAGATCTCAGAGCCCTGCACAAAGGCTGCAGATCTTACTCGACTGCGTGAGGGAGGCAGCAGATAAATTCCCTTTCTCTCTAAGCTCTGGCTCAGTGAGGGTAAGGGCATTGCTGACCAAAACAAGCCACACCGTGGAGGGAAGTGTGTTACCAGCACAATCCAGGAGCTCAGCATCACTGGTTTTCTGGGGTGGTGGTCTGCAGGTGCCTTCTCCAGCTCCCAGCATATGACTCGGTGTACTCAGTGCTCCACACACCCTTTACACAGCTCCTCAGCACGAGGAGAGTCCCCCAGCACCATCACCAAGGTCCACCAATGCTCATGGGTGACTAGGCTGGCCCCATCCCCCGCTCCATGGTCACCAGCAACCGCTTCCCACTTCAGAAAACCGAAGAGGGGGGGTCCAGATGCCACAAGGAGTTTCCCCATGCAGCTCTCTGGATGCAAGTGAAAGGCTGCACGTGTCACACTGGGGTGGGATATCTGTTTTGCAATGTTTCACTCTTCCCCATAAAGGTCAAGTCAATAAAAATGGAAAGTTCTGCTCAGTGCAGGAATCTTTTTCATTTATCTGTAAAAATTTGGTCTGAAGTTGTCATTTTCCCTATGAAAAAGAATCTATTTTGACCCTAGAATGCTTTTTACAGGAAAGAGAAAATGAAAAAATTGTGGAAATTGTGACCAGCTACTTATTAATTAGGAAGAACCAGCAAATTTTACATCCTACTATTACCTCATTGGCTTGCAGCAAGGACTGTTGAGCCTGGAGAAGAGGAGGCTCTGGGGAGACCTTCTAGCGGTCTGCCAGGACCTCAAGGGGGCCTACAAGAAAGATGGGGAGAGGCTGTTCAGTAGGGCCTGTTGTGACAGGACAAGGGGTGATGGGTTTAAAATAGAGGGAGGGAGATTTAGATTGGATATTAGGAAAAAGTTCTTTGCTGTGAGGGTGGTGGAGCACTGGAACAGGTTGCCCAGAGAGGTGGTGGATGCCCCATCCCTGGAGAAGTTCAAGGCCAGGTTGGATGAGGCCCTGAGCAACCTGATCTAGTTGGGGGTGGTCTCTGCTTCTTGCAGGGGGTTGGACTGGATGACCTCTGGGAGTCACTTCTAACCCTGATCATTCTGTGATTCCATGATTCTATGACTGCTGCTTTCAGGCAGGTTGGAGCTTGGGTACATTCAGCACCAGAGTTTTGTAAAGAAGAGTCACACCATGAATCCTGATGATACAAGAAGGGATACTCGGCCCCCAGGCTCAGTCTGCTCATCTGGCCAGGGGCAAGAAACACCTTGGGAGCAGGTTCCAGGCAGACAGAACAGCCTGTGCCATTCACAGGCAGATGCTGAGACCAAACTCTCATCAAACAGCATCAGAGAGAGACCAACTTACAGGAACAATTCACCAAGAAGTTTCCATGATTAACCTACATGGGGAAATCACACGCTCCTTGTCCAATGCCTGACCAGACAAAGAGGCTGAGGTCACCTAAGAGGAGGCTCATGAGGAATTACTTGCTCAGGTCTTTGGGAACCCCGTCCTGCTCCCATCAGAAGGAGCAGGAGTGCTGCAGAGCCGCTTTCCCTTCGCATTTGCAGTCAGAGCACATGGAACCAGGAACCTCCCCCGCAAGGCTCGGTGCCGCACCGAGCTGCCGGCAGTCCCAGCATCCAGGGAGGGAAACATCCAGAGCACAGCTCTGCTGCCCCAGCAGGAGCTTCTTGGGAGAGACACCTTCCCTGTAAGCACTCAGGGCAGATTTTCATCCCTCTCCCCTCATCTGGGGATGTGTGGGTTGGACATCAGGAAAATTTCCCCCCTGAAAGGGTTGTCAGGTGTTGGAACAGGCTGCCCAGGGCAGTGGTGGAGTCCCCATCCCTGGAGGGATTGGAAAGGCCAAGAGATGAGGTGCTGAAGGACATGGGCTAGAGGTGGGCTAGGCAGGGTCAGGCAGGGGTTGGACTCGATGATCCTGGAGGTCTCTTCCAATCTGAGGGACTCTGTGACTCTTTGGGAGTTTCTCAGGACCCAGGCTGGGGGAGGATGCGGGCTGTGCTCCACCAAGGTGACCCACACAGACAGTCCAAAGCACCAAAGCTCCCTGATGAGAATGGAGGCTGCTATGGGGACACAAACAAGGGCAGAGCTACCTTGAGCCTCAGGGCCACCAGAGACCCCTGGAGAGGGCTGGGTCAGTCCCTCCCACTCGGTTGCACTCTCCATCCCTCTGGCTTTGCATTACACAACGCAGCGGGCAAGGCTGGGTAATGAAATCATTGTGCCCAATGTCTACTGCATCTGCTGGGATTTCACAGGGGATGACAAACGAGTGCAACACCTCACACTAAAATATACATGGGAAAACAATGTTGTTTTCCACATTTCAAAAACATCTGCTATGAATTAACAATGCAGCTCCTACCTACGACTACAGGCGTGGAAGGAAAAAATTGGCCGAGCAGCCCATCGCTCCCAGTCACTGCTCCTGTTCCTGCAGCAATGGTTCTACCTCCTGCAGACAAAACTTGGCATCTGCATCACCCTTAAGCAAGATCTTAAAGGTGCCCCTAGAACTGCAGCCTTAGCACCACACTGCTGGGGATCTCTGCACACAGAGGGCAGCCGGAGGAGCGCTCAAGGGACTCACCAAATAGACACATAAAGTGCCCAACAAACTGGTGGTTTTGCTTGCATCCAGAGCATCCTTGGATACTGCACACTGGTGAAGCTCCTTGTATGTCTCCACTGGCCACATGAAGCTCTCCACCTTCACCAACCCCTCACTGTGATGAGGACTCACTCCACAGAGCTGCAGGACTGCTCGGTGCATGTACCCCACACCCTGGGGAGCTGAGGCAGACACGAACAGGCAGCGGGTTTCTATTCCTAAAGGCTTTCACAGCAGCAGATCCCTCAGTAATTCCCTCCCTTGCTTAATTGGAATTTATTTAATTTTGTTTTGAAGATATCCAGTGCTGTTAATTGCTGTTCTAACGTGTCTCTAATAATAGATCCTTTCTAATTGTTTATTGCTTGCCTACCTCTTAAGTGCTTAAATACACTCACAAATACTAATCTATTCTCCACGCAATCAGTGATTCCTGCTCAGCAAAGTATAGTGCAGCACATCTAATATAAAAACCTTGAGTTTGGCTGAACTCCTAATTCACCTCTGTGTTCCTTTGAAAAAGAGCTCTTGGTCATGTTCAAATCACAGCCTGACTTGGCAAATTGAGACAAAGAGAAAAACCAGACAGTGTTGCAGTGACATCATTTCCAGAATAAGACATCACCAGTAAAAAAAAAAAAACATCTCGTGAATCTTGAGTTTTCAGAGAGGAGCTTTGAATGCTGGTGTAGCTACTCTCTGGGAACACAGGGTCTGATGCCAGCCCGTGAAACTCATGGCTGGAAGAGGCAGAGACTCGATGGAGGAGTTACAAACCCAGGGTCCCCACGGAGCACCCTACCTCGTAATGGGCCACGCGCTGGGACTCGGAGATGAGCTGAGCGCTGCACACCTTGCAGTAGCTTTCCGTGAATAACTCCTGGTCGACGTCGGACGATTTCATCTGTTGGTGAGAGGGAAGAGACAAGAAGCAGGATCAGTCCCCAAAGGCAGGTAGCATGGGGTCCCTTCAGAGATGTGGCAAAGCAAAGCTGGAGTCAAGTGGTTCCTGTCACCAGGAGGGAACGAAACTGACTGAGTACCCAACCAGGCCTGTGCTGAGCTCTCGGTCCTCGTCACCAGCTCCTCGGCATGGCTGAGGCCCAGCAGTGTTTACCCCAGAGAATTGTGCCCAAGGAGTGCCCATGCCACTGGGCTGCTGCCACCACACTGTGAGCCAAGCTATAAACCATAGAAGCCCAGGATCTCCTGAGCTGGAATGGACCCATAAGGAGCATCGAGTCCAACTCCTGGCTCCAGGTCACAGGACCAGCCCAGTCAGAGCAGGGGACTGAGCGCATCGTCCAGATGCTTCCTGACCTCAGTCCAGCTGGGTGCTGGGACCACTGCCCTGGGGAGCCTGTCCCAGTGCCCAACCCCCCTCTCAGGAAAGAGCCTCTTGCTGACCCCCAGCCTGACCCTCCCCTGGTGCAGCTTCGTGGCAGCCACAAGCAGGTACCAGACTGGTGTACCAGGAAGGCTGAGGGTTATGAAAGATGGAACCCAGGCAGAGCCAGAAAACATCAGAAGTAGCTTCATGTCAGGGCATTTGAAACCAAAAATCCCCAGTGTGATTCAAGAGAGAAAAGGAGGCCAATACCTCTGATTAATGCCCAGATGAAGCCTCTTAATTCACAACCATAATGAACCCCGGCATAATGAAGACTGGTGATACAGTTTCTATAGAGTTTATTCTACTGATCAAGAAGAAAAACAACATAGAAATGAACAAGAAAACCATCAGGTGGAGAAAGACCTGTCATTACTAGGCTGTGCTATGGGGCTTGGCACAGCGCTGGCTCTGCCTCGGGGCTGGGGGCGTCCCAGCCCCCCTGGATGTCATCCCCCCAGCTTGGAGAACGAGGCTTTCTGTGCATGGCTGCCAGCCAGCCCACAGCAAGAGCTGCACCAACCCCCCAAACACACTGTATGAAGATCCCCGAGCATCTTATGAAAACAAGCAGCTGCCTCAGCACCAGAAACTCCCAACCCAGAGTGACCAACTTGGCCCCTGCTCCAGGGAAAGGTTTATCTGGGTGTTCTACCAAAGCACCTCTTGGAGTTCCTCTGCTGATGCCCTTGTTGTTCAAGTCTGCAAAGACACTTGCTCCTTTCCTCTTGCTGGCTGTGGAGGTTTAATCTTCATTTGCTCTGTCTAGAGAAATGCTGCACTGAGAAACTTTCAAAGACACCAAAAGGCCCTTTTATGAGTACAAGTCCAGACTGGTAATTGCATCAAAGACAAAATAAAGCAGGAGGGGGAAGAAATCTCCCTTAAATACAACTGATTGACACGAAGCAAACCAAAGAATCTCATTAAACGCCAATCCAGCAGCTAAGCCAGGTAACATTGCCCTCATTCACATGCAGCCCTCAACACTCACTCCCATTTGCAAAAATCAGAGTAAATCACGAGCTGCTCGGTGTTAGCTCAGCCCTGATAATGATCCCAAGCCCATTCTGCCTCCAGCTGATGCACAAACCCGCGGAGCTGCCGGCAGTGGGGGTTAAACAGCCTTATCCAGGAGCAGGATTTAACATTTAACATCTGATCCAGGTCTGAAGTTTGTTAGCCTCGATGTTGCCTGTTTCACTCACCACTGTTGACAGCATCATGCAGAACTAGCTGAGGACCCTGCTAAAACCTCTGGAGCAGCAGTTCCAGACTGCACGTGGCAGAAGCATCGTGTTGTCCCTGAGCACCCACGGGTCCAACCCTGCTGCACAGCACCACGGGGAGTGGGAAGCCAAGGCAGGATACTCAGCCTGTTTTTGCAGGTACTGCTCCTCAATAGTGATGAGGAGGACAGCGAGGAAGAGCAGTGAGGGATGGGGATTAGGGGGAACAGGAGAATAAATGGAAGCAAAGCCTCTGTCGTGCTTCTGCATGCATATATTGGGCTAAACTGCAGCGAGGATCCAAGCACATATAAAAGTCTGACTGCTTAAAATAATTAGTAAGCTCTGGTAACAATAGCTGCATTGGGCAAAACTTAGTACAAGGGGTTTGACAAAAATGAAGGAGTCACCTTAAGAAGGAAGAATTCCACACTACCAGCACCCAGTTATACAAGTCACCTTGGCAAAGCTGCCACTAAAACCCAGCCTGCCTGAAAACAAGTTTAAATTCAAGTACCAGCAACTGACTTGAGAAACCATTTACCTGTCCCATGGAAAGGCAATAGAAGAGCAAAACTCCCTGTCCCTTCTCTGTAGCCCTGGTGTTGTCTCTCCACTGCTGGAGAGCCCCTGCACAGCCTTACGTCCCCCAGCACCAACACTTTGACTCAGCTGCTGCAACCCGACAGCTCCGGAGCTTTTACTTGAGTGGCCAGAGCTCAATTAAATCCTCAAACAGATCCTTTGCTGTTCTTAAAACACTCTTTTTTTCCCTGAACTCTTCTGTTTTCCCTTCTGGGATGATGTGCTAGAGCAGCACACTGGAGGATGCTGAGGTAGCACGCAGCGAACCAACCCATGACCGCGCGCCTCTCCGCACCACCGTGTCTCTGAACAGAATCCCTCATGGCCACGCTCTGCAGGGATGGTCTCACATGCAGGTCAGAGTAGAGGCATGTACAGAGCCTCTTCCCTGTGCAGAGCCTGTGACAACACACAACCCAGTCGAGGGACCATCTGCCTCCCACCGGTACAGGGACGCTGACGGCGGCCACGCGCGACTGCAAGGGCTGCCCGAGGCAGCAAGAGGCAGAGTCTGGACACGCAGCCCTGGGAGGAAGAACACAGCTTTGGTGCAGGAGACATGACCTAAACCCAGGGCTTTCTCCTGCTCCAGAAACACCCCTTTTCCCCCCATTTTGTCTTGTCTTGGATACAGTCTGAGTTATTGTTTTGTGGGTCGATGCTAGCAGTGATTTATTAACTTCTGCCTACATGTGTCATAAACAGAGCTCATAAGCAATTAACCTTTCTGTATTGCTAATCACCTAATTCCATGCTGACCCTCCCTGCCTACAAGTGCCCAGCAGCTCCAAGCCCTGAGGAGCCTCTGGCCTCACCATGCAGAAGGGAAAGTGGGGCTTTCCTACCCCTTTTCCAGCCTTTAGCATTTCCACGGCTGTGGAAGAGCCTCGTGCCTCCGGGATGCTCCAAGAGAACGGTGGATGCTGAGGAAGGAGGGATGTGTTCCCTGCATGCTTCTATAGATTCATGGAATGACAGAATGTGTTGGGTGGGAAGGGACCTTCAAAGCCCATCTAGTCCCACACCTGTAGTGAGTGGGGAGATCTTCACTAGAGCTGGGTGCTCAGAGCCCCACCAAGCCTGACCTTGAATGTCTCCAGGGATGGGGCCTCCACCACTTCTCTGGGCAACCTGGGACAGTGATCTACGACCCTCAGAGGGAAGAACTTCTTCCTAATACCCAACCTCAATGTCCCCTTTTCTAGTTTAAATCCATCACCCCTCATCCCATTGCTCCATGCCCTCAGGAACAGTCCCTTCCCCAGCTTTCTCACAGACACCTTTCAGGGACTGGAAGGTCACTCTAAGGTCCCCCCAGAGCCTTCTCCTCTCCAGACTGAACCAGCCCAACTCTCTCATGGCTTCATAGAAGAGATGCTCCAGCCCTCAGATCATTTTTGTGGCCTCCTCTGGACACACTCCAAGAGGTCCATGTCCTTCTTGTGCTGAGGGCTCCAGAGCTGGACACAGTGTTCCAGGTGAAGTCTCCCCAGAGCAGAGCAGAGGGGACAATCCCCTCTATTATTCTGCTGGCCACACTCCTGGTGATGCAGCCCAGCTTTTAAATGCTTTTCTCGATGAAAGACAAAGAATTAACATACAATCCACAGCCTTGTCCTCTGGACTCAGGCTGTTAGCTGGGCAGAAGCACTTGGTCTGCACACCAAGGTTTAGATATCTAAACCTCTTGGCTTCCCGCTCCTCAGGTGGGGACACAAACACCGATCGCTTTGTCTCCTTGCGCAGGGTTGATTGTTTATTGCCTCTTGTGCTGGTGCTCAAGTGTCAACACCTCCCTCCCCCTTCAGATCAGTAACCCCTGCACATGTCAGCTCAGCATCTCCAGGAATGGCAAACCATGTCATGAGAGACCTCATTTTAAATACCTCCTGCCATATGGCTGCGATTCTTCTCAGCGGTTTCAGTGACTATAACAGCCTAATGAAAATCAATTTGATGGGGCTGACTCCAGTTTTTGGCAACTGCTAGAAAGATGCTAACTAAGTCACATTAAATTTTAGAGGACAGCAATCCACATATTGACATCAGAGACATCCTCAGAGCCAAATTCCTTTTTAAGGATATGCACTGCTGAATCCCACCGGACCTGGACACATGCTGAACGTGTACTCACGACAAAGAAGAGCGATGGAAACGCCCCAGCAATAAACACTTTCGCAGCCACAGGACCTCAGCAAGATCTAGAGCAGTGGTTGGATGGGTGCAAGCTGCAAGCCACCCTTGGGTGCACCATAAGGCAGGAGCATGACATGCAGTCACCCTCACACACGCTTCCCGTGGGGTTTCTGACAAACACTGCTGTGATTCCTTTCCAGCAACCTTCCCTCAGCAAACTGCCTCCATTTTTATTGTTGCAGAGCCCCCATATTGAGATCATTAACCCTTTTTTTGAGCAATAGGAAAAGGATAATAATAATAATACTAATAATAAAAATAATAAAAATAATAACAACAGCAACAACGACAACAATGGGAAATTCACTGCTGGTAGCAAAAGTTCCAGACGACAACAACAACAACAACAACAACAACAACAACAACAACAACAACAACAACAACAACAACAATGGGAAATTCACTGCTGGTAGCAAAAGTTCCAGAGCACATGACAAATATGAATAAACCAGTTTTTCTAATCCCAAGTTTTATATCAATTCACCGACTGCCCTTGGAATTGTTTGCTGTCAATTATTTCTGTCTTTCGACAAGAAGCAGAAAACCATGAAGGCCCCAAGCAGTGGCAGATGACTTCATGTCACATCAGGGCAGGGAGTTTGAAAGCACAGCACCATCCCTCTCCCAAGCAGCCTGTTGTCAGCAGCAGGTGGCTTGAAGCTTCTCCAGACACCCCTCCTGCGCCGCTCGCAAGCACCAGCTCATCCAGCAGCACCTACAACAGCTCAGGAGGGGACGTGAGAAACTGAGACAGCGAAGGAAGGAGCTAAACCTGAGATCAGAGCCAAGCCCCTGGGTAAGTGGTGTCTGAACTTCACAACACACACCTTGGGTACAAGGATAAAAGTTACAGCAACTGTCCCACAACCTGCTAAGGTTGTGGGACAGTTGCCGCAACTGCAGCGGCTGCTGCTGCGACCTCAGACCCAGCATCCTCCTTACCCACCCCCACTGACCATGCACCCCACTGTTGGCTTCCAGATACCTTTCTGCCTCATTCAAACTCTTTTTTTCTTTCTTTTAATTGTTTTAAATCACTGCTTCCCAGTGCCAAACCTCCCCCCAGCCCACCCCCAGAAGCTCTCGCTGGTACCCCAGCGTGCTTCACCCCGTGTGGGATCATCCACCTCATCATGAGCCTCGGCACTGATGTTTTTTGTTCAACCAACCCTGGTGTGATGCACCAGGAGGCTCTGCACAGGTTCATTTCTCCTATTGTAAAATCAAGGCCGAGGAACACGATCCAACAGCACTGAATTCAGCAGCTCCATTTCTTCCAGTCAAGAGGAAAGAAAAAAAAAAAACAATCGTGGTCCTTTACCCAATTTACTCTCAAGGGCCTTAATCACCTTTCTCAGAATTAACAGCTCCCAGACCTCTGTGTTGGAACACCAAAGCAGGAGTGACTGAGCACGTGTGTGAATGCCAAATGCAAACAACAAGCCAAAAATCAAAAGTCCTGATTTTTCACGATATGAATTATTTGCATCGCTTGCTGCTGCCACTCTCCCACGGATTAACATCTCATGTAACAGTTCCTGGTTTCTTCTGTTGTTTAATTTGTCTTGCACTAAAAAGAAAAAAAAAAGTCTTTACCAATAATTAATGTGCTTTCAGCAACTGTGTCTCGGCACTTACAACCAGGCATCTGAAGAAATGCAAAATACTGCCTTTTGAAGTGCCTTATTTCCCAGCACCATCAGGGTGATGGATGGTTGAGCCTGTTCCCTGTGTTCAGGGCTCCTCCTGCTTTTATCTCCTTGAGGAAGGAGCTCTCTGGGCCGTGGAGCCACAGAGAGATGCCAAGAGGAAAGGGCAGGGTGTGGGGCAGCATCTTAGAACCATTGAATGTGTTGGGTGGGAAGGGACCTTCAAAGCCCATCTAGTCCCACACCTGTAGTGAGCGGGGACACCTTCACTAGAGCAGGGTGCTCAGAGCTTCATCCATCCTGACCTTGAATGTCTCCACCTCTCTGGGCAATCTGTGTCAGTGATCCACCACCTTCAGAGGGAAGAACTTTCTCCTGGAGCCCAACCTCAATCTCCCCTTTCCTAGTTTAAAAGGAGACGAGCTGTTGGCTTTCCCGTGGCAAACCACCAGCAGCAGACAGGATGGGATGTCCCATCCCACAGCGACCACGAGACACTGCGCAGCCCACCCAGAGCCTGGTGTGAGAGGCTGAATTTGCAGCCATGGGATCCTGCACCAGCAGCCAACCCCCCCTGCTCAAGGGTCATCACTCAGCCAGCCAGTCCTGTATCCCAGCAGTGATGGTGGTGGGGTCCCCACATGCCAGGAGCCCACTCCGAACCACATCTCTGCAGGATGCTCACGCTCTTCTCCCGTTTTCCCCTTCTCCAGCCAAACTAAAGATGCTCCATGTCCCTCCAGCTGTGCTGCACATCTGCCACGCTTCACCTTCCCTGCAAATCTTGCTCAGACTGGGCTTTATCTGCCATCTCCCTACTCCCTCCATTCCAGAAATCCTCTCCAGAGCCAACCCGCTTCACTTCAGCTCGCAGCCTTTGATGCCTTTCGACACGCTTTGGTGGAGCCTTGACTATCAGGACAAGATTGTGCGTGGCATGAGGGGGACAGATCCAGCACATGTCTGCAGCATGTGTTGAAACACCATGGGGAGGCTGTGGAAAACAGCACAGAGTCACAACCTGAGCGCCCCAAACACCCGACTTCCCCCAACTTCCCCCAGTGTAAGCAGCCAGATCGCTCCAGCTTTACTTCACCATGTTTCCTGTCCCCAGGAAAGGGATCCTCACACAGTCCCCTCAGTGGGTGGGGATGATGGTTTTGAAAGGAGCCCCACAGCTCCCACGCCGTGACAGGGGAGTGCACCCATGTTGGGAAGGCTCAGGGAGAGAAGCATCCCATGGGAACACAAGAGCAGCCGTGGGGAAAGAGACAAGGGACTGAGCTGTGGGAGCAGCATCTCGCCAGGGATGTCTCACTGAATGCCCGTGAGACTCGTGAGCAGGGGAGCTGCCAGTTGTTCCCACCTCCTCACCAGCATCACCATTTACAAACAGCAGAATCAAGCCAGAAAATCCTGGATGAACACAGCAGAGCAGCGTTGCTCTCCAGCCAGAGGGACCCACGAGGAGTGGAAGGTGCCTCCCAGGATGGTGAGGAGCAAAGCCAAGGCTCAAGACTCCCCTACCCAGCAGAGCCACACAGCAGGACCCAGCAGGAGACACGACCTCCCGCCTGGCAGCAAAACACAGCCAGTGCCTTTTTGACCTCCTCCCTGGAAACAGAGGCTGAGCCAAGGAATTCTGTGGATTTAAAGACCAACAGAAAGACCCATGTGTGGCAGAGGATGTCCCTCAGTGTGCCCAGCCCTCTGTGCCACGCACCACCACGGTGGGGATGGAGGAAGGATGCTGCTACGCCTAAAGGGAGCTACACTGCAGGTCTGAGAGCGGCACCATCCTCCAAACACACGTATCCAGTTAGACACAGGAATTGTTCTAATTATTCACAGTACATCGTGTGGCAGGACTTAATTGCATGCATGTGATGACTTGAATAAAAATATATTTTAAGGAGATTGATGTATTGTGACTGCTTTAATAAAGTTTGTGGGAACTGAGCAAAGAGCAGATCCCGTCTTGTGCCTCAGGGCATCAATTCTGCATCCTGCCCTCTTCGAGGGTGGGAAGGGGTGGGGGGCTCTGGCACTGACTCCAGCACGGCTGGGTGGCTCAGCTCAGAAACCTCCTGAAAGAAAGGGGTTAAACCAGAACCGTGCAGGCTGCTGCAGAGGCACTCGGAGATGGAGGGCTTGGTGCAGACAGATGGCAGAGGGGAGGGACTCACTTGCACCAGGATGAGCAGAGAGCTGGGATGGGTGAGAAACCAGGTCCCCTGGCCTGGGACATCTCTGCTGCTGGCACTTCCCTGCAGAATCACGCTCCCCCTGACCAAGTGCTAACCAAGCCCCCCAGGGTGCCAGCCTGGTCCCATGTAGCCCAGCACGAAGGTCCAGTGCCTGTTCCACTCCCTCCCCATTTAAATCCCCCCACTGCTCCCCCCTCCACACTTCTGCCCACCCAGGGCTGCGTTTCTGGCAGCTCTGGCAGGGTCCCAGCCACAAGCACCAGGCTGTCCCAGCTGCCCCAGGCACCCTGCACCCCCCTGAGGAACCCACAGGGCATCGGGTCGTCGCAGGACCGGGAGCGCAGGGCGCAGCGAGGTGCCTTGCGGGCTCCCATGCTGTGGAGCCGGGGTTACCATGTGATGCTTGTGGTCGCCATGGAAACGGTGGTTTCTCACAAAGAGAAGCAGAAATAGTCCCCGAGCCTCCCCAGAGCACTCTGCCGAAAGTCAAGGGGCTGCTGCCACCCTGCCCTGGCCCCTGCCCACGGGTGGGTGCCGGGGGCTGTGCGGCAGCAGGAGCTGCGGCGGGGGCGAAGCTGGGGAGCAGCTCCCGTGCAGCCCCTTCTCTGCGGTTACAATCAGGGCACCACGTTTATTTTTGGATAAGCAGGACCTACTTTTTTCCTGTGCCTCCCCCTAATAAACAGTGGGAAGCGAGTCAGGCTGGATCCCGTGCCTGCAGCTCGTAGCCTCTGGTACTTTGCATAATCAGGGCTTGTCATTCCCCATCAGCTTCAGCTCAGAAACCCAAGAGGCAAAGCCATGTAAGGTGGCAACGGGCTTAGAAGAAGCCTTCAGAGAACAAACCTGTCCATCACTGATGGAGGATTATTTTAATACTGGATCCCTTGATAAAAGGCTGCACACCAGCCTGTCTGGGCACCTCTTCTTCAGCCTCAGCACCACGAACCCCAAATCGCTTTAACGACACCGCTGGCTTGCTGACAGCACTAAAAGCTCCCTGCCCAGCAGAGGTTAACTAAGTTAGTGACAGCCAAGGCAGAGGTGCTGCTGGTTATCCTTGCTGCTCTCCGAGCACCCACGAGTGGGGTGAGCTCCCCTGCCCTGTCCAGGGCACATCCCAGCTCCGAGTGTCACCCAGTGAGGATTTATTGGTGCCTGGAGCTCCCTGAGGCAGCTGAGCAGTGCTGGCCAGGAACCCTTCCTGCTTGTAATGATTGATGGACTGTCTTCCCTTCAGCTACAGCTCCCCTGCTCTAGCACAGGGATTCTTCTAATCAATGAAATGATTTAGAAACAAGACACCGGGAATGCAAATGGTTTGTGTCTAAGCCCCTAGTTAGCACGGCGTGGCTAAACCCCTGGCCTAATTTAATTGCACATCCAAATTCCACATCCTCTAAAGGGTATCAGCTCATTTCATTAAACTTCTTCCCATTATCATGTAATCTGTCAATTAACTTTGTGTGCAACAGCAAAACAGGGAGCTTTGTCTTAAATAAAACACAAAACATTTGAATCCTACGGTCTCCCCCCTTTTCCTTTGCCCATCCATGATATAAAAAGAAAACCCACCACCCTTCTTTGCTTTGCCTCTGTGTTCCTCAAGGAGTAGGAGATTCTCCCATGCTCATCCTGGTTATCTTTAGGTCTTCTGTCAGACCCACCTTGTATTTTGGGAGCAAGGCAGTCAGATAATTCAAACTTCATTTCCCTATCCCCCACCCCAGAAAAAAACCACAACACTATTCCATCCCTCACCAGTGGGATCCTGCATCCCTGAGCAGCGGGGAACAGTCTGTCCAGTGCCCAGCTCTGCATGCAAAAGGGTCTCCAGAAATGCCAGTTGTTCTGGTTTCACTGGTGAGGAATTAAATTGCCATTGCAGGAGGCGGGGGGGTGGAGTTGGGCACGCTCCAGCCTGGGCAGTGGTTGCTCCTTTTAGAGTCTGGCTCCAAGTCCAGGATTTGGAAAGGTCTGGGAACTCCTATTCCCACAATCACCAGGCATCCCCTGTGGTACCAAGCAGCCACAGAAAGGCATTAAAACAAACTATGTGTTTCATACAACGCCGGTCTTCAATGTGGGGTTTGTAAGCCACCCTTCAGTCATGGCCATCAGCTTTCCTTTCTGCCTAGAGAGGAAAAAAAGGCTGGAAAAGACTCATATAGTCTGCAGAAGGAACAGAAAACCTGCAGTGCTTTGGTAGGGGCAGGAAAATGCCTTTGCATCATGTGCAGACAAATCCAAAACCTCCAAAAAGCCGCAGGCTGAGGAGACATCCCAGCTATGCCACCTATCAAGGGCAGAGAGGTCCAAGACCTCTCAGTCCAGAGTTGCCAGCAGCAGGAAAGCATCCTTCAGCAAGCACAATGTAAAACACCCTGAGAGCCAGGCAAGAGGGAAGCCCTTGATAATGGCAGGACACTGTCAAGAGAAGATGGGAATCAGTGGGATGTACCATGGTCCATGTCAGCCAGAGCTCACCCTGAAACCGCTGCAGAGTGGGATAATACGACCCAGCCCACGCCACAAAGAGCCTGTGAAACTCCTGAAGAGTTTAATAAATGCAAATTAAAAACAGTAATTAGAGATGGCTGCTAGAACCTGGTTCCTCCCTCCCAACACCAGTCCTTGCCTGGTGTGGAGTCTCACACTGCAGAGTGGCTCCTTGAGCCCCGTCCCAAGCATGGGGATCCCCCCGAACCCCCACCCTGTGCCCTGACAGCAGGGGAAGGCAGCACCCCAGAGCTGGGGGGCCAAAGTCTGGAGCCCCACCAGGGTGAGCAGCAATTGCAGTAAAAGCATCTGACAATTCAAGAGAATAAACAGCAGGTCCCCACACTCTGCCTGGTTCCCGTCCCTGCCAGACTCCTGCGAACCACAGCCGTGTGCTTAAAAATTAGACAGATTAATTATCACTACAATTAGTAGTATCATGAAGCATCTCTGGTGGCAGGAAATAATATTGTCATAAACTTGCATAATCACTCAACATTTTCAAGTGAGCAGTTGAACCCACAGTTATCATCCCGGTGACATCATAGAATCATAGAATCACAGAATGATTAGAGTTTGAAGGGACCCCCAGAGGTCATCTAGTCCAACCCCCCTGCAAGAAGCAGAGACACCCCCAACTAGATCAGCTTGCTCAGGGCCTCATCCAACCTGGCCTTGAACGTCTCCAGGGATCCAGGGGCATCCACCACCTCCCTGGGCAACCTGTTCCAGTGCTCCACCACTCTCACAGCAAAGAACTTTTTCCTAATATCCAATCTAAATCTCCCTCCCTCTATTTTAAAACCATCACCCCTTGTCCTGTCACAACAGGCCCTACTGAACAGCCTCTCCCCATCTTTCTTGTAGACCCCTTTGAGGTCCTGTCAGAGCGCTAGAAGGTCTCCATCGTAGGGTGGAAAACACCAAAAAAAGATTAAAAAACCCCATAAAAACACAATATTTTAAAAAAATTAAAAAGAAATTAAAGAAAAACCACAAAACCAGATTAATTAGTTTCCATTTCAAGCCAAGCTAAACTAACCCCGGAGCTCTCACAGGTAAAGCTCGGAGAGGGGAAGCACAGGCTCACACGTGCATCTCGGGTACCAGAGGAGCTTGCAGAGCATCTCGTACGGGGAGGGGGTTAACCCATTCACCTCCAGCTTCACAAAGCAGCAGGTGTTCATCTCCACCCCGAGACTGCTTTAAATACCAACGTCTCGCTTGGAGGCCAAGT
>VXBZ01010285.1:352-11832 GCA_013399135.1 Heliornis fulica | reverse complement strand
AGCGATCCTCCAGGGATGCTCCAGGGATGCTCCCGGGGAAAGGCGCCCGCCGGAGCTGCGGGAGGCTCTCCGCTCTCTCTTCTCACCGACCAGCTCTTCCCAGCAGCCCAGACCAACTGTGCTGGGAAGGCGCTGGGCGATTCTCGGCTGCGCCCCGGGGTTTACTGGGGGGGAGGGGGTGGGTGGGTTGGAAGGGGAGAGGGAGGCAGAGATGCCCGGCACAGCCCCTACCGGTGCATCTCCGGGATGTGCCAGTCAGATCTGCGGGGCTGAGGGTAGCGCAGGGTGTTTACTTCCAGATTTGGGCTTGGACAGATGGATCCCTGATTATAATGACCTGGCCCGATGCTGGAACACACAGCACTGAGTGGGTAGAGGGAGGCAAAGCCCCCACTAACCCCGTGTTGGGATGAAGGGCAGCAACAGCTTCCTCACAGCAGCAGCCTGAGGAGAGCGGGGGCCAAGGGGAATAGGACAATACATCTCCAGCCACTGCCCTCCCAGGCAGGGCTGGTGGGAGGCAGAAACCTGTGAACAGCTGCCCAAGGCCAGGGGCAGAGCGGAGGAGGGCAAGGCAGTGAACTGGGGAAGGGGAAATTGGGGGGATGCAGACCCCCAGAACCACTCACAATGAGGAGACAGTCCCTAAGATGGCACCACGCAGACATGCCCAGGAACCTGCAATGCACTGCCAGGCTTAAACCAAACCAGTCTCCCCACTCTGAAATGCAGGTACAGCCAGGCTGGAGTAGGCTCCCTTATTTTTTGTGCACAGTATTCTCCAGGCAAAGCCACTCCAGAGTTCAGACTGAAGGTCCTGGAAACCAGGGTGTAGATGAGCACAATCCCGCTCGCCCCTACCGCTGCCAACACAGCACTCCAGGGGCAGTGCCATCTCACTGCCCTTCTTCTGCCTGTAACAAAAGGAGGGCAAGGACCAGCCTAGTACCATGGTGAATCTGTCCCAGCTTTGCTGACTCAGCAGGCACCTCCTCTGCCAGCACCCAAGCCCTGCTGCTGCTTGTGGGTTAGGTAAGAAATGGGGACGCGATGGAGCAGAAAGAGGTTGTGCTCCAAGCCACCTGAGGTGACATTTCCAGGCTGTGATGCACAAACAACCAGGACAATGGTGGTTAATCTTGGCTCTGCTTCCACCCCCCTCTGTTCCCATAACGCCACTCAGCAGCAAGGAGCACACTGGGTCTCTGCAGTGGAGGGGAGATGTCTCAAAGGTCTCTGCAGCTCACAGCAATACGGGGTTGTGACCCGCAGGGACTTGGGGACACTCAACCTGCATGCTGAGAGGTGGAAAGGCTCCTTGATGCCTTCACTCCTAACACCAGTTAAAGCCAAGAAGGCTGCATTCCCTTTCTGAACATCTGGCTGTTCATGCCCTTACAGGACACCCCCTTTCTCACAAAAGAACCCCACTCTCTGGGCACCACTGAAATGGGACCAGAACCCTGGGTGAGAGGTCTGCAGCACTTAGAGCTCAGTGATAGCTGATGGTCACTAAGGAAGGGGGTGTCTGGAGGACACTTAGTCCATCTAATTTGATTTGTTTCTATTTAATATACTTTGCAGTCTCAGGGATGTTGGCTGTGCAAAGTAACTGGCTGAGCCACACTGCTGTACTGCTGTGACTGGGTACCTGGAGCCTCACCTAGGTGATGCCACAGACTTCAAATCACCCTCTACCACAGAGACATTGGAGAGAAAAGACATCACCAGCAATTTTTCCATTTCCAGCTTAATCTGCTTGACAGTAGTTTTACAAACTATCTGAGCTGTGATGCTTCATGATCCTGCTTGGCTCTTTAGCTGTAAAAAAAAATAACTGCTAAGGAACATTTAAGCCATGCATCTAAGCCTCCAAAATTGACACAAACTCCTTAGAGCTGCCACCTGGAGCCTCAGATACTTCAGTGCTAAGAAGGGCAGATCAGACAATATTTGCAATGATGCAGCTGCCATCCACTGAAGAGATATTTCTTAAATATCTTCCTCACTTTTTTGGCCTTTTTTTTTTAGTATTATATAATTCCCAGGAGCATCCCATGCTGCCTTGTAACAGCAGCATCAGTGTGAGAAATGTTGGAAATAACTTCCAAATTAATAAATCCTTTACATTTGTTCAAGGCACACCCTCTCCCCATCTCACACACTCAGCCCATCTGTCTCTGCCTTCCTTCACGTCTGCCTGCAGCGTTTCGGGATGCTGCCGGTCCCCCAGCCAGCAGAAAGGGACATGAGGCCACTCACACCGATGGAAAAAGCTCTGTGCCAGCACTGATAAGGCTGTGAGCATCCTGACACCCCAAACACAGGCAGCTGGGGACAGCCAGGGACAATCCAGAGACCGAGGTCTGTGCTCCGGGCAGAGAAATGAATGGAGACACGTAACCCTGGAGGATCAGCCTGATTGGGTCCCTGCCACCCAGCCCCCAGCCCGGGGACAGCATGCCTGCCGTGCAAGGGGGGGGGCTGTGTCCATGTGGGGACCAGCTCCAAATGTTTTCTGAGGTCTCCTCAAGACCCTGGAAACATCCCCAGCTCATTGTGCCAGCAGAGCTCCGGGGGGGGTCACACAAGGCTCCCCTGATAAACCTCCCCCTTTGAACAGAAGCCTATTTTGCAGAAAATAATAGTGAGTAATTCTTTATTGCCCTCCTTTGTGCCAAGGAAAGCTGTCCCATGGCTCTCCCCAGCACATTTGGGCAGCCCTGGCTTTGAACAAAGTGAGGCACTGGAAAATTCAGGTTTTGCTCCATCCCAGCTCCCTGCCAGGGCTCGGGAATGTGTTTGCTGGCCCTGAGCTGGGCTAATTTTGGGGCAACTTGAATCGCATCAAAACAAGGAGCTGTAAAGCAGCAGCTATGATTGATTAATCACAGTAGTGAAGCTGAAGGGTTTGATCATTTTCAAAAGCTCTTTAACATCTTATTCTCCAAAGGAGAGGTTACCACAGCCGTGGAACAAAGCAGAGCACAAACTGGAGCTGCTTCCTCCCGGGAAAGGCTCTGGGCAGGCTGTGCCCCTGGAATGCCAGAGATCAGAGGAGAGTGGAACTGACTGACATCTTGGGATGGTTCTTGAGATGTTCACATGCACCCTGCACGGGGAGACTGATCACCAGCACGCACAGCCTGAGTCTACACAGGCTGCCAGCCCTCAGCAGCTGTTTGTGATGGACACAGCCAGCCTGGTCAGCCCAGGTCCAGCCTGTCTCATTGGTGGGCACTGTCTAGGAGACCTCTTTGCTCTCACAGCTCATCAGAGCACGTCCTCACTGCCAAGAGAGCTGCCTGGGACCAGATCATGCACAGCTCCTGCAAGAAATCCCAACCTGCAAAGGGCATCAGTTACTCTGCCTCGAGAGGGAGGCACAAACCTTCCTTTGCCGACAGCCCTGCAGCCGAGTGAATAATTGAATTTCCCATCCAACCTCCTCACCCAGAGGATGCTTAGCCTTCCTCTCACATGCAGAACAGCTATGAAATATTTCACATTCCTTGTATTTTTATGGGAATGCTACATTTTTCCTTTCCAAAAAAGAAAAAAAAAACAAAAATCCCTTTCTCTCTCGTTTGACTCTGGTGGGCAGTCACATTGATTAATTTGCATCCTTACACCAGCTCTGCTTCCTCCCAAAGGCCAAGCTGAGCACTGTCCACAGCAGGCACATCAGTACAGTAACCATCACCCCCCATGCCTGTTCACTCTTCAACCACCAATTAAATACAGAACAGTTATCAGGCCAGCAGTTAATTGGCACGAACATCAGGGTGCGTGGTGAGCCAAGTCCCCGCAGCGAAGCAGAAGCCCTCACACCACACAGTCCCACAGCATGGGGACCCCCCCAGCCCTGGGGAGCAGACAGATGGATGCACCCTCTGAGTCAGGGAGTGAGGACAGTTGAGGACCCCTCCCTGGTACCCAGGGGCTTTGGGCTTGCATCCTGCATCCACCTCTGTGCTGGCAGCTGGAATGCCTCTCTCCGGGCAGATTCCTCTCCGTATCAGCACAGCCAAGATACAAGAACCAGTCACTCACTTGCTTGGGCACATGAAATGTTGTCATGCTGGTCCAGTTCACAGAGTATTTCATGCCCATCTGGCATTTCCATGGCATTTCCTGCTTCCAGGCTGCTGTAATTCCCTGGAGTCCTGCAGCAACCCCTGCAGAGCTGATGCAGGCTGAAGAGACCAACGATACAAACACCCCAGAGAGGGAAGAGGCATCCAAATCACCCTTCTCTCCAGATGACGAGCCCTGTGCTCCTCTCAACACCTCCCAGCAGACCCCAGGAGGGTGTGAGGGGGACCCCAAGCCCAGCACCACAAGGCAGGGTGCAGTCTGCACCCACATGAGCTGGCAGGATGGGCGCCCAGGATACGCTTCCACAAATTCAAAACAGATTTTTCCCAAGAAAACCCCAGGTCTGACTGTCTGCCACTGATCTACTGCCTTGCTGTGACATCCAACTCCTGAGGCACTACATAGCTCAGTGAATAATTATAAAAATCTCCAGAAATAAACAATATTTTGGCACAGCTGTAGGCACAGCTCCACATTGCTTCGCTGTCGGGGAGAACGTGCCCTCACTTTGGTTCTCCTTTATGCTAAGGCCACACATTAGCACTAAGGCAAGTGTGACTTGCAGCATGACATGGCCAAAGGACAAGTGAGAGCCAGGTCCCACAGGACTAGTGATCTGCCTTTGGTGTAAGGGTTTGGTTTGCCCCATTTCCACAAGGGAGAGTGGAAAAAAAAAAAAGAGAAACACGCTAATTTCGAAGCTGTTTTGTTAATTAGTGGTCACTGCACAGGTCAAGGGGCACAGCAAAGGCACTGGGTGGAAGGGAAATAAAATTAAATTAGTGCCTGGGTTTTTCACAGCTCCTCACTGTGAAATTTCCCTGGCTCCTGTGTGCACTCACAGCTCGGTGAAGGCACATCAGAGCAGTCAAAGGACAGCGTGAAGTCTGCCCAAGCACATGGCAACCAGGACTAGCTAGGTGTAGGTCACCTTGTCAGACGGGAGGGCTGTGGAAAGTTGCATCCTGTGCTGAAGGATCTTTCTATCCCATTCCAGTGGACAGGTGACATGTGGCCAATGCCACACTGCCCAGGGGACAACAAAGGGCATCATCCTGCCAGGCCTTTCCCCTGAAACGCCGCTCATGGGACGTCACCCTGCGGATTCAGAGTGACTCTTGGGGAGGGGAGAGATGATGCTCTACTGTGCAATGCAGCAACATCTGCTGCTCCTCCCGGTGCCTGCTACTTCCCTTCCCTCCCTTGGGCTGCGCTGCGCTATCCACGTTCCCTCTGAGCTGGCAGGCATGGGG
Organism: Heliornis fulica; assembly: GCA_013399135.1. Lineage (NCBI taxonomy): Eukaryota > Metazoa > Chordata > Aves > Gruiformes > Heliornithidae > Heliornis > Heliornis fulica. Next base: position 6,481 of record VXBZ01010285.1, on the reverse strand, counting down.
GAGTGAGGAGGAGAGGAAACCGTGGGCAAAGGCACAGTCACCTGCTCATTGTTTATGAGACATCCTGGCAGCAAACCCTCCCTGAACTGGGACCTCCCCTCCAACGTGGGACAAGCAAAGCCGCCGGAGCAGCCACCAGCGCAGGATGCTGCAGGCAGGTGAAATCTGCCGCACTTGCTGGAGCAGCCTCCAGCTCTGCTGCTGCTCCTCTCCCAAATCTAATTCCCATTTCTGATTAGAGCAGAGATTGCAGATTGATGCGGAGCACAAAGCAGCACTGGCTCAGGGACCGGCAGCTGCTCGGTGTGACTGGAGAGAGGAGACACTGACCCGAGCAAGGCTGTGCACAAACCCCACGGCCACGTGTGTGCTTTTAGCAAAGCTAAACCAGGGTGAACTGTCACCCTAATTGTTCTGTCCCCATTGTCCATCTCCTTCAGCAGCAGAGGATCTGCTCTGGGAGATAAACCCTATTTGGCATGACAGCAAGAGGAGAGCAGCACCCTCGGGGCTGTGCCAGGACCAGATGCTTTGTGTTTGCCCCACTCAGCCCTTTCTGTGCTGCCCTGACAACGGTGCCACTCCCGGGTTCTGCCCTGCCGAGCAGCGCTGCTGCATCCCATGGGCACAGTGAGGAGCCTGCTCCCCTTGCCCCCAGCAGCCCTCCTCAAACCTGGCAGCGAGGAGCCCACTCCCCTTGCCCCCAGCAACCCCTATTCCTCTGATGGAACATCTCCAGCTCCCTTCTGAGGCATGACGCCCTTTAGACTTCTCCTTTCCTGGCAAGCAGCAGTAAATTAGAGCAGGCAGCAGCAGGGTTTTTTTTGCCAAACAGAGTTTGTGAAGTGTGTTTGAAGTACTACCTGCTCCTTTCCGTGAGGTCTGTGGGCCGTTGTGCAGCCCAAAACAACCACAACTGGTGGCTGACCCGGCTCCATCACACTGTTGAACACGCCTGCGGGATGCCCCCAGACAAGTTACTTTGATTTCCTTAGCTCATCCTCAACTGCAGTTTTTAATCCTCCGGATAACAAAAGGTTGAACTGCCGGTCGCCTTCAAGGATCTCAGGCTCTGGCAGAGCATCTTTAGCTCGGTGCATAAGAATTGCATCACCCAGGGAGCTTAAACAAAGAGCCCCAGGCAGTCCCAGCCTGAAACACTGGGAACAATGCCATCGTTCACAGAGAGGGAAAGATGTTTGGAAATGCAATTTCCGAGGTCACCTTTTATCACCCAGGCAAACCGTGGGCATAGCGTGGAGCTTTTGTCAGCCAAAGCCAGCGCCGGGGACTGCCCGCAATGACAAAACAGCGGTGGCCACTTTTTCCAACAGCTCCTTTTCCACCGCCACGGTGCACACCCGGAGCAGGCAGAGGGGATGCTTGGGGAGGGATTTCAGCCCTCTCCCCTGAGGATGGGAAGGCTTGGTCTGCTAACCTCAGAGGCTAAAATAATTTTACGCTTTCTTTCAAGAAATCCTCACAGCAAAGCCTGGAAAGATGCAGTAAGCCCAGACAGAAACATATTTCCCCTGTGGTTTCCCTGATGCCTGACTGCCAACACACAGACATGCAATTTGTGCCTCACTAGGCAAAACCCAGTGATGTGTTTAACTTGACAACAACAGCGTTTCTCTGAACGCTGCCCACCTCGCCTGACCCCACCACGGCACCACAGGCTGCCCCAGAGCTCACCAACACTCCCCTTCCCAGCAACCGCTACCTCGGCTCTCCCAGCTCCTCCAGCACCATCTAACACCCAGCAACCCTCCCCTGCACCCTCTTCTCGCTGCTGCTTCCTAAAGTTAGGAGTTTCTCCCACCCCCTCACCACAGACCGACACAAAAGCCTCCCTTGTGCAGGGAGCCATCAGCGGGCAGCCAAGGGTTGGCACAGGGCGCCGAGCCCGGGCACTGGGAGACAGCCCGGAGACGGGTCCCTTCAAGCGGAAAAGCCTGGCAGAAAGATTGGCTCCTGCACAGGGAAAATGTGGACATTAGCCCAGGCTGAGCTGCATCTCAGAAGCCTGTAAACAACAGCCTCACTTGGCCTGCAGCTCGCTGAACACCGCGGGACGCCCCAGTTTTTCTGCTGGCGTAGAGACAGGGGGACCGGTGCCTCTGCCCACGGCGCTCGAGTTAATCTCGGGGGTGATAACGCAGCGAGTGGAACAGACACGGCTGGCACAGCGGTCCCTGAGTGGGAAGAGAAGTGACTAACAGACCTGTACCTGCCCAAGCATCCTGAGAGCTCCACAACGGCCCCCCCGGACCAGGCGCGGTGAGGGGGTGGGAGGAAGCTGGGCACAAGCCCCCAGTCCCCAGGCTTGAGTGCAGAGGTGCGATCCCGGCTCTGTGCCCATCCCCCCACCCTACCAAGCTGTGGCAGCGCTGCCAGCACAAGGGGAGGTTGGGGCTGGGTGAAAGGAGGCAGTGGCATGGCAGGACCCCCGTGCTGGCAGCAGCAGCGCCGGAGGGCCACGGCTCAATGGACCCACAGGGCTGGCTCAGCAGGGAGACCGGGCCACCTCCTCAGGAGGGGAGCACCCACCAACACGGGGGCTCTGCCCGTGGACCCTCCTCTGCAAAACCTGACACTGGCACCGCATATGCTGCTGCAGCAAAGGTCCCTCCTGCCCCTGCCCTTCATCATACCAGTCCCAAGGTATTAGTACTAACAACGGGCTGTCGTTTGTCACTGCTCACTTATGACAAGGCCATTTTGGTTGCTCTCAGTGCCTTTCCCTGGGGACACTGAGGAAAAGGAGGGATGGGTCGATTCATTATTGCTCCTTGGCTGGGACCTGCTCCAGTCCTGGACTAGGCACCGGCTGCTGATGGATCCTGGGGCAGAGGGACCCTGCAGATGCAGCAGAACAGGACTCCCCACCAGGACCTCAAAGCCAGGATGGTGACAGCATACAGAGGATATCCAGGGTAACCTTGTGACAAATCCAAGAGGGCAATACCTTGGTCAGTAGACAACCTGCCTCTCTCTGCATATGGCAAGAAAGGGAATTTCCCTCCCAGAAGCAAATTAATTTCTCCAACTTGGGCCCGACAACACACATGGCACCACGGATAATATCCATGCCCACCCCAGTCTAACACGCAGGGTACTGTTTGTCTGCCTAGCTATAAATACTTTATAGCACTGCTGAGCAAGGATTAATGACTTTTCTAATTATACCACCATCAGTTGGTGACAGGGGAGTGACACTGTGCAGATGTCTGAGCCCACTCACCCAGCACAGGGCTGGATGCTCGGTGCAGAACGCACCCATACGTCACTTCACAATGCCAAGGAACAGCTCTACGCTTTCTGAACGGGAAAAAGAACCCCCACATTTTCTCCTGAGGATGTGGCAAGTGCATAATTTGCCTGGGAAAATTACTGGAAAACTCAACAGCTGAGGAGAACTTGGTTCCATCAACTGCAGCACTGAAAGATTTAACTTGCAGGTGCCCAGGGATGGGGCAGCCCAGTCCAGCCCAGCTTCCCTGGGATCCCAGGGCAAGGTTCCATCCAGCACTGCTCTGCTCACTCTGCTGGGCTTCTGATCAGCTTTTCTTTGCAAGGCTCTTGGAAAGGAAGGAAACAGGGAAGTTATTTTGCTCAGGCTCTTGGAAACAAGACAAGTCATTGCTTGCAGCAGAGGTCCTGCCCATTGTCGGGTCTAATTTAAGGCAGTAACAAGTCTATCGGCTCTAGAAGGCAATACCTTCAGTCCTGCTGCTCAGGTTAAAGGATTTGGTTAAAGGATCTGCTGTGGGTTTCAGATATCAGCACAGAGAATCGGTCACCATGCTCCACACACCTGGATCCCACCAGGCATCACCCTGCCAGCACCCTCCGGGTGACTCCACTGGGTCAGAGCAGCCCAGCGTGACAGTTGGAAGGGTCAACACAGCCCAGGAGAGCTGCTCTGCTCAGACTTTGAGGCAAGCAAGCACAAGGGCAGCATCCCAGAGCCTTGCAGCACCACATTTCTCACACCTTCCCCAGGAAGCTGCGACACACGGCCGAGGGAGACTCGTCCCCCATCGCCATATGGCAGCTCCAGTCCTCCAGCTCCGAAGCGTCGCTTCGTTTCTGTTCCACCACCAACCTTGCCAGAGTGCCCCAGAAACCACTGCCACTATTTTTAGAGGGTCAACAAATACCTCTAGGACAAAACAATCCACTGGTACACGGCTCCCTCTTGGTGCAGCGCTCAAACTGGCACAGCTTCAGTCCAGCAGCTGTAAAGATGATCTGCCAGCTGCTGAACCCGGTCTCCCCTCACCCACCTGCCCATAGTGAATGAATAGGAGTGAAAAAAAAAAACAACTAACCTTCTATGTGGTTGCCAAGGTTTCTCATTTTTATGTATAACTATGTATATTTATAGTGCCCCTTGCTATCAGGAGTGAGCAAAGGGAACAGCAGATAAGACAGGCAGGCAGGATTGTTTCTCAACAAAATGCTTTTTTCAGTTTTCCACGAGGCGTCAGCAGCTCTTTAAAGTCCTTTTTATTACACCCGGCGTTAGATGCAAAATCATATTTCAAAGGCGCTTTAACTTTGAGGACACGAAGCTCAGAGCCTGCACCCTGCCACCTGCAAACAGCAGAGGCACGACCCACATTAGAGACAAACTTCTGAGGCAGGGAGGGAGCTTTGCAGGAGAGACTGGGCAGCTTAAACCACTTTAAAAATAAAAGGTCACAGGGAAATCACTGCCTTCCTAATTATAGCATTTGCTCTAGTGTTACCGGGCCACAACTCAGGTTCCTAATTTAAATTGTCATTAAGCCTTGCTGCAGGCCCCATAACTTAATGAATTTTGGTATGACAAGAGACAGCCTGCTCTCCACCAAGGAGATGAAGAGCACGTTTGTGTCAGATACGGGGTGAGGAGCAACAACACGCGGAGCTAAATAAAGATCAAAACCAGACACATCTCAGGGGCTGCCCTCCCTTTTCACAGGGTCTTAACTCGATGTACTATACCCACACCACAAGCTTTTCTTCTTGTCTGTGGTCACAGCTACCCCAAGAGAATTCAGGAGAGCAGTGTGGTACCCCAACCTCAAGCTTCACAGGGATGGATGTCCTGATCCTTGGGCACAGGCTGTGATTTTCCTTATACCACAGGAAAAGGCAATGGACTTCAGTGGAGCCAAACAACTCAACTCAACCATGGCAGATAAGCTGGTCATTCCCCAGCTGCCTGCTCCTCAGCTTGAGGGACCACTGTCCATCCTCTGCACAGGTGACAATGGCACACAAGCTCAGCAGGTATCATCCCCTGCTGCCTGCTCCTCAGCTTGAGGGTCCACCGTCCATCCTCTGCCCAGGTGATGTGCTGTGGCAGGCTGCTGCCAGAGCCCCTTTACAGACACAACCCTCTTGGACACCAGCCCCACTCCCAGCTCAGACATTCAATAAACCCAGTAAATCTTTCCATTATTTTTTTTTGCTCCATCCTAATTAGATTATTAAACCTCAAATTACAGATCCAGTTCTCTCATCTCACTTCCTTCCAGCATAGAGACCGTTATCAATTGCTGAATTTTCTGGGGACAGACTTTTACCTTTTCTTTCTTCTTTTTTTAAATATGAAAAGCTTTAACAGCCACGAGCAATTAGTGAAACGAATAAAGCAGCAGCTTGTATGTCCAGATTGGTTATGCCATAAAGAAGCACCATCCTAATTGGACCGTAATGGAAACTTTTTTTTTTTTGCCTGCTGCACCTGATACTGTGAAACAGGAGATGTGCAAAATTCAGAAGCAATTTCTCACCAGCATCACGATGCTCTCAGGATTAATCATTTTACACGTTATTACCCGGGTGAGGGACGTGCAAAGAGCTGCTCCAAGCAGTTCGACTTACTCCTTAAAAGATGCAAATGTTCTGGGGAAGATGAACCTTGCCAAGATCGTCTCAAGAGCTCCAATTAAAAAAGATAACGACAAAAAAATTACAAAAGCCCCAAGCCAAAGGGCTTCTGCTGCCCCCAGCTCTGCGGAGCGGGATGAAGATGCCTCGCAGCTCCCCCCACCTCCAGCATCCCTCACCTCCCCGTCGGGGCTGCACCGGTTGCCCCCTGACTCAGGAGGCTCGGGCTGAAGGGGGGACGGAGGG
>VXBZ01010284.1:443393-468198 GCA_013399135.1 Heliornis fulica | reverse complement strand
AAAAAAAAAGAGTTATTCTTAAAAATATCCTTTGGAAAATTTTAATACCTTCTTTAGTTAAAGTATTAACTCTGTAGTTTTAACTCTATTATTACAATACCCTGAAGTAATCAAATAGCCACGTGGTGTGTATATATAGGTAATAATTAGTTATGTGAACTATGACTTTAATAGAACCATAGCATGGTTTGGGTTGGAAGAGACCTCAGAGACCATGTAGTTTCAGCCCCCTGCCGTGGGCAGGGACACCGTCTGCTAGACCAGGTTGCCCAAAGGCCCATCCAACCTGGCCTTGAACACTGCCAGGGAGTGGGCAGCCACAGCTGCTCTGGGCAGCTTGTGCCAGGGCCTCACCACCCTCACAGGAAAGAATTTCTTCCTAATGTCTGTTCTAAATCCACCCTCTTCCAGTGTAAACCCACTAACCCATGTCTTATCACTACACTCCCTGATAAGCAGCCCCTCTACATCTTTCCTGTAGGTCACTTCAGGTACTGGCAGGCTGCTACAGGATCCCGAGGAGCCTTCTTTTCTCCAGGCTGAACCATGCCAACTTTGTAATTAATTCCACTTTTTAATTGAGTTATGAAAGGTATATCTTACTTAAAATGTCTTACTCAGTTCTCAATCACAGCACCTGCTTATGTCTTGGGAAATCACAGAAAAGTGCAAGCAAATTATTAACTTTTTTAACTAATGTATAAAATTCCATACTAACCTAGTGACAGTGGTATTGAGCACTTGTTCATCTAGGAAGGTATTAGCATAACAGTTTCATCAAATAAGAAGTGATGTGGTTGGTCTGTTTTGGTTTTTTATCCCCCTCCAAAAAAAATCTCAGTTATTTTTTTAGACTGCCACGTAGCCGTATTTGTAAGAGTAAGGAAATCTTTGTATGCATGTTTGAGAGATGTTCCAGGAAATGGATTAGAAACAATTTTTGAATCAATGTGCTAGCTATAAGCTACATTCAGGTTTCTCAAATACCTCTCTGTGGTTCAGTTTAATTTTCTTAAAGTGAGGTTCAGGTTTGAGGATTAGTTTTTTTTCTGTTTTCTAGCGCTATAATGGTGAAACAGATACTCTTCTGAAATGCAGAAGGTCTAATTCACACACTCAGAAGACTAAACTTTAATTGCATGGTAACTGAATTTGGGCCATACTTTAAAAACAGATGAATATAAAGCAACTTCTCCTTTCCACTTTGGGGTTGGTTTTTTTTTCCTTTACTAGCTTCTACATTTGAAATTTTCAGTCTTTCCAAGAAGATCACCAACAATATTGTGTATTTTCTACCTCGGAATGCTGACGTTGACCAGGTAGGTTACTGGATAATAACTGAAGAAAATTCTGTGTTTTCAGTACTTTTGAGACCTTTGCAAATGGCAACAGTGTATTATTTCCATGATTTTGATACTGGTCGTTCATAAAGCGAGACTGGAGATTGTTACAGAACTTCTGAAGCCAGTATATTTCTTGAGTACCAGACAGATACATCACTATAAAAGAAAAGAACAGATCCCAGCCAGCTCTTACTGTCTCCTAAGGCCCAAAGGTTCATGGCTTTCAGTTGGAGTTGCAGGTAGTCACTGTGCAGCCTGCAGTCACTGCTGTCAGTGGTAGGACACAGGTGAATGCTGTCCCACCAGAAGCGGTACTGATGCTGTCCACACGTGTGTGCTTCGATGCGGGCTGCTTGAGTTGCAGTGATTAGCTAATTAGATGCATCACTGACTTGGTAAACATGCCATTTGTTCCACTGGTGTGGGGTGGGGATTTTTGATATTAGAGAATTTTGTTAGAATTTTATTTCAGTAATTAGATGACTGTAACAATTCCCCTGAGTGTCTGGTTTAGTTTCCTCTGTGTATTTTTATGTGCATTAAGTCTTGAAGCTTTTTCAAAGAAGAGGGCAGTGAGATGGTCTCGCAGGCAACAAAATGCAGCAGTTCCTAGGACTATTTCCTGCTTTTTCCAAAGTGTGTCTTAGAGCAGATGAGGTTTCAAGCCACATGGTAGCTTGCAGGATTGTTGGGAGCAAACAGCTGACTTAAATAGGCTGAAATTCACATGGCCTGAGTATTAGCATGCTATGAGCCCGCAATATGCACAGCACCATTTGTACAGCAGGTGATGATTCAGTTGCATTTCGCATTTCTGACTGGTGATGTGTCAAAATGGCTTGTGAATCTTTGATCAGGGACCTTAATTTTAGGCACAGTGTTTCTAATTTCAACTTGTAAGCACTTGGATCTTACCAAATGCTTCATTCCTGTGATGAAGAATGACCTTACCAGGATTCTGCTCTGTTCTTCAGCACTTTCTACTGGATTAATAAATGGGTAAAGTCATCTACGTTTCACTTACATTCCCACAAAAGCATCTAGGAGTACTACTCCTGCAGAAGAGCTTGGCACATGTATGTGGTTGGGCTAGGTGTCTCGCCACCTCTAACAAGCCATCTTGCACTGAGTGGCTCTGAATGTTGTTGATATTCCTTGATACGCATCCACAGGCTTGTCTTCACACAAATGGCTGAAGAGGAATTGTTGTTGATCAAAACCATGGCTTTGTGGTCACAGCTTAGTTGTTAGAAGCAGGTGGCTGAAGGCCTGGGTTGAGTTCAGTCGTCCCGGACTGTGGGCTACTCTCGGGAAGGTAGATTAGCTCCTCCTGCCTTTCTCTAGAGATTGTGCCAGTATAAGAAAAAACGAAACTAAAGGTTGGTGAACGGGAGGGGGGAAGGTGGGGGGAAGTGACTCTAGCCCATAGTTTAAGGAAATGTAGTCAGTCTTGTACGGACAGAGGTGTGTCAAACTGGGCCTTAGTGGATGCTCTGGTCCATAGAGACTGGTTATGGGGTTAGCTGCCATTATTCCTGCAGGTATTTAAGTACAAAGTTTAGGAATTTACTGCCACTACACTTTTAGAGCTGAGTCTCCAGAAAAGGGAAAGAAAAAAATGGTTTTATCATTGAAGTTTTTCAATACCTGCAAACCAAGTAACTTGGATAAGGCAGTATGTGCTGAACACATTATCTGATGCCTTAAATTTGAACGGAAACTTAAAAACCTAATTTTGGTTTATGATGTTGTTGTTCAGGCATGTAAGATTTGCCTCTACTGTGTCCTCAGAATTGCACTTTGTATTCTCATACACGTATGTAAGGATTTCAGAGATCACTTCGCTCCCAGAATAGGTGGTCTAACTTGGTTAAGATGTAAGGTGGCAGCTGTGAAAACTTGAGTACTCTGCCTCTTGTCTCTCACTGTCTGGCTTGAATCTACAGCTCAGTGCTTGTATGTTTTGTCAATTAAAATTGACTTAGAAGTGGACTTAATTGCCATTGCAAACCTTCATGAAGATGTTTACATAGGCAGTAAGCCAGTGTATCAGTGCCAGTTTGTATGTCTGACAATGGGTATCAAGCAGAAATGGAAATAAATTCCCAGCAGTTGGCAGCATACTTACAGTCAAAATGCTGTTTAACCTTTAGTTAAGGTGGTGTCAAATTCAGTGGAACATACGAGCTTCTTTTCAGCTGGGTAGCTAACACAGAGCAGGGAATTGTCCTGCTGGTTTGCGAGCAGGTGGTAGCTGACCTCGATCTGGCTATGTCGAAGAACAATGTTTATTGCCTTACTGGGAGACAGGACATCCAGCCTTGTTCTGCATGGTAATATTGGAAAAAAAAAAAACTGCTTAGAGTGATGGGGTTCTTTGAATTCCCTTACAAAATTCAGAGTTTAGGTCAGAGGAGAAATGAACTTCTGTGCTTCTGCCTCGAGAGGGAGCAGCGAGCCAGCAGAATATGGTCGGTGCCTTTACAAGAAATGTGAAATGTTTCCTTTAATTGCATCAAATCTCCTTGTTTACACGCGTTGGTAGTGTCTACAGGTCTATTTGTAGGTCAAATCAATCTTTAAAATATTCTTTATAGATAGGGAATAATCAGGAATTATTGCATAGATGTATATGCACGTGCATAAAAAAGTAGTTTTTTCTTAATAGTGCATAATATGCAGCTCATGGGTGACACCTCTGTTGATCCACATCTCTTTGCAGCATCTTTACATTTGAGTCGTCTTAGAGTTTTCATATCCCTTAAAATAAAAAAGAGAGGAAAGTGGAAATTACCAGTCAGAAATACTTTAATACTGCTTCAGTCCTCAAGGGCTAAGCTTACATTTGGCTACTAGTGGTGTTTTTGAAAAGCAAAGAAAACCAACTTTGACCTACTTAGAATTCCCCAAAAGGAGGAAAGAATTAGAAATCACTGTTTTGGATAGTCTCATATATTTAAATCAAAATTATATCACAGACAAATGAAGTTAAAGCATTTGAGAAATAAATTTCTTCTCCTTGCTCTGGTGTTGGTTGACTCTAGTGGCAGCAGGGAACCTACGGTCAAACGTTCAACCTTCTCAGCATCCCTCCCCTTCTTGGCTTGTTCGTATCCTCCAGATCGAGGGAAGAAAGGTGATATCTGCAGGAGATCCTATATTTACGTCTTGATACTTCAGCAAAACGTAACGTAGATCTCTATGAGGGACTCAAGAAGCAAGCTTGTTGAGACAGAATGATTCAGTGTTGCTTATGAAGTGTTTAGGAAGCAGTGCTCTGCTTCCTTGTGCAGAGTGGGATGTGCATGCTCACCTCAGGGGCAAGGACTCATCCCAGCAGTCTGGGACTTTCCCGGACTGTTTTCTCTACCAGGTAATACTTCTGTATCTTAATATTTGCAGCAAAGGACATGGGATTTGTTCCTGTAGACTTTCTTCCTAATGGTGGGATAGCTTCTTTTCACCTCATTGCAGAAGTCATACTCTGCTACATAAGATACCAAAACATACTCTCCTAAGTGTTTGCATACTTATGTAGTGATGCTCCTTAAGTATCCTTGATACTTAAGGCAAACTTTTCACATAAAGTGTCAATCTTTGACACTCAGAGTAAGCAAATGTATTGTAATAGTATTGGTCTGCTCTTAAGACAGAATACAAGTGACTTTGCTAATTGAAGATGATTCTGGAACTGAAATGTCTGATTATAATTCAACTTAGAGCTGTCTTTTAGAGTTAGAAAAGTTTTTGTTTATCAAACACCCAGCCTCTGACAAAAAAAAAAGTTCAATGCCATTTGAGAAAGACTAACTTGTGTGCAGAAGCCTTTTTCTCAGTGTAGGTGAACTGAAGCTTAAGTTCATACACAGCGCCATACCCCTTTTCTAGATCCCTAGAAAAGGGGTATGGCGCTGTGGCTCTGCTCAGAGAGTTATAGCCATTGTGTTGTCATATCATGGACCTTGCTAACTTGCTCTACAGTTTTTGCACCAGCAGGCTTCTTCATGCTATGGGGTATTAGAAAAGATCTAATATAAAAAAATAATAAAGACCTTTTGAAAAGTAGAATGACTCAAAAGGCATCCCTTCTCCAAAATTACACCTACTTCATCATCCAATGTTACTCTAGTTCCACTTTCATAAATGGGAACTTTTTTATTTACTAGAAATCATTCTTTTTCCTGTTAGAGTTGCTATTACATTTCTGCAAAATGTCCCCTTTTCACCCAGCTATTTTTGTCCCTTATGATACTGTAGAATAGCAGAGGGAGAGGGACAGTGCTGCTTTTTGGGTAATATGTCAAATAATATTCTTCTTTCTTTTAACTATTTTTAGTATTTCTTCCTCAAACCATATACAAAGTTTACACTTTTTATAGTATTGGACTAAATTCCTAACATAAACTTTATGGTTAAGAGAACTGTGAAGTTCTTGATTGTTGACAATTGTCAACCTTAATATTTTAAACTTGACAGACCAAACAAGATCCTTGTGTGCAATATATGAACAGAAAGGTACTACAGGTGAGGTGTTGTCAGGTTGATGGTTTTGGTAGTTTTTTTTGTTGGGCTGTTTAGGGTTTTTTCGGATGGCTGCAGATAACTCACTGCTCAGTACCTGCAGGAGGGGTTTTTCACTACTCTTAAAACTTCAGAGAACATCTTTAAACAAAGCTTGTGCAAAAGAAAATCTGGTGTCTTTTAACTCTCAGTCGATACTGGTTTATTGGGTTTTTTTGAAACACTAATCAAGACTATAGCACTGCAGCCTCCGAACCTTTGCTGAGAGGGGGAGCCGATCCAGCTTGTGAGGAGCATGGGTCTGTTGGAGAAGCACAGGGTGGTGGTTGGGGATGCAGCAGCATTGGGAGGATGTACTGCATGAGAGCAACATGTTGGATGGACAACGTGGTGCGACATTTCACAGATGTGCAGAAGCTCTGGTGGGAAGTGATAAATACTGTGCACTAGCAAGGTCTTCACAGGCATGTGTTCTTCTAGCTGTATGATGTATGGTATTGCAGTACTCCTGCTTGAGTGGAAATATATGATCTTGGATTGTAAGGCAAATTGGCAGGTTCTCTTCACTTAAACTACTCAGTGATTCATGTTTCCAGACAGTTGTGGTTCTCTCCCTTGTGAGCTGACCTATGCTTGGTGTTGTCTAAGATGGTAACACATCTCCTGCTTGGAATATCTTACAGGCTGCATTTATTCACTCAAGATACTTGTTTTTAAAAACTGAAGCAAGGTGGGAGGCAGGGAAAGGTTTACTTTAGTCTTTGTTTCCTGTTGAGAATTCTTTTTTTGGTTTTGGGTTTTTTTTGGATGTATTGTTTTTAAACCAGTCACTTCTCAAACCTCTTTATGTTCTGCATTGAAAACTTCACGTGCGTCTTTACTATTTGTGGATTTGATGGCAGGTGCAAAACTGTAAGTTGGGAAGATTCCTGGGTTTGGGGTGGTTTGGTGGGGGAAGGGTGTTGTGTTTTTGTTGTGTGTGATAACTATACCAGCTTAAGTGAAATCTTTTCACTGTTGCTGGAGCTTTTGCTGTCCTAAATGTTGTTCCAGCAGTTGGAACACCAGGTACCTTCTGTTCCTAGTGTAGTGATTCCCTGAGCCCAGAATTCATTGAAGTGCTTGACCCTGGTAGTCATACAAAGAATACATGCAGGTATGCGGTTTTATTCCTTGCCTTTGCTCACACAGCATCTTCATCATCTGTTTTGAGAGTGTCTGGAGTTAGGACACTGAAGCCTTGTTCTGACTGCAGGTTTCATGCCTGGATGGAAAATGGTATTTCTTAAAAGTTGGGTTTTTTTTTAAAGTCCTGTTGTTACAAGTAATTTGTCAATGAAGAGAATGTAAAGATGGGTAAAGCTTTTTGTTGTTATTGTTAGTATGTTTGTATATTTTAATGCTTTCTGGTTCATTCCCAGAATAGAAAATCATACCAGAGAGATCAGTTCAACAGATGAATATATGGTGACCTCTGTGAATCAAGACGTTTGATCAGAGGCTGATGAGTAAAACTATCCTTGTGTCCTTCAGTTTGATTTTAAATGAGGTTGTCTGGAACCCTAGCCAGATGTGACCTCTCAAGCAACACCTCGTTTGTTTAGGAGTAAATACCTTAATGAACAAAGCAGAGAATGAGAAGCCAGGAGATGATCTTGGGTTAATTTGATTGTATTTTCAAGATGCTTGGGTGTTATGGGAGTTGGCAGGTAAGAGACTGTGAGTTGATATATTAGAATTATAGAAGCGTTAAGGTTGGAAGAGACCGTTAAGATCATCCAGTCCAACCATTAACCTACCACCACCAAGCCCACCACTAGACCATGTCCTCAATCACCGCATCTACCTGTCTTTTAAACACCTCAAGAGATGGGGACTCAACCACCTCCCTGGGTAGACTGTTCCAGTGCTTGATGACTCTCTCAGTAAAGAAGTTCTTCCTAATATCTAACCTAAATTTTCCCTGGTGCAACTTGAGGCCATTACCTCGAGTTCTGTCGCCTGTTACTGGGGAGAAGAGACCAACCCCCACCTCACTGCAACCTCCTTTCAGGTAGTTGTAGAGAGCAATAAGGTCTCCCCTCAGTCTCCTCTTTTCCACACTGAACAACCCCAGCTCCCTCAGCCGCTCCTCGTAGGGCCTGTTCTCCAGACCCTTCACCATCCTCGTTGCCCTTCTTTGGACACCCTCAAGCGCCTATTTTTGCGGGCTGATCACTTTTAAGTGAACAGAATTGCATACGCTTCTGCTGTAACTCTCAGTTAGTAGCAGGAGCTTTTAAGCAGCCCACTTCAAACTCGCTTATGTTCTTGGTCCTTGATGAGTGATAAAGCCAGAAGATACACCCAGCATACACCAAGACAGAGCAGCGTGTCTGGATTTCAGTCTTCAAGCTCAGAGTGCTTGAACACTGAACTGTAGCTTGCCTGCCTGGAGTTTAAAAAACAAATCTTTAACTTGTCAAAAGGTGGCAGCAGCACTGCAGTAGTGGCATAAATCACCTGCAGACCTGTACATCTATTTATAATGCTGCCTGAAAATATTTTGGTTTATTACAGTTGGTGTAAAGAATGCCATTGCCTTTTATTTCAAGTGCGTTGGGTTGGGTTTTTTTCCCCTAGTCTTGGGTTGGGTTTTTCCCCCCTGGTTTTGCTAGTGTTGTCACGAAATGAGTCACAGTGTCCTTGTGTGACTGGTTATTAAGGCAAAAAGCTTCTATGTTCCTTATTCCGGAAAAGTTTTTGGAGGGGAATAAAAATAACATCAGAGCCTTTTAACTGCAGTAACTTCAGTTGGTGGCTGAAACAGACAGGATGCTACTTTACTAAAGGAATTCCAGTATGATTAAAAACTCCCTGTGAGGCCAGCAGGAAAACCTTTGAGTTCAAAAGCACCCCTGACCAATGTAAAGCAAGTTTGCACTTTAAGCAACTCTTCTCCTGAAGTAATCTTCCATGCTCGTTTCCCCTTCCATATTTCTTTTAAGCATCATATTTCTCTGTTAAACTGATTGCAAACCTGATGGCTGTGTTTTTAATGTACTGTGGCTGTAGCTTAGGACTAATTCCATCAGCAGTCGTGGAATTGAAGGGTGAAGTGATCAGGTGAGAGGGATGTGGAGAGAGGTTAACTGAAGCTGCACCCCTTGCCTCATCTGAGGGTGGCATGTGGCATATGCAGAATCAGCTGGCACAGTGAAGGAGATGATATCTGACTGTGTGGGTTTGGGCTGAAGAACAAACCAGGATGAGGAGAGTCACTGTGTTTTTTCAAAGCAGGGGAAATTCTTGTTCCACAAGAAACAAACAAAAAAAACCCGGCAGATTTTGGACTTGTCCAACTTTTTTAAAGGATCTAAGAAGCCTTTCCATACACACAATTTTAGTTTGCTGCAGAACCAGGAGATGTGTGTCGGCATTTGTAAATCTAGGTGAGCAACTCTGTTTTTCAAAAAGCATCATTCCTCAGTCTGCTGGTATTTTTAGAGGGCCTCTCTCCGCCAAGCTGGCACCTTTCTGGAGCTCGGTGTGTGGCAATGTTCCCTTCTTAAGCTGTCAGGGATGACTGAGCCTCCCCAGGAAAACTTGGCAGCTCCCGAGCGATGAAGTCTGCAGCCTCCAGCAATTTGTAAATAAGCAGCGTCATAGAGGAGTTGCATTTCTTTCCTCTGAATATCAAGGGGGATGGTGGTTGAGGAGCATGTGGGACTGGATCCATCTCTCTGGAGCTTACCCCCGTGTACTGATTAGGTCTTTTGGTCACCGTTGGGTACATCACATTCTTCTAGTAGTCATTTGAAATTAGTCTGTTATCCTGGATTTAACACCTAGAGACTAGCCATTGCATGCGTAACATCTGGGGTGTCCTTCGGTGGGTGCCACCCCTCAGCAGAGGATCAGAGTTTCCCTGTCTTACTGTTGAGGCATTTTGCTTTACTTGCACTTCTATGGGAAATATTTAGTAAACACTTGTGTTTGATAACAGTGCATTAGTCATACTTATCTAAGATGGTGACAAACACTGTGCCCCAAAAACAGGAGATAACCCCAAGACAGTAATTTTAATATTCTTGTATGAAGTCAACTAATTAATATTTTAGCATATTTATAGCACCAGCTATAAAGTGCAAAGCCTCTAATACTTTTTGGAAGGGACATTCCAAACTTAATATCTTCCCAGGAAAAAAAAAAAAAATATGGATCACCCAGCAAAGTTAAACTGCTTTTAGGGTTTCAGGCAAGAAGAGATAAGCTGTAAAATTAACATTCCTGATCACTTGCCAATTTCAGATTCTTTTGCTATTTATAAGTCAGCTAGCTTCTGCTTTTTTACTTAAGTGGCAGGTTCCTCTTTGACAAGAACGTGGAGAATCTTTTCCCGTTACCTTTAAATTGAAGGATGGAGGAGCAGCTCACGCTTTTGTTGTTGTCTGCAGAAACAAAACAAAAAAAAAAGCAAGGGAGGGGAGGAAAAAAAGGAAAAGTAAATTCTTGATTTAGATAAGTAATGGGTAATTTTCTGGGCAAGTTAATAAAGGTTCAAAGTATAATTTAATCTGTTGTTTCCTCCTGATAGTGGTCTGTTTTTCTACTTAGAGTAAAATAGAGGAAGTTCAGCATGTTTATATTTAAACCTGCACTTCAGAGTGAAGTCTCAAAGGAATTTAGAAGTGTTAATAATGCAACCTGCACTTTTAAGTTTCAGCTGGTAACATCACGGACTTGTTGGTTGAAAGATCAGTTCAGATCTGCTGTGGGCTTGGAGACCTTGATCGCTTTGTCTGACCAGGAAGTCTCCCTGCACAGGCAGCTATAGAAATAGTTTTCCTGTAGCAAGCAGGAAAAACAGCAGCCTGGGGGAGAACCAGCTATGGAGCAGGGACCACCACCACAGCACAGGCCCTTGGTGTCCTTAATGGTGGGGGTTGGGAGGAGGTGAAAAAAAGAAAAAATGCTCAATTTTGGGACAGTTTACTTCTGTCTGTGCAGCCTGTCCTAGTGAGAAATCGGTAGCCTGGGTGGCCGTCATCCCTCAAAAGGGTTGTAGGAGGCATCATGAGTAAGGACAGGAGAGGAGAGGGTGTTGTGTGCTCCAGTCCAAAATGCAGAGTCTGCTCCAAAATGTTGTCTGTCTGTAATCATTAAGCATTAAAGGTGTGCGCTGGGCTCAGTCAGCAGAGCATGAACAGTGAAATTCTCACTCCAGCGATTGTGAACACAAGAAGTGGGACCAGTGCTGCCTGACCAGCTGTCCCTGCAGTTACTCAGCTGCCCGCAGCCTTACCCTCAGTGCTGCCCAGGGCTCCAGTGCAATAACAACAACAAACAGCTGGGTTTTTTGTGAGCTTTTCAGCCTGTTTGGGTTTTGGCTTCTTTTTTGGGTTGTCCATCCATCCTTCCCCACACCTTTCAGTGCAATGTTTATGCTTCGTAATTTCAGGATTTGGCTTTACTCTTCCCCCAAAGCCTGGGCTTTCACTGCCTCCCAATCGCAACTTACCGCTTGCTTCTGCCACAACTGGGTGTCTCAAGTGCCCTACAAACCAGTGTCTAACATCTCTTGCCTCAGCACAGCATGTCACATGATGGCTATTTGTGTCTAGTTCTGGAGTCCTTTTTTTTTTTTTTATGGTTTGGGTTAAGTGGGATTCTTCAGTCACAAGAAAACCACAAACCACTCTGTGAGTGAGAGGCGGCACGGAAAGAGGACCAAAGGCATTAGGTGTCAAGGAACATGGTCACCAGTACTAGTGGAGCGAAAAAGTGTTTGATACGGTATTTCATGTGAATAAAAGGTTTGGGGTTTCACCTCTTTCCCTGTGTGTTGATTGCTCTTGTTCTTTGTTTTTCAGGTGGCTTCCTTAGCAGGGCCAGGAGGGAAGGTTGAAATAGAACAAAATTTTCTCAATAACAAACTGAAGACCATAACTGCCTATTTTGGTGATCTAATAAGGCATGACATCTACTGACCTCAATGTGGATTCTTCCAAACTCAGTCCCCCTGACTGCTGCTTTGCTTTAGCCTTTGTACAGCTGGCTGGTCAAAAATGACTTAAAGCTATTTTCCGCTTTAATTTCTGTTTACAAAAAATTTTTACTGTTTATTGCTACTGCCAATAAATGTTTTATAATAATTTTGACAAAACTGTAGATGTGGAGGAACTGTGTTTGTAGGAAAAGAGATCTTTATAAAATGCAATCTTGCAATGTTCGAGTCCAACCAGTTTGAGGGGAGATCAAGAATTCTTTGTAGCATCTCATGCTACGTCTGGACATGCTCCCTTTGTCAGAAAGCGACCATGTCAAAAACTGCTGTCTCTGCTTGAGAAACAAGAACGTCCAAACATCAGGTGGAACTAGGAGCTCAGGTAACCTCCATGCCTGGGTTAGCCCCAGTTCTCCTTCCCAGCTCCCTGCTTGCTGGGAGAACAGTCCAGCTTTTCTGTGTAGGATGAAGGCCCACACATTCCTCGCGGGGAGTTCTCCGGCTTGTTGCAGCATAGGGAGGAGGGAGCGGGATGTATTTCTGTTTGGCAGCAGGGCTCTACCCTCTGGTTTTTGTTAGTTATTTTTTTCCCTCCTTGCCAGCCCTCTTGGTTACAAAGACCTCAGGAAGAAGCCTTCTGACTGGAGCCTTGTCTCGGTAAGCAGAGGGGGTCTGTATCCCTCCTGGTTTTGAGGCCTTTTGAATCCTTGGCTTCAGGAGGGCAGAGGGACACCAGTTTTCCTAGATGAGGGCTCTCTGCTCCTGTTTAGCATCTGGGGGCAAAGAGTGGGTTTTGGGCACTCTTCCAAGCAGAAGACACAGGCAGGAAGCATCCAGACCATGGATATGGCACTCTCACTGGAACTTCTTACGGTAAGGAACCAAGATCAATTTTGAGCCTGTTTATTTGGCGAAAGAGTAGGAGTATGGGTTCCAAGACAATAAATTAGTGCTGTTTCTCTTCCTCTTGGAGAGAAGGACCTGCAGAGGTGCAGCAGGATGCTGAAGGCAAGAGTGCTAGTACTGCAGGAGATCCAAACCTGTAGCAATGGCACGTGAATGTAATGATTGCTGTTAAATTTTCAGTACAAGCTAGAAAGAAATTCCTGAATAGGTCATGAGGCCAAATGAAGAATAAATTCACTTATTACTGATTAATTACTGTGTACATCACCATGCTCTGTACACCAAAATCTTACTATATTGGTCTTGCTGCTTACGAAATGCTCGTGTTACTCTTCAGTCCTCTTTTCCTGCCTGAAGTTACAGAGTAGCTTTAGAAGCCTTCTGAGATCCTGCTGGTGCTGCTCCTGTAAAAGGAAGGTCTGTAGGGGAAATACCAGGAAATTTACCTTCAAGAAAGTATTCAGGCTTTGTCCAGTTCCCAGTATGTAAAATACGGAAGCTGAAATAACACGTAAAAGGTACAATATTTCAGTGTTCGCTCCCAATACTGGTAAAAATGAACGATTTATCAAAGGGCTTTGCTGAGCTTTGCAAGTGTATGAAGCACCAAAAGCAGAAGAGCATCCTTGTTCATGACTGTTCCTGTCTGTAACTGCGTAGGAAAGGTCTTTTTTAATTTTATTTTTTTAATGCAATTTGAAGTTAGATTCCACCCTTCTGGGTTGTGAGAAATGTTTGCCCTCAGCTTCCCGCTCATATAGAACAGGTGAAGTTCCCCAGGGCTGTGAATCAGTCAATATGTTAAGCCTAAAATACATTGACAAGTAGTTTTACTTCGTTGCCAGTAATTTCAGCCAACAAACACTTCACGGAGGGCAGTTTAGTTTGTGACATGAGTTTCTGTGAAGTGGTGTTTTACTTTAAGTTCTAAATTAATATTTGAATGAAATGCAATAAATACATGCTGGTTTATACTGTCCAATGTGCTCTTTAGCTACTAATCTCTTAGGTTTATCTTAATTAAACCTAGTATTAAACCAAGCCCATCAGTTTCTGGTACATGGTATTGCAGTTAAAACAAGTGTGTTACAAGGCTGAAGCCTAATTGTGGGTTTGAGGGGATTGGAGCAGAGCATCAGCAGGCTCAGCAACCGTCTTTTCCTGGTAGGACAGTTAACGTCATGACCTTCTGTGAAGGAGGCCCCATTAGTGTTATGGTAAAAAAAATCACTCTTCCTTGAAGTTTAATGTGCAAGTTTTAGAAAATCTTCCCCAAGTGTAGTGGTTCTGAAATAACATCTGGGTCTATATGTGCGATTCAGGGGTTATATAAACAAATTAACGTTCCACCACAGTGACCATGGTAACATTTAGGAGAGGAGAAACTCCATAAATATCACAAAGAAAAAATTACTTGCAGTAGATCGTTGAACAAATTGGTAGAAAATTGGGTCATTTTAACTCTGTTTACTCCTTGTTTTAGTATGCCTCATACTCACTGTTGGCTTCCTCTCACCCGTGAAACTTCCCACCTCCAGGGTGGGTAGTCCTAACATAGCATGAACTAATGCAGTATTGCTAGCTTAGCCTTTCCAGCACAAGAATCTCGGTATTCCTGCTACTGGAATATCTTGGTGCAGTCTGCGGTACGCTTAAAAAAAACCCCAAAAACCAAAACAATTTGAGTGATGAGGAAGTTTTCATTTTCTGTATGAAAACAGCTGGTTTTGTAAGCGTGTGGTGCAGTGGTGAAGGAGTAAATGCTCTAAATCCAGATCTAAATCCATTCCATTCGGAGATTCAGACGCTCTCCTGTTTCAACTGGGAGACCGTGAAGCTGTCGAGTGTTCCAGCCTGCTCCGTCGGCGCAGAATATTCCCCGTATGCACGCTCAGGGGAAATACTTGCAAGAGTGATGCTGTGTGGGTTCAGATAAGTCTCCTAAACACTCAAAATAATTCATACAGGAAACAAATGTCAGAAAATCAGCTTGTTACTCAAGAGGCTGCAGAAGCCATCACTAGCTGAAAGGAAACACTGCAAGTGCCTGAAAACAGCCGTATTGATGGAGTTCAGTGAGGCTGGAGGTTTACCCAAGCAATGAAAATCATAGCTGCAAGCGTGCTGGGAGGAGGCAGGAGAAAAGGCTGAGTCTGCAAATAGGGTTTGTCTGCCCCAGGGTTTGGTTTCCATCTACTCTGTGAGATCCTGCAGTGTCTTACAGATGACCAAGGCTTTGGTTGTGCCTGGGTGATGCTGTGAGCAGGGCTGTTGGCTGGGACAACACTGGGCTCTGCTTGAGGGTTTCCCTGCATGGGGTCGAATCCCCCAGCCAGGCTGTGCACACACCATCTGCAGCCTGCAGCAGGGTCTCGGTGTTTACTTTCTCCTTCTCCTACCAACCTGAGACTCAGCCCTGGATTTTCCCTGTAAAGATCCAACAGTAAGTGTCTTTTTAGCGCATGTGGCGACAGGGCTGTCTCTGGATGTTGGAGAGCATGGTTTTGCCATCAGCCCCTTGTGTACCCTTCTTCAAGCCTCATGCAAATGCGTTCTCTGAGCATTTAGTTTTGGCATGTCTCCAAGATCTTGGCCTGTCACCTCATGACATTTCACCATCAGAGTGAGTTTCAAAGTGTTTCCCAGCAGCACGGGCTTCACTGAAAACCTGAAATGTTTCTCCCCAGTTCTGGGTTCTCAGACTGCTGAGGGGAAAAAAAAAAGTGCTGTTGGAGGCAGTCTGGGCTTGATGACAGCGCGATCTTTCCTGTCGCTCGCTGTGGCTCAACTCGTTTTCTTCCTTTTTCTCAAGGCTTCGCTGCAACCTCCTTGTGAAACCTCTGTGGTTTATTAGAGGAGTGCAATGGCATCACCAGAACTTCAGCACTGCATAAACATGAGTCAGGAGGCTCACAGTGCACCTTCAGGGTGGTGGAGGTAATGAAATCCCTTTCTCCAAATTTCTATCCTAAAAATGTGGCCAAAGAATGGGCATCAGAGAGGGTAATCCGCTGCACAGGTATTGCAGGTCGGTACAGGTTGAATAAATGCATTTATCACATATGTGCACAGCTCCCTAGCACTCTGGGACTTCTTCACATTGTTGTGGTGTCAGACACAGCAACGGTAATGGTGGCAGGCACCTTTCTGAAAGGTGGTATTATGAACTGACAGCAAAACCCATCCAAAGGTACTCATTAAATTGTTCCAGGCGCCGGGAGCCTGTGATTATGCCAAACAGGGGAGCAAATTGTACGCTCTGCTTTCCTGGTATACACAAACTTGATCTGAAAGTCTGCCCAGAAAGGCTAAACACAAGACAGCTTCGCTCAAGATAACCCCAAACTGGCAGAGCCCGTCACCCCAGAGGGTGGCCTGGGGGGAACTGCCCATGCCAAATGTCCGTGTCAGTATGGCAGTGATTTCACAGAATCACAGAGGAGTTGGAAGGGACCTTGAAAGATCTTGGCCCCTCAGTTCCAGAAGGACATACAACTCCTTAAGAGAGTCCAGCGCAGGCAACTAAGATGATTAAGGAGTAGAACATCTTCCTTATGAGAACAGGCTTCAGCTTGGAGAAGAGGAGACTGAGGGGTGACCTCATTAATGTTTATAAATATGTAAAGGGTGAGTGTCAGGAGGATGGAGCCAGTGATGGCCAGTGATAGAACAAGGGGAAATGGGTCCAAGCTGGAACATAGGAATTTCCATGTGGATGTAAGGAAAAACTTTTTCACTGTGAGGGTGACAGATGATTGGAACAGGCTGCCCAGAGAGGTTGTGGAGTCTCCTTCTCTGGAGACATTCAAGACCAATCTGGACACGTTCCTATGTGATCTACTCTAGATGATCCTGCTCGGTCAGAGGGGTTAGACTTAGTGTCAAGGTCTCTTCCAGCTCCTAATATTTGATTCTGTGATCATCTAGTCCAGCCTCCCTGCCCGAGCAGGCTGCAGCTGGGCTTATCCAAGGGGCTCCCCTGTCAAATGTCAGTGAGTGGATGTTCCCAGCAGATGTGATGTTCTCTCACAGTCTGAGCTCTGCTCAGACCTGTACTTCTGCAAAGTGACGGTCCTCAAAACAGAAGCTGGAGTTCCCCAGGAAGTGGCTGTGAAGGGAGCCCTGGGTGGCTGTTCCTGCTGTGGGAGAAACCAGGCTCCAGCAAGTAAATTCAGCGCTAGGTTTTGACACCAGCCCAGTGAGAAGCCCAGTTCTACCAAGAAAAGTGAATTTCATGGCGGGACTCCACCTAATACAGAAATTACCAGCCAGGGTTAATTCATTAACCCTGTCTGAAGAGGTGCTGTTAGGTTTGAGAACAGCCTTTGTGGTCGTCAGGTAGAGCAGGACATCTGTAAGGAAGTGCTCCTGATGGCTCAGGAACAGGCTGAGTTCTGGTCAGAGCCTGTGGCCTTTCAGAGGCGCTGTGTTCGGGCTGCGGAGCCGAGTGCCACGGTGCCTGGATCACAGCTTCTGCAGGAGCCACTCTGTGTCCACTTCTGCTGCCAAGTCTTGTGACTTTACTGGTAGCCCTTTGATTTTATTTTAATGAAGTTTGTAAAGAGCATTGTTGGGGAGGGGTGGGGGGAGGCAAGGAGAAAAAAAAAAAGATCTTTCATCTAAAAATAAATCTGTGGTCCTTGCCCTTAAACAAAACCCAAACAAACAAAAAACCCCACCACTGACACAGAAAGGAGACCTGGAGGCATTATAAATAGCACAGAAATCAGATAAGAATGTCAAAAATGTAACTGTTTTGCAATTGCTTCACAGGCAGGTCCACCTCATGTTCTGCCCTGAGGCACTGGGATGAAGAGAGGCTGAGATGATTTCTTCGGTGGTTGGGATTGACTGTCTTGCTTGTCTCTGCTGCCGCGCTGATTTACCAGCTTTGTTCTTAAAAAACTGAGGGCATTTATTATAATCAAGTTGAAGCAGGAAACAGTCCGACTTCTTGCACGCTTATTCTTTCTGATAACGACAAGGATGACCTAACCCAAAATTATTGTCGCTTGTTATAAAAATTCAAAGAGGCAAAACCATTTGATCTCTTTGCAATTAGAAGACCAGTTCACAAATGGATGTGGTGGCTGCGAATCAAGGTCTGACAAGAAGAAATCCAATTTTTCCAATTTGACAATAACAACACCCTCCACCTAGCTAAAAAAAACCCCATAAGCCACAAAAAGACCTACACCAGCAGAGAAGATTCAGGAAACCCAAGAAGATTCATGATCTCAACTCAGGAACCAGCACTGAGCAGCCAGTTACAGCTACGAACCATGAGAAGTGAACCTGCATATTTGGACAGCTCAGAGCACATGGACAGACATTATCAGCAGGGGGGTTAGGGGACCTGGGAAAACTGCCAGGAAAAGAAATTCCAAGGAGCTGCAGGTCCCAGCTGGGAAGCCAGCTGCTCGGGTGAGATTACAAAGAGCCAGAGTGTCTCCATCAGTTTCTAGGTAAGCAGCCTCGCAGGAAGTTCCTGAGTTTTAAGAGAGAGCAGATTGCGGTGCCCAGGCTAGCACAGGTGCCAGAGGGGATGGATGCCTGGGAGCAGACCAGGATTACTGCACAGGTCTGGTGACGCTAAAGGTGCTGCTGCCATGCACAGCAGGAACCTTGTGAGCAAAGATGACTGGCAAAAAATCCATGGCAATGCACAATAACTGAGATAAAGGGATATTAAGGAAAGACTTAATTCCTGCTGGAGTCCAGGTTGTGTTAAAGAAACACTGTTTTTTCCTTTCTTCTCTTTGTCTGCTATATTTTATTTCTATTGCCTTTTGGGATGTGCAGGGAGCTTTACTTTTCACTTCACACCTGGAGTGCATTAAGAGGAGCGTAGCCAGCAGGTCGAAGGAGGTGATTCTCCCCCTCTACTCTGCCCTGGTCAGGCCTCACCTCGAGTCCTGTGTCCAGTTCTGGGCTCCCTGGTACAAAACAGACAGGGATCTCCTGGAGAGAGTCCAGTGGAGGCCACAAAGATGATGAAGGGCCTGGAGCATCTCCCCTATGAGGAAAGGCTGAGTGAGCTGGGGCTGTTCAGCCTTGAGAAGACCGAGAGGGGATCTCATCAATGTTTATAAATATCTGAAGTATGGGAGATAAAGGGAGATGGCCAACCTCTTCTCAGTGGCCTGTGGGGACAAGGCAAGGGGCAATGGTTACAAATTGGACCACAGGAAGTTCTACACCAATGTGAGAAAGAAATTCTTCCTGGTGAAGATGACAGAGCACTGGAACAGGCAGCCCAGAGGTGTTGTGGAGTCTTCTTCTCTAGAGATATTCAAGACCAATCTGGACACCTACCTGTGCGACCTGCTCTAGGGAACCTGCTTTGTCAGGGGTGTTCTCGATCTCTGGAGGTCCCTTCCAACCCCTGCAACTCTGTGCATCAAATGACCTTGGTGGCAGGTGTCAAGTCATGTTGGTGAGACCACAGGCCAAGAGGCAATGCTAGGACCTCCACCAGCACTATAATTTTCCACAGTTTATCGCAGAGAAAGTAAATGCACAAGCTGCTCTGTGCTGGCCACAGAGGACTCCTGAGCGCTGTAGCACAACATGCAAACAGCCTTTTAGTGAAAAATCCCACAGATGCTTCAGCTGGTTGGCCTGGGAGCCAGCTGTCCTGTGCTGGGAGTGAAGAATGGCTGGCCAATGTGAGCCAAAGGCTGGTGCCCATACTCTCTTCACAGCATCTGAAACACTTCAAGCTCCCCATGAGTCTGCAGAAGGCTGGGGAAAGGAGGCAGTGCAGTCCGTGGCCAGCCCCTGTTGATGTGGGCTAGCACCTGCATTGTCCTTTCCTGTTAGCTTTTCATTAAAACCAGGTCAAAATGAGTCAGTGGCCTGAGGCAGTAACAGCTGCTGAGGTGTAGTAACTGTTAGTTTTTTGGTGGTAAGAGAAAAACAGCAGTGCTGCAGTTTGCTGCTTGCACAATAGAACGTATTTGCTAAGACTGACAGGGGCCGACAGAAAGTCCTGTGAATAAACAATATATGTAAGAGCATACAGTAGAAGTTCTGAAGTCATTAGTCCTTGTTGATGCCTGGTAAGATGAGCACTTGCTTGGTGCCGTGAATGGCACATGCCTCAAATCCCTTCCTTGCAGCCAAACACAGATTCTCAGCTTCCCTTCTGTCACATCACCTTTCTACCACGGCATCCCAGATTCCAATCCCAAAATCAGTGCTCCAGCCACATCTGGGTCCACGTGGGCAATGGAGCACCCTCAGAAGTGAGTTACAGACGAAGACATCCAGCGCAGAGGCCCCATACAGCATGTGTTGCTGGGATTTTGTCCCAGAGCAGTTCTGATCTGGTCTTGTGGGCTGAGGGAACATTGCTGGTCAAAGTGATCTTCTGGCTGGAATGTGGCTTGATTCCTCCTGGCAGGAATGCAGTTTGCACACTCCAAGCCTATGCTGAAATGTGAGACACAGTAAGGGGAGCATCCATAAGAATAATTTTTAAAATGTGTTCTTGATCCAACTTAAACTACCAGTCTAGATATACCTAGAGATAACAGGAGCCTTACCCAGGGACTGAACCCCAACTCAGCATCCTGGTGCTCTCTAGTCAGAAGAAGTGGACAGCTAACTGGAGCTAAACCCTCCCCACCCCCCAGAAAAAAACCCAAACCCTGCTAGCCATCTGTGCTTCTTCTCCTTATTTCTATGTGTGTCTGTCTCTACAGACCAACCGAACACTTCTACTTTGCATGTCAATAAAATTTCACTTTGCCTTCGCTTGAAATTCATTTCAGTTGGAGCCGAGCGATTTCAGGCTTGCTGGCAAGCTGCCAGCACGGCGTTCTCGAGGGAGTAGCAGTCCCAGCTGGGACTGTCAACCCAGTGCCCACCAGCTGCAGGCAGGGTCCCTGCGGACGTGGGGCACACCGGGCTGGTTCCTCAGCAGGCCATGAAGGCCGGGCTGAACCAGGGGAAGGCAGCGGGCAAGTGGAGCGTCTCTGGCATAGCACGAATCCTGGCTGCCTCTCCAAAATGACCATTCTATGTCTTCCATGGCATCTTCTGTGGACTAAAACAGTATGTCATCTCACATGAGAGCTGCAGACCGCATCACCCTTGTAGGCATTGGCTCAGAGATTAGTTTATTTATGAATTTTACTATGTTAGTTATACATCTGATGTGGGGTTTCCTACAATTTCAGATGCTGTCATGTAAACACCACAGTTATCTAGATAGGTTATCTTCTCACACACCGCCTCCTCTTCTTCACCATTCCTCTTGGTTTTGTGAGGCACGGAACCCACACAGAGCAGCTCTGGAGCCACGATGCTCCAGCCACGGAGCTGCTGGGTGTAACTCAGAAAAGAAACGATGTAACTCCGTCTGGGAATCTAATGAAGTGGGTGCGAGTTTTGAAATAAGATTGTTTTGAAATAAGAATGTATTATTATTGCATACTAAGCTGATTATGCACCCGGGTTGAGATGTACAGGGTGGGTGGGCTATGCTATAGCTGGGAGAAGCCAGGCATGCAGCCAGCCCTGCACAATGCGTGTGTTTGTGCGGCTGGTGGCAAGCAAATTCGTCACCCTCCTCAGAGAGTACTGTAAATGTGAGTGGGGTCTGCCAGATGGCAGACATCCGGAAAGGCACAAGGAGAGAGCAAAGCGTAACCGCATTGTGCGTGGCAGTGAGCAGGCTGGGGCTGCCCGCAGATGGAAACTTGCAAATCACAGCCCTGGTGTGAGCTCACAGGAAAGCACTGGCAGTCAGACCCCAAGTCCCCAGCCTTCTCTGCATAACTGAAGAAGACTGAAGAAGTCAGGGCAAGGATCTAGATCGATCTCTTCTTCTAAGGCTGCACAGATCTGGAGGGAATGGTACACCTGAATGGGGCTGAGCCACTCACAGCTCAACTGTAGGGCACACAGAAGGGCTGGAGGAAGACAAATTGACTTAGAGTGCTCTTGCAGCTCATTAGTACCAGGGTTCATTAGAGACTGGATCAATCCTGTAGATTATATCAGATTAAAATTCCAAACTCAGAAAATCCAAGGAATGCAAGTGTGTTCCCTACTCCTCCTCCCACCTCTCGTGCTTGTTGCCTCCATGGGCAGCCACAGGATAAGGCATCCTAGAGCTGCTGAGGAATAGGGAACGGGAATTTTTATGTAGCTTTTTTCTCAGTTGTGTTATGCTACTACTTGGAAAGACTGGATCCCATGAAATGAAGACAAGGATGGCTGGAAGAACGCTTGGTAGTTTTTTTTTCTTTTTTTCCACCTCCTAGTGCAAACAGTCAGCATTTGACTGAGGTTTTTTGCTTCTTTGAAAAACTTTTTGCCTTTTTTCCCTTTCAAGGCAGGCTGAGGATCCAGCGCATGACATGGGGCCTGTGCCCATGTCCTCCTGCCTCGCCTGCCTGGGCTCAGGACACTGGGGGACAAGGATAAGCGGCAATTCCTTGGGGAGTGGGTGCTTCCCTGAGGATTTTGGATCAAGATGAGTCTCTGTAGGAGCTACTTTCTAAATTGGTCCTTTGTGTGATAAATAGGGACAGTCTTCTAGCTTTAGGTGTCCTTAAGTTTTATTATTACACCATATGAGCCCAAATAAGAGAAATTTTAGTACCCTGTCTGGGTCCAAAAGCAAATGGGTAGCTCAGAAAAGCTAATTTAATTTACACCAAGGGACAAACCTCTTTGGAAAAAACAGAATATCTTTTTGAAGCCAGATAGTGATGCATTTTCTTTTTTAGTTCCACTTTACTCCAGTAACAAAAGACCAAGCAGAAACACCACAGTTTGGGTGTTGGGCTGTGACATATTCTAATGTCTTCTGTGCAGCAGCTCTTCAGACCACGTTGGGGTGTGTGTATTTGTCAAGGGTTGACAGAAGGGTGCTTTGTAAAGATACGCGGCTCTTTCGCACTGCTGTGATATAATGGGTTGTTAGTGACTTGTCAGTTCATGTTTTCAATTACTGTTATTACTATTATTTAAAACTGTGGGTGTTTCTAAAATTGCTTTATATCAGATAATGAGTATACTCATTCTTCAGTTACAGTAATTAGTGTTCTGAGTTTGATTCTGCCACCTCGATGGCTCCGAGAGCCGGGACTGGTTACCACATACACAAAGCTCTTAGCTCTTTTCTGAAAATTGATTTCAGCCTTACGAGTTTTAACTCCTGATGCCCCAAAGACCATCCTTACTGCCTCTGCCTTTTCTGTGGCTCATTCCTGTCATTTCTTCAGAGCTTCTCTCCCACCAAATGATGTATCTTGCCAAGAAATGCCTCTTTCTCACCAAAATAAAAACACACAGTCCCTACTCAATTCTAGTCCCTTGGCTTGTTGCTGTAGAACACATGTACTTGAAGCGTCCCTAATGAACAGCTTCTGCATTAGCCTCTCCTGGGCCACTCTTATGTTTCCTACCAATTGTGCATGCATTCCCCAGCCCTGGGAGGGAACATGTCTGACCATTGCCAGGCTACAGCCTAGAG
The DNA here is from genome assembly GCA_013399135.1 of Heliornis fulica. NCBI lineage: Eukaryota > Metazoa > Chordata > Aves > Gruiformes > Heliornithidae > Heliornis > Heliornis fulica. Next base: position 444,953 of record VXBZ01010284.1, on the reverse strand, counting down.
CATCCTGAAAACCCTGTCCATGCCCATCTAGCTGAAAACAAAGCTGGCGAGCAGTGGGTAGAGCAGAGAAAAATCTTGCTTTTAAAAGCTGTCTTTAAAAAACTATCCAAGCCTGACAGAGCCATAGCACAGTTTAGGTTGAAGGGACCCCAAAGCCCATCTAGTCCCAACCCTCTGTCATGGGCAGGGACACCTCTCACTAGCCCAGGTTTCCTGAAGCCCCATCCAACCTGGCCTTGAATACTGCCAGGGAGGGGGCAGCCACAGCTTCACCTGTCCCAGGGCCTCACCACCCTCACATAGAAGAATTTCTTCCTCATATCTAGTCTAAATCTACCCTTCTTTAGCTAAAAGCCTTTATCCCTTTTCCTACCTTTAGAGGACATCGTTAAAGAATGGTTATGTGACCGAGGATGTGAACAGCCGGACATGTTACGGTTGATGCCAATTACAGATGGCAAAGTACAGAAGAACAAGATGAGGCCTAAGTGGTAAACAGGGAACAAAGAAGAAAGAATACCATGAGAAAGAGAGCATCGTGAGTTATGTGAAGGCCCTGTTTTCAGTTCGGTTCCCAAAACATTCTCGTTCCCATGTTGTTTTTCAGAAGCTAGCTGAATTCTCTCAAAACAGTCTTGTTTGGTTCTTATACTCTTAGCTCCTATCTAGAACCCCTGATCAGTAAACTTAAAACATGTTTTTCTGCTAAGTACTAACCAATGAATACTTGCAAAATCAAGTTGTTATCCAATCATGTGCTGACACTCAAATTGCTGTAATGTAACTAAAAAGTATAAAATCACATGAAGTTCCTGCAAGTAGTTGAGACAATAAAAGGTAGTCACTACCTTCGGTCTCCCAGCATCTTCTTTCCGACACCTACCTCTATTTGCCCTTGCAAACAGGTCTCCTTTATGTAGTGGAAGGCTGCAATATGGTCTCCTGGGAGCCTTCCCTTCTCCAGGCTGAACAAGCCAAACTCTCAGTCTGTCTTTGCAGGATAAATGTTCCAGCCTTCTGATCATCTTCATGGCCCTCCTCTGGACTCACCCCAACGGATCCATGCCTTTCTTGTACTGGGGACCCCAGAGCTGGGTTCCAGCACTCCAGGTGGGGTCTGACAAATAGAGGGGCAGAATCACCTCCCTTGACCTGCTGGTCACAATTCTTTTGATGCAGCCCAGGATACGGTTGGCCTTCTGGGCTGCAAGCAGATATTGCCAGGTCATATTGAGCTTCTCATCCACCAACACCCCCAGGTCCTTCTCCTCAGGGCTGAGCTCAAGCCATTCCCATCCCAGCCTGTAGCTGTGCTGGGGATTGCAACACAGCAAAGTAACAAAGAGGAAGGAAGATAGAATAGTGTGGCACTGCTGGATGCAAAGGCAGCTTGAAGTATGCGATAAAACCAGAAAAATGTTTTCCTGAAAACAGTATTTCACTGGAGAAAGCTCGAAAGAAGTTTCAAAGGAAGAGAGAAAGAAAAAAAAGAGAAGAAGAGGAGAAAAAGAGGAGAAAAAGAGGAGAAGAGGAGAGAAGAGGAGAAGAGAGAAGAGGAGA
>VXBZ01010284.1:424244-439952 GCA_013399135.1 Heliornis fulica | reverse complement strand
TTTTTTTTTTTTTCACTATGGAATAGATAGATGTCGAGGATAAATGTATTTCCTCTCCTGGTCTGTTTTGCACTGCAGCCTCTTTTGGATAAATCGCTTCTTAGCACAGGTAACACTAAGGGTAACACACAACCAGGCTTTGTAACCAATCTCTGGTTACTTTGTAGGGCCCTCGGAGCAGGGACTGGGATTCAGGTTCTGCCCACTCCCAGGCTGGTCCAGAAGAGATGTGACATAGGGAGGAAGCAGACACCAAGAGTCCCCACAGCTGTGCACAGGCCACAAGCCAGCGATCTACAGCCTGGACACTCACAGGTGAGTAACCTTCCAATGGGTTCCATAAAACACAAGTTTTCTTTTCCAGTGAGCTGGATGATATCACTTGCTCTCCTGTCGCACAGCTTGCAGTGATGGACTGACACATTTTTGTCACATGATCTATCTGGACTATGATAAGCTTTCAAAGACAGGCTTAGTTTCCTTATTCTTTCCTTGAATTCATATAGCTTTAAGATGTTGCCTTTAACCATGTTTCAGGGTTTGAATGCTTGATATTTTCAGGAAGAAATGTGAGAAAGAAAGAATAACATAATAGTTTCCGATCATCAAATATTTTGGGTGAGTCATTCGCCTGCATCGCTAGATAAATGCAACAGGACATCCTGTAACTGTTGTGCAGTTTCTTTAACTTCTACTTTTTTTCCCCTACAACATAAATAGTGAAGTAGGGAAGAAAGTGTCAGTGGAGTCCTGTCAGGGCACCCCTCTATGCTTGGATCCTCTCCTGCATCAGGAGTGGGAACTCAGGCATCTCTTGTGGTGACCACCCACCTCAGTAGTACTGAGATATGTAGATAGATTGTGGTCTCCTCTGGGCCAGAGGGATGGAATTCAAAGGCAAAGCGTCCTGAGGGGAGGTTAGAGCAGCTGATGTTATTTTTCAGAGCATTTTGCCTCATGGAGGAGTTTAAGGAGTTACTAGCATCAGAGGGAGAGGGTAGCTATAGACTCATCTATGATGGCATGACTGGCTGAGAAGAAGGGTGTAGAGCAGTGAGTGTTGTCTACCTCAACTTCAGTAAGGCTTTTGATACTGTGTCCCATAACAACATCATAGGCAAGCTTAGGAAGTGTTGGTTGGGTGAGTAGACAGTGAGGTAGGTTGAGAACTGGCTCAATGGCACAGCTCAGAGGGTTGTGATAAGCAGCACAGAGTCTAGTTGGAAGCCTGTATCTAGTGGTGTTCCCCAGGGGTCAGTACTGGTTTTGGTCTTGTTCAACATATTCAACAATGACCTGGATGAGAGGGAGGAGTGACAGGCACACCAGAAGGCTGCACTACAATCCACTGAGACCTGGACAGGCTGGAGAGTTGGGTGAAAAGGAACCAAATGAAGTTCAACAGGGGCAAGTGTAGGGTCCTGCACCTAGGGAGGAATAACCCCAGGCACCAGTACAGGTTCAGGATTGACCTGTTGGGAAGCAGGTCGGCAGAGAAGGACCTGAGAATCCCAGTGGACAACAAGCTCTCCATGAGTTGGCAATGTGCTCTTGTGGCCAAGAAGACCGGTGGTATCCTGAGTTGGATTAAGGAGCATGGCCAGCAGGTTGAGGGAGGTTATCCTCCTTCTCTGCTCTGNACAGGCACACCAGAAGGCTGCACTACAATCCACTGAGACCTGGACAGGCTGGAGAGTTGGGTGAAAAGGAACCAAATGAAGTTCAACAGGGGCAAGTGTAGGGTCCTGCACCTAGGGAGGAATAACCCCAGGCACCAGTACAGGTTCAGGATTGACCTGTTGGGAAGCAGGTCGGCAGAGAAGGACCTGAGAATCCCAGTGGACAACAAGCTCTCCATGAGTTGGCAATGTGCTCTTGTGGCCAAGAAGACCGGTGGTATCCTGAGTTGGATTAAGGAGCATGGCCAGCAGGTTGAGGGAGGTTATCCTCCTTCTCTGCTCTGTCCTGGTGAGGACACATCTGGAGTTCTGTGTCCAGTTCTGGGCTTGTCAGTTCAGGAAAGACTGGTCCATCAGAGGACTGAAAAGATGATGAGGGGACTGGAGGAAAGGCTGAGAGAGCTGGGCCTGTTTAGCCTGGATAAGACTGAGAGGGGATCTCATCAACACTTCCAAATATCTGAAGGGAGGATGTCAAGAGGCTGGGGCCAGGCTATTCTCAGTGGTAACCAGTGAGGGGATAAGGAGAAATGGGCACAAACTGGAACCCAGGAAGTTCCATCTCAACATGAGGAAAAACCTTTTTACTCAGAGGGTGACAACACTAGGACAGGCTGCCCAAAGAAGTTGTGGAGTCTCCTTCTCTGGAGGTTTTCAAAACCTTCCTGGATGTGACCCTGTGCAGCCTGCTCTAGGTGGTTCTGCTTTAGCAGAGTGGGTGGACTAGAAGATCTTCAGAGGTCCCTTCCAGCCCCTACCTTCAGGTAGGGGCTGGAAGGGACCTCCAGATTCACTGGAGGACTGGGACTCCAGATTCACTGGAGTTTCCTGGGAAACACCTGTATAGGGGTGGGTGATTATGTGCCAACAGTCCTTTATCTCACCCACAGTCCTGAGACTAATCTTCCCCAAAAGAATTTTTTTAGCTCTTGCATGTCAGAAGAAAAATTTGAGAGATTTTTTTTATGCTGATGAAGGGATACAGCTGACCAGAATATCAGTAAGCATGGCATAACTGTACTCAAACAACTCCTGCTCCCACCAAAAGGAAACAAAGTTTCCAGAAAAACTGGCAAAAGAATTATGCTTTCCTCTTTCTACTCTATCTTCAAGTACAAACTGAGTTTTGAGCCTTAGATCTATCAAGAGTCAATCTGATCTTACCCAAAGGCCTTGGGAAATAAAATCATAATCTGTTATCTGGTAGATAAAGATCAAGTCTGAAATCTTAGAGTAAGCCTGAGACACTGTTTGCATTTGTGTGTATGTAGACATATATAATAACCAAAAGAGCCTTATGATGACAGACCAAGTGAAAGGGAATTAGTGGAGAGAGAACAAATGAACAAAGCCTAACTTTCAGTAATGATTCCTGACAGAAACTCAGAGGCATGACTTCACATGAAATAACTGAAATCTAAAATTCATCTTCCTCCTCAATTGCCCTACTGTGACACTTAGAAGCTGATGAAACTGGAATGGTGACGTGTTACTGAGGCACAGAGGATTTTATTTCATTTTTCATTGCCACTTATTTTATATTCCCTTTACAGAGTGTCAGGAAATGCCTTTCCACCAGTTGTGCTGGTGGTGGTTTCAATAAACTCCATTAATAATTACCAGGCACCGAGCCTGTCAATAAGTAAGTGTCATAACTTCATGACCTGATGGTGAAATGAGGAAACGTCAGTGTCTAACTGCTATCATGCACATTTAATTCTGGCACTGTTCTTCCTCTTTCTCCCCCCCACTCACAGTCTTGGGAGGCAGAACAATAAAAGTCTCCTTTGTTTCCTTTGCTATTTATATCAACATTTTCTCCAGTGTGAGAAGTTTGCTGCAGCTCCTTTACGCACCTCTCATACACACTTTCCCACTCCCTCATTCTTTGAGTCTTTTCCTGATCTGGTCATGGATATATTGTCAGCAGGAATTTTGTTCTTTATATTGGCAAACTTTTGTTCCCCCACTTTTCAATCACTGATTCTCCTGTCTTCTTCCAGCACTATCTATTTCACAACTGGTTTTGTCAACAAACTCCCAATCTGCTTTCCATATCAGGACTCGTGCCTCCAGTCTAGACTGGGAAGTCTGTGAGGCAGGGACTGTCTCTGGATTGACATGTCTGTATGTTTACTTAGCCTAAAAAAGCCTCAGTTCCAAACCTCAAAGTCCTATTACAGTAACTAATGCCGGTGTGGGTGAAAAACCTTTAACCTATTAATTCCGAGAACAACACTAACTCTCCTTTTCATCCTTGACCAAAACGTAGAGGCTACTATCAGTTTCTTCATTGTCCTCCTAACCCTTGAGCTCTTCTTTCACCCAGCTCCTGCAGCCTCTGTGAAGGCTGTTTGACACTAGTAGCACAGAGCCTTTTCTCTTTCTCATTGTAAATTGTGATAGCCTTCCTGACTAACTTGGTTTGCTTCAAATGTCACCTGAATCTTATCTTCTTCTCCTAATTGTTCTTACACTATTGTTTTCTAAAACCTTTGATTTAGTTGGCTTAGTGAAGCATGCTGTGAAAAATACCGCAGGAAAGAAAGTGTTGTGTGGTTCCAGGTGGTATTTTTATTTCTCTAATAAGTAGGAACTCTCTACAGTTTGCCTGTAACCCACTTTCCGTGGGGGGTGGTGGTGACTGTGGTATCAATTTTCTGTGCAGTCTCATCACCTGGTCTGGTGTAATCACTGTAATCTTCTACATGTACATCAGAGCACACCTAATACACCAGTTTAGGGCTGTACTTGTATTTTATCTTTGACAAAAATAGCATTTTCTGAGTAATTAGTTGAAAATTCTGGGGTCTTTTTTGTCACAGAAAATTAATTGTGAAGCTGGACGGGGAAGGGAAGGGTTTGTTTTGTGCTGCTGTGAGTTTTTACACTTACTGTTTTATTTTTGTAAAGCCTGTTTCAACATTCTGGATAATGTCCAGAGGTACAATACTCACAAAGCCTACGCAGCAGCATGTTCAAGAGCAGCATGCTGGGTTTCAGGTGAGGGAGGAGGATGGTCCCAGTGAGGGACCTTGGAACTGCAGAGCAGCAGCATTTAGGGAGGTGATGTGTTGCCTGCCAGCAGCCATGGCCTGTGTCTGTGGTTGCACGAGGCTCTGGCTGATGCTGAAGGACTCCTGTGCGGAGGAGTTTGATCCTGGTTGATGCATCCCTCAGAGGGCTGTAGGCAACTGCTGGCAGAGCTAGGTGCACACTGTGGCTGTCCTGTGCAGGTGCTTCCTGACTGCCTGGGAGCCAAGGCTGGGTTGAACACTCCTCCTCTGTGTAGCCTTCCCTTCATCCTACAGTTGGCTGAATGACAATCATCAGACTGTCCCACAGGCACCTTTGTGCCTCATGAAGTCTGCCTCTGCCTTTCTGTGCCTTCACATCTTGAGCACTGTATAGCATGGCAGGCATACTCCTCCTCACAAGTGTCAAACCCAGAAAAGTGGTCCTGGGGACCTGACCTGACCAAAGCTGCCTCCTATAACTGGGAGCTCTGACTCCTCCACAGATCTTAACACATTCACACATTCTCCAACTGAGGGCCAAAGTCTTGGTAGCTCCTTGTCAGCTCTTTCCTGGCACAGAGAAGTCTTCTATACCACTGAGTCTTTCTTTCCTCTGTCTGCCTCATTCAACCTGACAGTTTCTTTGAGCAGTGGGAGTCCTGTGGAGCTCCTTCACAGAGATTTTTGTGGTACTTCTCTTTTTAAAGAAGTAGCCCACTCTGGTTCCTGTTTATCTTCATTTGTATTCTCTGCAGCATAGATGAGAGGGAAGCCGCGAGGTCAAAAATAAACAGGCTACTTAGTTCTTGAAGACTATCTGCCATACCCAAGGGATCTGTCTAGCCAAAGGCATTTCTAAGTGCTATAATGTAATATTTTTGTGATTCTAACGTTAATGTGGGTTAATTCTTTCAGGAAACATCAGTTTTTCAGGTTTCTCTGTGTGTTTAAAATTAACAAGTAGCCTTAACTTTGCCCTGCATGCTGTAACAGTAAGTTCATGCTGTTGTTGGTAGCCAAAACAAAAGTCTTGCAAAAACTGCCATTCACAATTCGCTGTTCAAGTAACAATGTACTACGGAATACAGCTACCACACAGTGGTCAGATATTTACTACTTTGATTAAATGCCATTAATCTTTAAGTGGAGCACTGAGGTTTTGCTTTGCAGACAAAGTTAAACCTATGAAATTAATCGTCTCATTTTTTCGTACACTTTGCCTTCATGATATACCTGTATGAGAACAGAGGTGTCTTCATATCTTTGTTACATTTTTATGTTTTTTGCATCATGGCTTTGCTGTTCTTATACTAAATCGGATGTTAACAGTCATTTTTCTAAGTCTTGCTTTCAAATATCAAGCAGTGAAATAGCTGCACACAGCATAAGACAGTGTTGTCTTAAGCCAACACTGGATACACCATCTGGATACTATTTCGATGGGTGTGCTCAACCTTGTACACAACAAGCTGGGTGTCATTCTGTCTTCTAATTGTTCACCAGCTGCTACCTTCAGAGCAGCTGAGAGCTAAAGTAACTCCTTCCAGTCCAAAGACAACTGGGTATGGGAGAGCATGGTAAAAAAACTGCAGAGTGGAAAGTGTGCCCATGGATCAAAATCATGGTCTCACTTTGAGGCCAGTGCTGCTGATAGCTGATCATCTAGGGCAGGAGGTTTGAATGGTATGAATTAAAGGGATGCTTATTTAAGAAGATGGCCTTAAGAAAACAGATTAGCAGCCCAGAGATTTGAAGGTAGAATCATAGAAAAATTTGCATTGGAGTTCAACTACTGACTCAAATCAGGGCTAGCTTCAAAGTTCGATCAGATTGCTGAGGACCCTGTCTTGTAGTTTTAAGTATTTCCAAGCATGGAGATCCTAAAGGCTCTCTAGACACCTGTAGTATGTTTAACCAATGCCATGGAGAAAGTACTTTTCCTTAGAACCATCTGGAATTTTTACTGCTGTAACTTTGGCCATTGCCTCTTGTCATTTTCCTCTGCACCTCCAAGAATCTGCCACCTTCTTCTCTATAACACATCTTCAAGTGGCTGAAGACTGTGATTAGACCTTCACTGAGCCATCTCTTCTCCATAATGAGCAGAGGTCTCAGCTTCTCCTCATATGTTGTTCAGTCCAGATCTCTTTGTGGTCCTCTGCTGAATCTGCTCCAATTTGCAAACCGATCACTGATGAGGGAGAAGGAAAAGATAATAGGCCAAGAGAAAAGGGAGAAGACAAAAGAGAACATGAAGGAAAACCTTTACGAAACAAAGCCCAGATCAATTAGCACTGTACCCAAAAGAAAATGGAAGGTGGAAAGCAAAAAGAATAACATGAAGAAAGTGGCCTCATGGTTTCAGGTGTGCCCTGTAGTACCTGTTACCAGAACCTCTCAAGAATTCAGCCCAAAAAGCTTTTATCTGAGAGAGATGTTGTTCCACTGATTCATTATAAAGGTTAGTGTTGGCATGGATTTATTTAAAAAATATCTTGCTAAAAATCTAATTAATTTTGCAGTAGTCTGCATAAATTATGGAGAGTATGAGATGGAAGGTTATTCACATAAGATAGTTACCAAGAAAAGTGATACTAGGTTTTGCATTAGACTTATTCTCCCATGAACACAGATGTCTAAGCAAGACAGCTCTGAGACAGGGATGTGGGGGCGGCAGGCAGTGATGCCCAAGCTCCGCTTTCTTGATTTTCTGTATTACAGCAGGTTTGGCCAAGAGCTTTCTGTGCTGCCACATTCCCATTTGTTTAGAAGCATCCTCATGTTCTAGAAGCCACTCTCCAGCTTAATGGCATAAGAGTCACTTAGCAGTTTTTGATCAAAATGGTTGTCAGGGCTGTAGCTGTCACTAATAGAAATTTCTTCTACTGCTTTGGGACTGCTGTGAACCGTCCATCTGATCATGAGCTTGACAGAGCAACTGGCTGTTGCTCAATGACCCCATCACCACAGCTGGCAGACATTGATTTGACACATCAGGGCAGGCAGCTACTTTGGAGGCCTGGTAATGTCAGTCCCTGACTATGCGCTACATTTGTGCAGAGATGATGGCAAAGCAGAGCAGCATGTTGAGTAATGCCACCAAGCAGGGGGACAACAGCTACTGTGTTTTAAAACACGTGCATATTATTCATTCTAAAAAAGCATGTTTGCCTTTTTAGAGAAAACATTTGTGTAATTACCTACAAAATTAATCTAATACATGGTTTTAGGGATTGCCTGATACTTTGGGGTTTTTTCTCAACTAGTGTATTGTTCAAGTAGATATTTTACATTTTCAGTTATGCCTTCAAGTTATGAAGTATATACCTATCTCTGCTCTGGATGGGGAGTTTTCCACTTCTAAAATATTTTTATGGTGACTCAATCTGTTTAATGATCTAAATATGTGTCAACTGTTGTTCAAAACTGTGATGTATACTGAAATAATAATGTTATCAATAAAAAAAATTTCTAAAATCTTCTTAGCTCTCTATAATTTTATTAAGTTTAAGTGCCAAATTGAAGAGGAAATCAGAGAAGTAGGAAAACACATAGAGTCATATGTGGTCAGCAGTGTCCCATTTGAGCCCCTTTAAGATACTGAAAGCGATGGAATCCAGTTGAGTTTTCTTGGTGACAGTATCCAAGGTGCTGGGAGCCCTTTAGCAGATACACTTCTTCTGGATGGTTCTGATACCTCCACTCCCCTTGCAGCTCCCTGTTTGATGACTTTCCCGTGAGGTGTAAAGCTTGGAAAAGCCCTATCATCCTTTCAATTTCTAAGACCTAAAATAATATTTTTTTCTATTTATTTTCACCATCTTTATTTAGCACAAACAGTAAGATTGAAAAAACTGTCTCTACAGTACTTCAGGTAGCAGATTAGAATTAGATTATAATCTACCACATATCTCATATATTAGTTAAGAACGTTAAAGATCGGGTTCATTCAGTTTATTTCAGAGCTGCATCTGAAGAAATGCTGATATTTGCCACTAGATTTAATTCTGAGTACCAGCTCACTTAAGTGTAACCCTTTATGAGCAAAAGGGCTGCTGGAGTTCCACATGTGTGCGCACATGTGGAACCTCGTTGCAGGTTGTACTAATAAGTAGTGTGAGCTCTTTGAGTTGTCAGTGGAAGCTGTTCAATAAAGTTTTATGTTACAGTGCAGACTATGGGGAAAAATGTCCATATGCTTGGCATTTTACTTCATATGGATGAAAACAAAAATAGTTATCCAGACATCTCTTAACATGCATACACCATCAACAGGATTAGCCTAATCCCCCCACAGCTCAGACTTAAATTGCTCTTGGAATTTGAGTTGTATTTATACGGCCATATTTGTGTCTGCAGCTGTAGTCCAATACAACAATAAATATTCAGTATAATTTTAAATTATACTGAAATCAAATTGCAGTGACCACCTAATAGAAAGCACTGCCCTGATACATATGGTAGAAAGTTTTGATGAGTTACATGTCTAACAACAGATTTTAAGCTGGCTTTGTTGTGGTGTACATTCAACACCTCTCACAGCCAGATCCATCTCACAAGTCTACCCCAATGCTCTTTCCCCTCTTCTCTGCTCGTTCCTTGGATATTACCTGCAAGCTTGCAGGCATTACACTGGGCATCTCTAATGTGTCTGCAGACACTCACCGTAGTCACAGACCGTTGTTGTCACAAACCTTGTCCTAGGTTTGGGCCTTGTATCAGTTGTCTTCATCAGATCTTTTCCATAACCCTTGCTTTTGCCTCAGCATTCACAGAACCAGTCTGAAAACATGGCGCTGTCACTGATGCACAGCAAAACTAACAAGCCATAAATCTATGCAAGCTATAAATATAGCTGTTGTCCCTCAGAAATCACCCCTTCACCACACTCCAGGCCTTTGCGATACATATCGAGATACAATTCACTACTTCCCACAGATGCTTCAGTGGGAACATCAAAGGAACTCGGGAAAGTTAAGAACAAAAGACATATCTGAAAAGTTCTGCAACAGTGGAGAGGAAAGGATGAGTGAGATGGTGCTGACAGTTTTACTGTCCTTATGGTGGTGGACCATATTCTCAGTATAGATATAGACATATTTTCAGAGAGCAAAGTGGCGAAGAATCTATGGTTTCCCTTTGTCATAGTAAGCTGCTGGTGTAGATCTTCAAATAATCTTTGGAAGGTTAAAAGCCTGTCTAGCTAAGGAAAGAACAAGGCTTACTTTCATTCTCTTACTAAACCAATTCTTCTAACTGTGGCAGAAAACAGAACAGTGCAGGGTGTGCATGATAGACAAGAGGCTGGGCAGTTCTATGGTGGCAAATGTGTGAATGCAGGAAAGAGGGGCTTGCGATGGTAAGAACAGACTCCATCATGGACTATGTATCATAGGACATCCGAAGAGTGGAGTCAGGTGACAAATGAAGCTGCTGTTGAGACTCAGAGGAGGTTAGTAGTGGCCATAAGCATCAGTAATTCCTACTCCCTCAGAGGCTCCTGCCACCTCAGACTTAACCTCCCTGACCTCTTCATATCCTAAACACCTTCATACCAGATAACCTACATAAGGCCCAGCAGCTGATAAAGAATAACTCCTAACAGAGCAGGCATTGCCTGCAGGAGAAAATGCAGGAGGTTCCTGCTAGAACCTGATCCCCAACAAGAACTCAGACAGTGCCTATCTTCCACATCTTCAATTCAAGTATGTCTGGAAATTGCTGCCATATCGACTTTTGTTCAAGATTTTGTTTTCTTTTTCCTTTGTTTTTCAGTTACTTCCTACTTTTCATTTGTTTCCAGCTGAGAGTGTTATTTAGGAGCTTTCACAGCCGGGCTGGATGGCATCAGAGATATCAAGGGTTGAAATTTCAAGCATTTCAAAGCCTTGGGGCAAAGAGCTGCAATGGATGTCCCAGCGCAGCTGGGATTTCAAAGCCAGTAGGGCCTGGCTCCAAGAATGGGATACAAAGGCTTCAGGGGGAAACAGCAGTTGGGAACAGGAAAGTCAGAGAAAAGCTGATTTACTGCTCATGTCCGACATATGCATGATTTCAAGTTACAGCAAACAGCTGTCAGCCACTCAGGTTGTCCCTGACTATGTGACCCTCCCAGTTTTCACAGGAAATGAGTGAGCTGCAGCTGGTGGAGGGACTGGCTGTAGTTCCACTTGTTATGCTCCCATCCTGCTACCATCTGCTTTTTTGGCTCTCCAAGTTTTTGCAAAGGGCACAGCATGTAAATAGGGCGGTTTGGTAGTCCTGCATCTTTTTAGCCACATCGCACAGCCATTTTGGAGCCCTGTCTGAGGTGGTAATGCAAGAGGTTCTAGCCACAGAAAGGTTGCTGCTAATGCAAGAAGAAATAGGAAGGCTCATCCAGTGTTAGGGTGATTCAGAAACTTATCTGAATAGCTCCAAGCAGGCTCAGCAGCAGGTTTGTACTTGGCATGGGTGCGTGGCAGCAGTTGGGCAGGAGATATGAAAGATGTAGGTGACAGATGCCTTACCAGACCAGCCATGCACAGCTGACAGAAGTATCTCATTAACCACAGTGGCTCTTCTTGGCATTCCTGCTGATGGAGAATTGTGCCAGGGTCAGCAGACAAGGAATAAAGAGATCACCATACCATGTTCTCATTACAGGTTGCATAGCCTTTCAACTTCTGTGTCCACAGAAGGTGCTAGGTGTCACCTCCTAACTTCCATGGGTAGCTGCCACCTTCCCAAGCCCAGGCTGATGGGTGACCCACCAGTAAAAGTTAGCTGTTCCCTGGTTTCATGTAGTCAAACCAACCTTCCTGATGCTCAGTGGCACTCTGGTGATAAAGATCGTCTGTCCCTGATACAGACTACTTCTAACAAATCCTGTGCAACAAGGGGAGGGTTTGACAACTTTAATTGATACCTAATGTTTTCATCAATGTTACCAGCTCTGACTTCATTATCTCAATGTCCACACATGTTGCCTGATGTTCCACGCTGCTCAGAGGAAAATGAAAGCTGCACTTAGTGCAGGGATGCCTCGTGGTGCTGTACGGCAGCAAACAGGAGTGGGACTGCCTTCCTACTGTTACTGCTGCTGTTCCAGACCTGCTTCAACACTGTGTTGCTTGCACACAGTGGAAATGGTTATAAAGATCCAGTGCCTCTCTGTGAGGAAATTTTCTGTAACAACTGGCTGATCCTGAAAAGTGAAAGCCACGCTTTGACTGCAGCCTGCTTTGGAAGCTGCCTCCAGAAACACTACATTGCTTCTGAACTAACAATTTGTGAGGCGCAGGACAGGCAAGATGGTGTCACCATTCGGCTGGTGACACTAGGTGTAACGCCCAGAGTACAGGGCAGCAAACAAACAAACCCCCACCGTGCAACCCCGTAAATTTGAAATTATTATACACCTCCCCCTGAATTAACTCAAATTTGTTCTGTTGGGCAATTCAGTACTAGTGATCACCGAACTGTGTACTAAATTACACACAAATTAAACAAATTTTCAATAGCACAGGCAGCCTCTTCAGACCAATAAGAATATGTGTAAGTGACCTGAAATCTTCGAAAGCAGAGAGCTCCTGGAACCACTTCTTTGCCAGCTCACACGTGTTATCGCCTACCTGAATGACTGTAAAGAACCCATGGGTCCAGCTGCTTTTCTCGGCTCAGTGAGTAAGATGATATTCCTGAGAACCAAAACGACCTTTTATTTCAGCTGTCATTTCTACAGAAACGCAATGTGAATAATGTGTAGACCACATGTAGGCCATTTTCAGTCTCCATTAGGATACTCGCCAGCACTGTTCCACAAACACAACCCAGCTCATTGCAACCTGTTCTCAAGATGGTTTCCACCGTTGGACACATTTTGATTCTCTAATTAGCAAATTTTCTGCTCTCAGATATGAAACAAGTGGAAACAAAGTGGGAAGTATTCCCTGTGTATAAAAAAGGGTAATGGCAGGTGAATAAAATATTTGAAATCAGCAAAGATACAGAAGAGGCAGCTTTTTCTTGACTCTCAGAATTAAAGTATCTCATGGAAAACACTTCTTCTACGTGGTGTATTATTATGCCTCGTTCCTGGGAATAGGAATTAACAAGATGAAATAAAAAAGGATCAATTTAGGATTTATGGTCAGAAAGTAACAGTGTAATAAAAAGTAAGTGGCTGGGCCAATCTCTACAGCAAAGATACCAGCTTTCCCTAATTTAGCCTACTGAGTGTCTGTAGTGTTAGTCTAAATGACAGTTCAAATGCAGGTTGAGCCAAATAGACATATGCATTATTCCCCAAATTGTTTTAAAATTAATTTTAAAATTTTGGCCATAAAATGACTCAAGATCCTAAATTAATGAGTGATACATTTCAAATAATCTCAGAGGAACTATTAAAAATTAAGGGGCTTTTTTTGGTTTGTTTTCATTTCTCTTTAGTTTCACAAAAATATATCTTCCCAAGCTCCGAAGTGGAAACAAGAACAGGAACTGATGAATATCTACACTTACGGATGCATTAACTTGTTACTTGATACTTGAAAGTAACATTTCTTTCCTATATTTTTTTCTTTGCACAAACAAAAGCAAATTGTCTTTATCACATGAAAAGCACATTTCTTAGAATAAAGTATGTGCATATTCTTCTTACTTAGGTCAACATGGCTCTCCTTAAAATCGTAGGTTACAATAAGAAAATAAGCAATGGAAAATGAATGCCAAAACATACTCCATTTGTTTTCTGAGGGTTTTGTTATTGTTTTATTCTCCAACAATATTGCATGAAGAACAGGCACATAACTTGGATCTCATTTGTTATAAACCACTCTTCACTACTTGTTTAAAAATCGCTGCATTATTACAAAGCAGATTAACAATTTGGACTTTAACTACTTTATGATAATCCCTTGAGGAAGAAATAAAGCACAGGAAAGCAGTGCAAGTGGTGACCACATAAATGCTGGAATTGCTAGAGAAAAGGCCTTTTACTGTCTCAACAAATTGAGAAGAAGTTTCCAAAACTGTGGCTCCTTCAAAAAGGCCAGATATCTCAATGTTTTAATTTTACATGACCCTTTCTTTTTCCCTGTTCTTCTGTGTAAAATTTAAGTAATTGTAACAAAATTATCTTTTTCTTGGTTGTTTCTTTTTGGTTTTGGTTTGTTGGTTTTTTTAAGTGAATGAACCCATGTGTTCCTTGGGATGTCTCACAAATTACCACTCTGACTGTGCCACATCATGAATGTTACCGTTGTTCTGCTACTGCTCTGTTTTGGCGTTCAAGCAGGCTGTAGAAAGTGCTCGGAAAGGAAGTTATTAGGGAATATAAAAACATGAAGACTGCTGTCTGCCTTCATTGTCTGTCACAAAGATCTATTTACTGATCAGGGTCACTGTCCCCTACAGTTTGTGTCACTTCATGCTCCCAGATGCAATCCAAACCATGATCAGTAGCTACCAGCACTGGCATGTAGCTGGACTGGTCTGGAGTCTATAAGGCTACATCTAGGCAAGTAATTAATGGTGCCCAAGGAAATAACGGCTAGATATTCCTCTGAGTCTACTGACAAACTGTGGGATTGATCCTAACCTGGGCACAGTACTATTCAAACACCAGTTGGGCGTAGTCCCCGTGTTCTGGACGCCAAGAGCACAGACACAGACTGTCACAACACTAGCTGGCCTGCAGCTCTGCTTTCCAGCCATGCTGGAAAAACTAAATTTTTAGTTATTTACACTAATACGTTGATAGAAGGTGATTTTAAACCCAAAAGAATAATTTAAAATGAAAAGAATAAATAATGAGCAGATGAGTGATGCCAAGACAGATGTGAGCTCTGTGCACCATTTCTCCTCTATAAGATAAAAGATCAGGTACTTACTTATCCTATAGAGGAAAATGGAAACACGAGACACTAACAGTACATTCTCTTGAGCCTTTGTGATAGCACTTCCAAAAACTTTTAAATAGAACTTGAAGGAACTTCTTACTGTCTCAGCCTACTAATATTTTTAGAGGCTGGTTTTAGTATAAGTAACTACATGGCATAATTTGAATCATTGATTATACCATTCAAAGAAGACAAGCAATGATTGCCCTACACATTTCAAAACTCCACAGATGCCCAGGGACATCTGGGATTTGTTTAGAAATGTGGTTCTGACTGCTTCCATGGCCTGAAACTTCTGTGGGATCAAGGTAGCAGCCTCTGTGCTAGAGCCGCAGCCTTGAGGTCGGACTGCAGCACACACTACAGAGAAGACTGTGCTGGGTGCACGTGGCCGTGCATAGCACACCTTTACATCAGTGCCAAAGATCTCTAAATCCTGCTATGCAAGTTTGCTTTCCTGGGCATGATTCAGGTTAAACTCACGGGGTGTTGCTGCATTCAGCTATTTGGTTGCCCTGCTTGAAGTCCCCACCAGTTCCCCAGTTTGATCCAACTCACAGTTAGCCCTTATTGGTGGACTTCAAGAAAACGTAGAGATAACTTTGAGCATCTTGTACCTAGTACCACTTGGTGCATTCCCAAAACTTGCTCCACAGTGTTCAACACTTTATATGGTGCTAAATAAATGATTTTCTTCTGAAATCCTGCCTTTGAAATCGCCATGACCCGGACTTGTCCTCGTGGCCTGGCAGTAGATAAATGACACTTGGGTTCCAGTTCTTGTAGAACATCCTCTGGCTGTTACGTCCACACACTCACGTTTCCTGTCTTGCTGACCTAGGAAATTTTATTTCACTTTTGAACAGGCTAGTAAATCATTCTAAATGAAAACCAAAATTACAAGATAACTTGTTCTTTTTCTTCCAACCCAGCTTCCAACAAGCCTCGGAAGTTGCTGTAGTTGAGCTCTAGAGAAGTTCGTGGCAGTTTTTCAGGCTGTTGGTGGCACACGGCGGCTTTTCTGCTTTACCTCTGGGACTTAAGCTGGTTTCTTCAGAACTTTCAGAGAGAGCGGAGACTAGTCCACCGCACCAACTTCTCCCAGCGGCTCCCGGCCCCCAGGCAGAGCCA
>VXBZ01010284.1:383774-424169 GCA_013399135.1 Heliornis fulica | reverse complement strand
CGCTCCGTGGCTCAGCCGGGGAAGCTTCGCCGAGCCGCCAGGAGCCGCCGAGGCCGGCGGCAGGAGCCGTCCGTCCGTCCGTCCGTCCGTCCGTCCGTCCGTCCGTCCGTCCGCCCGCCCCCCTTCCCGCCGCCAGCCTTTCCGCCCCGCTCTCCCCTCGCAGCCCCGCATGCAAATCTAAGCCGGCACCAGGAAGTAAGCGAGAGGCTGTGAGCCAACCGAGCGAGGTTCCTCCGCCGGCCGGGAGACGGGGGCAGCCGGCGGGGCAGCAGCGCCGCGCCCTGCACGCACACCGCGACCAGCCCAGCACAGACCCGCCGCCCCCGGGACACCCCTCTCGGCGCCCCGGCGGTCACCGTGTAGTTCGCTCCTTGGCGCTCATCTTCCGCACCCGGGAAAGTAAGTGCCTTCGTCCGTCGGCCCGCCGGGAGCGACCGGGGGTGGGGGGGGAGGAGGCAGCCCCAGCTCTCCCGGCTTCTCCCGCGGGGGTGCCCCCGGCGAAGGGGGACGGGGTGGGGTGTGCCCGGCAGGGCTGTCTCCGTGCCCCCCGCGCCGTGGCCGATACAAGGCGTTTTGCGGGGCGTTATGACCCGCTTCCCTCTCCCGGAGGAGGTGCCGCCGCCGACCTTCCCGGTAGGACTGGACGGGGGTTTAAAGGAAACGCGGCGTTCGGGAAAAGGAGAACAATACTGCTCGTTCTCAGAAGAGTGATTTACCTCTCGCTGCTTTGCCCGGAGTGTGCTGTGATCTTGAGGGTTCGGGTGCTGGCTGGTTTTGCGCCCGAAAGGTATGAAATGAGCTGATGGAAGTCCTTAGTCCGTGCTTCAAGCCAAGGAAATAGCCTTAGGAGAGATAATGTGGCCTCTGGGTATTCCTTCTTACACTGCTTTTTTCTAGGAGAGCAAATCCCGGAGCATCTGCCAAGTTAAAGGTGCTTCCTCTTAACTGTATGTTCAGATGTGGGAGAAAATGGCATTGTGGTGTTCAGTGCATGGTGTTTCTTACTGACTGCTGTTGTGATGGTGCTGTATGGCTAAGGAGCGGTCTTGAGGGGTTTCCTCCTTCCGATTTTAAATTTAGGATCGGAAAGTCAAGTTAGATCTCTGTAGCTGGTGCTGTGCCTTTTGTAAAGCAGTTGAGAGTTTCTCTTAAAATTGCATCTTTTCTGTGATTGTAGTGAATGGGTTTGCAGGTGCTCATCTCACTGCCTCGCTGACCTCTGGAAAGCGGAGAGACTGATGCTTAAAACTTGATTAGCCCAATAATACTACTCTGGCTATACATGGCGAGAACAAAGGTTGAGTTTTTGTTCTGTTGCCTCATCTGAAACCCCAAATCAGCATCCTATCCCTTGCCTTTCATTCCCACCTTTGAGGAAAAAAAAAAGTCTGACCAATCTTAACATATTTTGGCACACTATGGTGCAAAGAGGAAATTAGATTTCTAGCCTGATCCCCTGAAAGTAGCAGGAACACTTCTGTAATTTATCTATCTTAATGTTAGGTACAAGTATTTGTAAAATAGGAGTGTCAAGTAGATAAGTCTGCACTCATCATAGTCTCACTAAAGGTTTATTTAACAAAAACAAAAAAAAAGGAAAATTTTTGTTGGGAAAATGTAGCCCTGTTCTACCAAAGGGACACTCAAATTGTGGCCGCAGTAATTGTTTCTGAGCCAGTCTTGAATGCAGAGTAGGTGTTATGTACCTTCTATATGCAGTGACTCGGCATCTTTATAGTACCATCAGCAACCCTGAAAGTAGCGATGAGAAAAAAATCAGATGGTTTTCTCTGAAAAAGTAGCAACAGGCTAGAAGTCTGTTTACCTGTAACAGGGTGTTAGGAAATCTTGGGCAAGGATTAAAATTAGTGAACTCCGAGATCAACAGATGTCTTATTCTATGGATCTCTTCAGCATTTTACAGCTTTTTTCTTTCTCCATTTCAGCTTTGTGAGCTACAGACTAGTTAGAAAAGATTTCTTGATGTAATAATGGACTTGTTGAGCCTTATGGGTCTTTTCCAACTCAGGATATACTATGATTCTGTAACATAAAGGTCTACTTTAATTGTATGCTGTGATTATTATTACTGTAAGGATGGAGAATGACATCTTTGTGCAGTAACTGTCTGCCTTGCAGTTACTCCGTTTTTTTCTCCTCTAGTTTATTTGAGAAAATAAATTGAGGTTTTCCTATATAAAATGTACAGAGGACAAGGTACAGTTTAGGCTTTTCCGTTTAACTTCCTTGACCAGTGGAGTTGTGCAATGACTTTTTCTGAAAATGCAATTAATTGTGAAACTTTCTCATACAAAGTTAAAACCTGTTGCCTTTAAAATGTTTAATATTGTGCTTTTTAATGTTGCCATTTCAAGAGAGTTTCCATAAATGTGACGTTCTTTCCAGCATTTATTTATTAGTTTTTAAGTAACTTGGAATACTTTTTTCTCCCATTTTACCTATGTAATTGAAATGAGCTATCTTCCTGTGGCCTTGTTAGCTCTTTTAAGATATATAACATCACAGCACATCAGATGTAGCAAGAAGCAATTCCTAAAACTGGCAGTGAGAAAGGTCCAAGGCCCTCCTGGCCTAGTTTAGTAGCTGAGGTTTAGCGAGGGGGCTCAGAAGAGCAGAGATGCTACATCTGACCCTTCTTCTGCTTCACGTCAGACATTTATGGCTGCTCTGTAGCTCTCCATAGTTCAGCTCAGTTTTAGAACCACGGTATCTAATCTCAGAAGTGATTCCATTTCTGTCACAAAACAAAAAAAAAAAAAAAAAAGATGTTTTCCTGTCTGTACTTTGGGAAGTACAGATCTTCCTATCTGTTATTTGGAATCTTGATAGCCATCTTCAAGGCTTTTGGATGAAAACATGTTGACCATGAAACAAAATGCACTTTTACTCAAAGGGCTAGTTGATCTGGGGAGGGGGTGAGGTTTTTTCCCCTTTTCTATATGCGCATATTCTGAGTGACTGAATGACTTTATTCCATGCATTCAGGGACTACTCTTGGAGTTCAGAGAGCCCTTTGCAAAACAAATTAATACAGTAAACAAGCAGGGATAGATAGATAGATAGATAGATAGATAGATAGATAGATAGATAAATAGATACTTAATAAATTTTAAAAGCCCAGGTGGGCCTTGGGTGTGGGATCCTCTGGAAGCGTGGCTGTGCACAGAAGTGCATTTCTGCAGCACCAGTGATCCCTGAAGGATGTGAGCTGTCACGTGCTAGTGCAAGAGATGGGATGGGAATCCATTGGCAGGGGATCCTGAGGGTTGTGTGAGCTTTGTGAGCAGTAGGTGATACTTCCTTCTGAAGCTGCAGAGCGGGTGTGTAAGTAGCACGTGACTCTTAAGTAGAATTTATTGTTATTTTATCCCTGTAGGATTTCTGTCTCTAAGAACAGCTTCACTCTGTAGAAGAACAAGTTGCCCAGCTGAGAATTAGGATTTATATCCTGCAGATCATTCTCCTGTTTCCTATTTCACGCATTTATTTGTGTCCCCTCTTTCAGGAGAGTGCCACAGTGCTAGGATGGTATGGCGAGAAGGGCTTCCAGACTTGCCAAGCCATGCCACAGGAAGCTATGTAGATAAAAAGTGTAAAATTATATTTGTATGAAAACAGTCTTTAAGGAAGCCTACAAGAAGAAGGGGACAGACTGCTATACTGTAAACAGCGATGCTACCTTCTCCAAGAAATCAGCTCCTACAAATAAAAGTACAGTGTAACTGCCATTGGTGTGACTGTTCCCAAATTTAATTGTCCTTCAGGGAAGGATGGGAAAGGTCTGTGCTTTCGTATTTATTTCTGCCCGATTCAAGTCAATTTCCTGTTGACATTTCATTAAATACTGTAGTTTCCGAGGCTGAATCATTCACAGTCATGTTCTACATCTTTCCTGAAAATGTGGGTTCACAGGACAATACAAATAATGAATTCATCTTACATTGGAAGCATTTCCTCCACACATTTATGAGATATTTGTATTTGTTGAGTGCCCTAAAGAACTGCTCACAGAGGTGAAGATATGGGTTATTTTTGTCAGCCGAACATCAAGAAAGAGACAGTATTTTGGCAGTAGAGCTTTTCTGGGGAGAAAAGACCAGGGAAGGGTGAAGGGCTGAATGAGTAGAACTAATTTCTCTGGGGGAAAAAGGGTGGACAAGCACTGTTCAGGACAGTATTTGCCATCCCTTAGGTCNTTTTTTTTTTTTTCCAAAGTGTTGGCATCTTAAGTATCTACAATTGGTTCCTGTGTTGGTGCAACGTACTATCTTACTCCTTCAGTTCAAAGGACTCCAATGATAAACAATCTGAACAATGTGTCCTTTTTCCTCTAAGGTCGCTGCAGTGTGTAGCATGAGGCTACTTCTTCCTGTCTAAATTGTAGTCAATACATTGTAGAATTTGCTACTTTATTTTGCAAAGTCTCACGCATTCTTGTGACCAAGCCATTTCTTGACAGTACCATCCTAAACTGGAAAATGTGACGACAGCTTGCCACAGAGCATGAAGGATGGGATGCAGCTACTCTTCTAGAATGCTCTTTTTCTGCAGTCTTTTCTATTTCAGAGGGCTTCTGAAAATCTCAACGTGATCAAAATTTGGAGGGCATGGACTCCCTCTGGGATGTGATCTTAACTATTCCTTTGTTGGTTTAACAGAAAGCCGTTTCAGGAATTTTGTCAGTAAAAACATAGTCTGTTAAGTGGGTTTTCTGATGTGGCATCTCTAATATATTGCTTTGCTTTTCATGTTCCCTTCATTAGTTTGCACAGATAGGTGCATGCAAACCTGTTTGGTCAAATTTTTTATTAAATCCTGTCCAAGCTTTTTCTTGGGCATAAATTGAAACAATATGTTATTACAGGAGTTAATGAAGAAGTGGATTTGGTTGATAAAGTTTGTTCTGTCTATATGTGACTGTACTAGGAGCTTAGAACAAAATTAATATTAAAAGGTAGAGAGTATGTTTGAGTGAATTCCTACACAACAGTAATAATGTATTTATAAACCAGTAGGTCTGACCTATGATGCAGTCTTTCTCTATCCAGTTAAAGAAAATATTTCTCTGAAGTGGGAAAAGCTCTGAATAGCAGCGCATCTATTGCATTTATTGAAATTTCTTGGTTGAGTATCCCTAGCCAACATCGTGAGGCTTACATTCATTAGATACAGTGCACACAAACTGGTTTTCTGCAGAGAAACCCAAGCCCTGCCATGTGTCTTGGTGGGAGAACAGGGTTAAGGGATTTATTTGCCAGAGCTAGTGTCAGCACTGCTGAGGAAGCGAAAGTTTTTTGGTAAACACGCAGAAGGGGATGGGCAGGAGGAAGAGGAAATCCTCTGTTGGATGTTCTGGGTTCAACTTGTTCTAAATACATTGCAAGAGTTATTTGAATGTGCAGTTATAGCGTAGCAGAACATGCAAATGAGATTTAAAGTACATTTTTGCAACTACAGGCCTACCATTGCAATCTGCTAAACTATGCACAGGCTACAGGAGAAGTATTGCAGCCTGTGAAAGGTGTAGCAATGCTGCCCTTTAAGCAACTCCCCTACTGTATTGCTAGCATGGCACTTTGTCTTCCTTTTTCTGCCTTGCGAGGTCTTTGCTCTGTCACTGATTTCCAGCTGTTCTTGCACTGGCTGTGAGAGAGATTGCAGCAGCTGTCCTGGCGCCAGTGGAGAAGCTCTGGGCCATATCAAGGTGAACGCTAAGCCCATTTCTCTTGGGATGGCTTGATCGATGGTTTCTGTTTGGTAGGCGGTGGACAGCAGTCTTCCCACAAGGCCGAATCAGGAGAGCTTGCCTCTCCTGAAAATCCCCTCCTGAATTTCCTTGGTAGCGGTTCCTATCCCTCTGCCATGATGCTTACCAGTGTGTCTGGAAAGTCTTAGAGTCACACTCCTCCAAATATCTCCATTAGTAATAATGCACTCTTTGGGAGCTTTTCTCCCTAGTTTCCTGGAAGAAAACCACATATTTCAGTCCTTATCCACCTGTAGCAGTACTCTCTCACTGATGTTTCCTTTTTTCTTCCCCCATTGTTCTTGTATTTCCCCAACATCAGTCTGTTGTTTCTTTTTCTATACTTTTGTCTTTAGGACTTTTGGTGGTATAATCTCTTGATTTGGATCTCAGCACAGCAATTTTTCTTTTTCCCATTACAGGAAAATAAGCCTCAGCACCTTTCATAATCTCATTATCATTTGTAATCACAGACTCAGAGAATCACAGAACGTTAGGAGTTGGAAGGGAACTCGAAAGATCATCTAGTCCAATCCCCCTGCCCGAGCAGGATCTCCATGATTAATCACACAGGAATGTGTCCAGATTGGTCTTGAATGTCTCCAGAGAAGGAGACTCCACAACCTCCCTGGGCAGCCTGTTCCAGTGCTCTGTCAACCTCACAGTGATAGAGTTTTTCCTTATATTCTGAGGGAACCTCCTATACTCCAGCTTGGACCCATTGCCCCTTGTCTTATCACTGACCACCACTGAGAAGAGCCTGGTTGTGTCCTCCTGACACTCACCATTTACATATTTATAAACATTAATGAGGTCACCCCTCAGTCTCCTCTTCTCCAAGCTGAAGACACCCAGCTCCCTCAGCCTGTCCTCATAAGGAGGATGTTCCACTCCCTTCATCATCTTGGTGGCCCTGTGCTGGACTCTTTCAAGGAGTTCTATGTCCTCCTGGAACTGCGGGGCCCAGAACTGGACACAATATTCCAGGTATAGGCTCACCAGGACAGAATAGGGTATTAGAACAGAATAATCTACTTGTGCTACCTTATCAGGGATTACATACCCCGAAATTGGTACCACCAGCCTCTTGAAGAGGCGGGAAGTCCAACAGACTACCAACCTAGCAACTCCGATAGTCTTCAGGGTGTTTTTAGAAGTTTATGCCTCCTTAAAAGGTAGCTTTGTACTTGCAGAGGTGGCCAGCAAGGCTGTTCTGTCTCAACTATCAATGTGTAGATACAATCTATGTTTAGGGACAACTGTTGCCTGATTTAAAATGGTGACCTCAACGTGACTAGAAACAAGTTAGTTTCTGTCATGATGATGGTCAGCATGGATGGTCTTCTACCCCTTTGTCTGTAAGCCTGTGATGTTGCTTCAACAACTTTCTCTGCTCAGATTTCATTTCTGTTGGATACCAGAGGTTTCTCTGTGCTATGTAGCGACACGCATAAAAGGTTCTGGCCAGTGTTGTTCTTCCTTGTAAATACACCTGGTTCAGTGATGCAAAGTGCAGATTTATTGGCATGTGCGCTGGCCTGTGAAGAAGAATCCAAGGTTCGGTATTGTTGGGGTGTGGTGCTGAGGCAACAAACAGCTTTTGTTCCAGGGTTTGTGTGCTGTGCTCCTTGGTGTTGACGTGCCCCGCATGCTCTGTTCCCACAGAAAGTGAAACTTCAGAGGCTTAGCTTTTAGAAGGCAGTACATGTTATGGAGAACCAACTTGATCAGAGCTGGCACCAGGAAAAAAGAGATTTTAGCTGATGGAGTGAACAAGTGGAGAAAGGTGCTTCAGGTGAGATGTTTCTGCTCTCAGTAGAGTATTTAGGGCAAGGCTGAAGGCATTGGACACAAGTCCCAGAAGTAAAAAGTTCAGCATTTGAATAGCGTATTTGAATCGGAGGTTGGAACAGTATTCTCTTCTGTAACGTATTTGATTATGTACAGTGGCAGTCTTTTCCTGATAAGCTTAGATGGGTGGAAAGTCCTTTTCCTTGCTTGTGCAATAAAAGCAGAAATAGTAAGATGTTTGGTACGGTATGACATTTCTCCTTTGAGCACAGAATACAGTTTCAGTGATGTGGCTATGTTATGTTTATTACATATTGTGTGTCATCATACTGACTGAAAAAATATACTTTCATAGGGACTGTAATTATCTCTCCCCCATTAGTTACCCGCATTTGCATTATTATTTGATTGTGGTTTTTTCTCCTTTTATCTATCTGCTTCTGCAATCTTTGCTCTTCATTTATTTCTCAGCATCAGCGCCAATTCTGACTTTTTAGGGATTTCAACCTCCACTCCTACACCTTTTCTCATGTGGTTTCTGTTGTCCTGAGACCTTCCTGTGCATGCCCAACAATAAAGCAGTCTTACTAGTTTTTAAGCATCACCTTTGCACAGCATTTAATTCTGTGGTATTCAAATGCAATTTCATTGAAGAGTCACTGCAGAATCTACCAAAAAAACACCCCTATATATGTATATTAAAACTATATATTTGATATTTGAAGCTACAGAGGTTGTGAACTTTAATGAGTAGCCAGTAAGGTTGCAAGAATAACACTGTGAAATTCTTGCAGTCTACAATATGAATGTGAAAGTAATTCTTGTCATGGACTTCCAGTTTACTGTGAGGCTAAGTCTGCCAGAATTATCAAGCCTGTTCTCCTACTCTTCGAGGTCTTTGTCCTGCCTTTTGTGCTGGAAGTCCTGGTGTGAGCATCTCCCAGTCAGTATAGCTCCTCCTGCAAGTCATGTGCAGTCACTTACAGGATCAGAGCCTTGTTTAGGGGAACTGGCAGTGATTGCAACTGCTAGGTCTTCATCTGCTGTCATTTGCAAGGCTCTTGTCCATTAAGCAGGACTAGAAGAGAGAAAAAATACTAAATGCTGTGCAATCCAACAACGATATGTGGTGAATACAGCGATGCTAGTAGTTTTTAGAGAGAAAAAATAAGAAATGTCAAGGCACAGTCAAAATAGTAACAGTGGTCAAAGTATTAATTGGATTCTTAAATTGAAATAAGGTGCTGAGCAAATGCAATGTGCTTCTTCAAGTCAGTCCTATACTCAGAGCATCTATTTAGTGTAGAATAGCTTCTTTAAAATATAAAAGATTATTAATCAAGTTAATATTCTTGTGTAGATGCTGTCCCAGTGGTTTGGGGAATTCTGTTCTTTCCCGAAGAAAGACATACACATGTTTAAAACCCAAAGTCTTCAGTCCTTCTCTAGAATGTCCAAAGTAGGAACAATCAGGTGAACCATCACACCAGTGATTCACAGCCCTCTCTCAAAAGAGCATCTCCAGATTCCCACTGTCACTCCTCTCTGAAAATGGAAAGCATGTCTCTTAGTTTTGATTAACTTTCAATAACATTTATATTTGTGCTTATGCTTGCAAGAAATGTGAAAAGCATGCTTAGGAACTTGGCTGTGAATTCTTACTCCATGTTCATTTAGTGACATATTTCCTTTTACACTTTCACTGTCACCCCACTTTGAGCGTGTGGTTTCACGAGACTTTTATTAAAGTATGCATTTGGCTTTACATGCCAGTCTTTCAGACCTGCACCACTAGCACTTCACCCTTGAAGTTTCAGGATTGGTTTGGTAGGTGTACTCACAGTGTACACATGCCTATTTACAAAACCCTCATCTAGAGGATTTAATCTGAACAAACTCCCAAAACAGCTCAAGATGCAGCTCCTCTAGCTTGCTTTATCATACTTGCAGCAAAGTGATGGTTCAGACAGTACCTTTTGGTGCACAAAGGTACATCCCAAACTGCAACAGTTTCTTAGAACAGTTTACTAGGCTGGGCGAGAAATCAACTGGAATGTGCATGGTTTAAACTCATCCTCTCAAAGGAATAT
Organism: Heliornis fulica; assembly: GCA_013399135.1. Taxonomy (NCBI): domain Eukaryota; kingdom Metazoa; phylum Chordata; class Aves; order Gruiformes; family Heliornithidae; genus Heliornis; species Heliornis fulica. The sequence goes on along the minus strand of VXBZ01010284.1, from coordinate 414,521 downwards.
AATTAACACAGAGTTTAAAATGAAGTGAAACAAACTGTGAAGTGCCAGAACCTGGAGTGCAGTTTTACACCTTGAAGTTAAGGAAGGTTCTGCTACTTATATCAGTGAGAAGAAGATGAGGTGGTTCCCAACAGGAATACTTACACAGTGCTGAATGTTCTCCTACACTCCCTGTAAAGATTAAATAGCACAACATTTCATTTCTGCTAGTGTAATTTACTGTCACCAGATTCAACACTGTCTGATTTTTTTTTTATTTTATTTTTGAGAACTCTTGCAACTTCCTCTTGTGACTTAAGAAAACTTGTCCAAGGTTTGCAGAGCTCCAGGAGGAACTGTGCTCTGAGTAAGTGTTAGCTCACAACAACTTGAATGCTTTAACTCCAAATTGCTTTCTGAGCTTAGGGTTCATTCTTAAATCCATATTACATGTGTCAGTATAATGACCTGTTTCAGGAGGGTTCCTCTGTGTATGTCTAATGCTGTACAGTTAAGGAAACACAAAACAGTGTGATGGAGAAGAATTTTTTTATTCTAATTGAACTATATACTAGTATTTGAAGAGGGTGAGAAAAAAATCTGGTCTTGTGAGTTATTTTGTGAAATGCAGTGCATTAGACAGGTGCCAAAGGTGTAATATGATGCTATTACAGCAAGAGTGCTACATTTAAATTGCAAGTTTGGCCATGAGTACATGTCAGCATTTAAACGTGAAGGTGACTGGAGAAGAATCACAGCATCACAGAAGCCCTCTGACCAATGGAGAGAATTGTAATGTAGTGTGGTGCAAAGTAACATGAGTTACAAAACGGCCAGGTTAGTACAGAGTTGAGGTCAGTTGACACAGAAGTCATTCTGCACTAATTTGATCATAACTACCATAATCCGTATTGACAGTGAATTACAGAATGCATATAACCAATTAAGGTTTATAATAATTGATGTACTCCATGGGTATATGGTTACTTGCATTTGAGAGAACAAAAGTTAATATGCACCAATGATCTGCTCCCTCTGAGCAGATCCCTCCCTCAACACACTGAAACGAGAAGATAAACTCTAAAGAGAAGAGGTGTACTTTCTATGACATGACCCTCAAAACCTTCATAGAATCACAGAATCACAGAACCACAGAATGTTAGGAGCTGGAAGAGACCTTGAAAGATCACTAAGTCCAGCCCCACTGCCCAAGCAGGATCATCTAGAGTAGATCACTTAGGAACATGTCCAGATTGGTCTTCAATGTCTCCAAAGAAGGAGACCCCACAACCTGTCTAGGCAGCCTGTTCCAGTAATCCATGACCCTCACAGTGAAAAAGTATTATATTAAGATGGAACTTCCTGTGTTTCAGTTTGGAACCATTTGCCCTTGTTTTATCACTGTCCGTCACTGAGAAGAGCCTGGATCCATCCTCCTGACACTCACTCTTTACATATAAAAAGGGTTATATACCTTCATCAGTACTTGCTGGCTGCAAATTTGATTTCTTCCATCATGGTTTCATGATGTATTGTGTTAATTTCAAGATCTTTGAGTTCTGTTTGCAGTACAGCAGTGGGTTTGGATTACAGACACACCTCAAATCAAGAGATCACATCTGCAAAATACTCTTCATTGCCAACAACATATTTAACTAGCTGAAGCCCGCATTCATAAATAGCTGTCTTCTCCCATTAGTCATAGCAGCTATAAATGTCCTGTTAACAAATGTCCTGCTAATACATTTGTTTGGGCATGTGGAAGCTGAGTATTAAGCTGTGTTAGTAGAATGAGATGATAGTTTCAAGTATTGACTGCTACCTTCAAATCTACTTTCCTATGAGTCCTGTAGGCAGATGGTGTAATACATTTCAGTTGAAGAGCTAGTTGGGGTTCTCCAAAGAAGCTCTTTGAAGCTTGTCTTTCTGCCCTTTTGCCTTGTCGCTTGTTACAATGATGACATCATTTAGGCTACTTCTAAACCTCACACCAAAACCTGGTTGTTTTTGTGGGTAGCTGCTTAATTTCCTATGCCACAGTGACTGTGCTAGTCATTAAAAGGGAGAGGAGTAAATTCCTTATACTACTAGTAGACATGGATATCTGTGAAGCTCAGGGGAAATACTGGACTACTGAAGTCTTAGCACACTGCTGTCATTGGCCAAAGCAGTCGATTTAAAGCTTAAAAAAATGTATGTGAGTCATAGATATGCTTAGCTTGGAATATGGACATAGTCCTTGGGGTTTGCAAAGTGGAGTTAGGGACACTTCCTAATACTTAGGGAATATATCTGTCCTCTTCAGTGTAGTAGTGATTTGGCCAAATTGTCATCTGGAAATGGAGATTTGCTTATACAGAGCTGCTGTTTATCATTAGTGAGGTTTTTTACTGGTAAAGAAAATGACATTTTTACTTACAGTTTGCATGATACTTTTAAGTCTGTAAAGTATTTTGGAAATGTTAACATGTTAGGTTGGTTAGCATGTTGGTACAGTTTTTCTCTGTTCCATTTCATATGATTCTTTTGTAGAATTTGGTAGAAGTATTTATCCTGTTATGACAAATTAAGATGTTATTTGACCTTTTCCCCATCTTCAAAAGATATACTACAGTGGAAAAAAATCGAGGAAATGGAAGATGTGGTTGCTTGAGGGTTGGCAAAGTGAATTAATTCATTGTTGATATTGATTCAAATTCTGGAGGATGCAGTTGAGGCAAATGATTGTAATAAAATGAAACGAATGTTATAAGTTCAGAAAACAGATGTTAGGCTAATATAAGACTTGGTTTAAAATCAGTGCCAAAAATACTGACTACATGAGTCTGGAATATTTTCATAATATATAAAGTCAATTATGCAGTGTTAACAAAATTATGATCTTGTGGGGATTAACTTTCCTGTGTTTTGGTATTTTTCTTTAATTGAATAAACAAGGAGAAAGATCAGTAGTTTGTATAAATTATATTCCACTTCATTTCAATTGAATGGTTTGTTTCAGAATTTTATTTTCCTCCTTTTCCAAGCATTATAACATTATTATTCTACCACAACTTAATTAGTTATTTTCAATGTTTCTTGATTATTTTTTGTTTGGTTTAATTAATTCCCCTCCACCCACCAAAAAAATAATAAAACAAATCCTGAATGAAACCAAGCTTTTACCAAATCTGCACAAAACTGTGGTGGTTTTATAGAAAAAGAGAAGTTGCTTCTTTCTTCGTCAAGGCCACACACCCCTTTTAGAGCTACCTTTCATATTACCAGCTATGATGATATTTATTACATATGTTTTGCAGTCATTTATGAATTCCAAGAAAGATCGTTACCATTTAGCTGAGCACTGGATAAACTTACCCTCTCACAGTATCACAGAATGTCAGGAATTGGAAGGGACCTTGGAAGAACATCTAATCCACACCCCCTGCCCGAGCAGGATGATCTAGATTAAACTACACAGGAATGCTCCCCAGACACCTAAAGACTAGACAGGCAAAGGCTAGGCTGTGGATTAGTGTCATTTAAATACAGAAAACTGTTTACCTGAACTGATGGGGTTAGTTTTAACAAAGCCTTCCTATTTCAAAGGCTGCAGAGGGATGTACATAAGCGCAAATCTTGCCTGATGACACATGATTTCTGTATAACTGTATTGGATCACTTCATACTTGAAGCTTGAGGTGTGCTATCTGAAGTCACTTATCACTTAGTGTAGCAGTGCATTAATGCTGGTTATTATATAGCTAAAATGCCTGGACTAGTAATTAGGAGGAAAGGTTTCTTCCATATGTACAGTGAAACACTAACACATTAATGCATCAACACCAGGTATTCTATCTCACCAGAAGTTTCCTGTTCTTATGTCAGCTGTTGGAGGATTTTTCCTATGTGACGTAATACAAAGGGTACTTCCATTATAGTCAGATGGCAGCACACCTTTACGCCCCATGCCGTTTAAACTCAAATTTTGATTTTAAAAATCTTTAAATTAGGAAACAGAAGTGAGTTATGAATGTTGCGTTTGTCTAGCCCTGATTTCAATATGCAGACCAGTGTGTGAAAGGAAAACAGGACACCCAAGGCTGGAAAAATATTTGTGCACTTATGTTGGGAAACTGGGCTCTGAAGAGGAGGAGTGGAAATCACAGAATCACAGAATTGTAGGATTTGGAAGGGACCTCCAGAGATCATCGAGTCCAACCCCCTGCCTAAGCAGGTTCCCTAGAACAGGTCACACAGGTAGGTGTCCAGATGGGTCTTGAATATATCCAGAGGAGACTCTAAAACCCCCGGGCAGCTACATCTTGTAGACATGTTCACAGAGTTGTTCATCTTTATTTCTGGATATCTGGTCAGAAATGGTAGGCTCAAACTCATTACTGTTAAAACAGCTTGGCTTGATGAAGTCCCTGCAATAATTTGGTGGCAACCTGGCCGTCCAAGATACTACTCTGTCAAAGTAGTAAGAATCAACTCCAGAATAAATACATGAAACATTAGTATTTTTTTCGAGGATTCTATTCTAGAAGGTAGAGAAGAACTGGACACAGGACTCCAGGTGAGGCCTGACCAGGGTAGAGGGGGAGGATCACCTCCTTCAACCTGCCAGCTATGCTCCTCTTAATGCACCCCAGGATCCCATTGGCCTTCTTGGCCATCAGGGCACACTGCTGGCTCATGGCCAACCTGTCATCAACCAGGACCCCCAGGTCCTTCTCTGCAGAGCTCCTCTCCAGCAGGTCATCCCCCAGCCTGTACTGATACCTTTGGTTGTTCCTTCCCAGGTTCCAGACCCTACACTTGCTGTTATTGCCCTTCATGTGGTTCCTCACTGCCCAGCTCTCCAGCCTGTCCAGGTCTCACTGAATGGCAGCACAGCATTGATGCTTGTCTGCCACTCCTCCCAGCTTTAGCCTGGTGCAGGTCTTAAAACTGAATGTTGTAGAAGAAATAGAAATGTGATGGTTTTATAACTGTAGCAGGAATATAGGTGTTGGAGAGTGAAGGTGATAGCGTGATAATTTCTGTATCTGATGTAGGAGGACCATAAAAAATAGTCTGAGATAGCATGGACAAAATAGAACTGGTCTTGGTTGCAACTACTAAAGAAGGAGTTGTGAAAGAAGCTGAATGGGGTAGTGGTGCCTGTCTGCTGCACTTCCCCAAACTCTTGCTAATGCCACTCTCTGTTGCCTAATGTCACATCAGTGTTACACTGAGACTTTTTCCTTTTTACCCTTGTGATATTAGGAGGTATTAGAAACACACAAGCAGCTGAAAATACCATACAGAAAGAATGGCCTGGCAAAATAATGAAGATAAATTTAATATTGGGGTGCGAGGTTGTGCCACTGGAGATAAAGAGAGAAAAATCGACTGTGACAACAGTTTGTTGCTATGGAAATGAAACAAACTTAACTGAGTGCCTTAAGTGATCAGATGATGATATAAAGGCTAGTGAGATTGATGGAAGTGCAAAAATAATAAATTAATGGCTGGGATTTATTGGATGATATAGAGGGAAGAAATAGAAATAGTATTTCTTGGAAGGCATTGCTGAAAGGAACACCTGACCAGCTTCCAGCCCTCCACCCTTTAGAGGGAAGAGTTCAGACCGAAAGAGATGTGGAAGAAGGCTCCTGGGATAACAACTGAAAATGGAAAAGACTGAAAGGCCTTGGTCTTTAAAGCCTGGAAGAAGAGGCTGAAAGAGATGTGAGTCCTCCTTAATCATGCAGGAGGATAAAGGCAGGCCTAAATGCCATTATCATTCCCAAAATATGCTTAAGACTGGGAGTTACAAGGCATTCACTAAGCCAAACCGAGTGAGGTTCTGAAACCTTTCAGAAGTAATCCAGCACAAGGCCACCAAGATGATGGAGTGGAACATCTTCCTTATGAGGAAAGGCTGAGGGAGCTGGATCTCTTTAGCTTGGAGAAGAGGAGACTGAGGGGTGACCTCATTAACGTTTATAAGTATGTAAAGGGTGAGTGTCAGGAGGATGGATCCAGGCTCTTCTCAGTGATGGCCAGTGATAGGACAAGGGGAAATGGTTCCAAACTGGAACATAGAAAGTTCTATCTAATGTAAGAAAAAAACTGTTTCACTGGGAGGGTGACAGAGCACTGGAACAGGCTGCCCAGAGAGGTTGTGGAGTCTCCTTCTCTGGAGGCATTCAAGACCAATCTGGACACGTTCCTATGTGATCTACTCTAGATGATCCTGCTCAGGCAGGGGAGTTGGATTGAGTGACCTTTAGAGGTCTTTTCCAACTCCTAATATTCTGTGATTCTGTGATTCCAGCACCACCCATTAACCTCTCTAAAACTGGAGTATGGCAAACTCCCTTCTCAGCTTGTACGATACAGTTCTACTGCTACGAACAGGTCTGCCATTCCAAACAGTAATTTTTAGTCCTGTGCTCTAGTCACGGATGATAAACTAGATAGCTTTCTTATCTTGCTCTAAGTGCACCGTTGGAAAACTTGAGAGTTTAATTTAAATGAGAATAAATTTGAGGAAATCAATCTCACAGCAACATGCTTGTTGCATACTTTTCTACTACAATAATGTCCGGGTTTTGATGATTACACTGATGATTGACTTGTTTCTCTTCTTTGCCTGTTTATATAGGCATGTATGTCAAAATGTTATTTTAGCTTTGCCTCACCTGTTGCCAAAAACCAATTGAAGCATCTAAGGAATTCCCCAGATTTTCTCCTTTTTAGAAAAGGCTGTCAGCTGGACTGCAGCTTCTCACATCACAGGGACACAGGCAGTCTACACTGGGAAGTCTGTCACAGTTAAATACAGAGGAGGTTTAGACTGTCTGTGCTCCCTTTTCTATGCATTGCAGGGAGCACATGGTGATTTGTGCACGTGTGATTGTGTGTGTGTATATATGTCCATGTATGTGTGTATCATGTAAGAGAGAAATTCAGTTTGGGAGGCAGAGAAGTGACATAATCCAGACCTATATAAGTAAATGAATTAAAAAAGAGATTAAAATAGGTGAGGAGAGGGCTGACTGAGACATACATAACGATTTCAGTGGAAAGGCAAGGGAACAAACTGCTTAAGTTCCCCTAGTTGGTTGCCAGTGCAAAAACAAGATGTAGGAAGTGAAACAAGCCCAAGCTGAAAGCTGACACGAGATTTCTGTGTCTGCAAGAGTCTAGTTTGATGGAAGTTACCCAGCAGTCATGACTCACAGTAAAATTTAATTGTGTTCACATATATATCTTGGTTTATATATTATTAAATATATATGTATATATTATATATATACATATTTTGAATATTTGTTTATATACATGATTAATTGGAGATAGAAGAAAAAGGTTGAACAAAATCAAAACTGATTATCAGACAAGCAAGAAACAGGTGTTAACTTCTGTTCAGTTACTCTCCAGTTTAATTCTTTCCCATCACTTTCCAACTTATGTGACTCTCTCAGGTAACAAGAAATAAGACAAGAGGAAATGGCTTAAAATTGCACTAGGGGAGAGTTAGGTTGGAGATCAGGAAAAATTTCTTTACTGAAAGGGTTGTCAGGTGTTGGAACAGGCTGCCCAGGGGAGTGGTGGAGTCGCAGAATTGTAGAGGTTGGAAGGGACCTCCAGAGAATATCAAGTCCAACCCCACCTGGATGGAGGTCACCTTCCCTGGAGGTATTTAAAAGGTGTGTAGATGTTGTGCTTGAGGACATGATCTAGAGATGTACTAGGCAGGGTTAGGCTGTGATTGGACTCAATGGTCGTAGAGGTCTCTTCCAACCTAGTGATTCTACGATTCTTATTCTCACTGCAGCCTAGTAGCACAACTTTGTTGGCACTATAGAAATAGCAGTACAGATGAGGCTTTGCTGAGACCTACAACACACCTGAAACTTCTCCCCGGTGTTCCTATGCTGCTCTGTGCCCTGTGGAGATGAGTGGGAAAGGAACCCAGGTTTCCCAGACCCCTCAGAGACGGTCCTTCTCACAGCCCTGATAATAAAGGTGTAGATCGTTGCAATACTTGGATAACATATATGATGTGGAAGCAGGTTAACATAGAGGGGAAGGCGCCAATAAATGTCAAGATTGATGAATTCCTTATATTTAAGCATTTTCGCTTTTTTCTTTTCCCAATGGAATAGAAAACTTGAGCAGTTGATTTAAGTGATATAAATAATAGTTAATATCCTTGAGCAGAGTGAGCCTATGATTCCTCTTGCCAGCAGTTTGAGACTTAAGCTGATCACTGAGTTTGTTTTTCAAGACACTTCTGCCTTGACCTTGAGGGTAATGCAGAAGAGTCTCATATTCTCGATTATTCAGGAGATCTAATGAAGGCCTGACTCTGTTGCCTTGATGGCTTTGTGGCTTGTGAAATAGCAGCAAACCACCAGTCCAGAATGAAACCTCTGAATCAGAGGAAGGAAAAGGCATCCTTTTCAATTTGTGAAAGACATACGAAAATATACAATTATTTACCCCTTCATTCTCTAAATTGCTCCAGGTTTAAAAACAGTTGGGTGGGTTTGTTTGGATTTTTTTTTCAATATATAGGTGTAAACATTTGCTTCCTGTTCTTTGATACAGAAGATTAAATATAGACCAATGATCAAGACTCAGAATAATTTGTGGGTCTTGTTTTTTGTTTTCTGCTTTGGTTTTTTGATTTTGGGTTATTTTTAATTTTCTTTACACTTCTTAATGCACTGACTTAATGTACTGCTAAGGAGCATCTTTTTGTGTGTATATATACATGCAGAAGAAATACTGTGTTTTAAATGGGTTTACTGTTTATAAACCTTGCAATTTAGTACAAATTTATGTACCTGTTAAAATATATATGTATGTATTTGTTAAAAGCCTAAGCCACCCACAGAATTTGTTTTTATATACAATTACTGACCTTTTGAACAAGTTATTTGATAAATTGAGTTGCTTTCTGTTGTAGTTTTAATTCTTTTGAAAGTTGGTATTGGAAAAGCCGAAGTATAATGTATTTTAGATGCTTTTTAAAAGTTTGTATTTTCTGCAAAGATTAAAATGAAAACACTCTTAACTGTTGAAAAATCCATCAGATTTGAGAATCATTTTTACAAAGGCATGACTTTGATCAAGAAAAGCCCAGTCATATCATGTGGGTTTTTAGGAATTTTTTTCTAACATGTACTCTAAATATTGTATGTAGCAGAATCACAAGGAGGAGAATAGTTGTGACCACGAGCAAAACAACAAATTGAATTGGCTTTGTAGATGGTGTGAAGGATAAATGCTGGGAGGAAATGAAACCTCAAATGCTGCTGATGGTGGATGGACAGGCAAGGGTCACACGAACCTTTACTGCTTGTAGTAGGCGATTTGGTAGCATTAGACACAGACTGTCAGCCTTATAGCAAAGACAGATAAAGCAGCGGCGTTTTGGGGGTAAACAGCAGCTTTTAACCCTGGAAAAATGTTGCACTAGCTCCCTGTGATCTGGTTTGAAGTGAAGACTCAAGTGCTGCTGTAACAAGATGAGATGGGGAACTCAGTGGTGGAAAATTCGAGGCAAATGCCTCTGTAGACATCAAAATTGGTGTTTGTGGAACAGCCTGCTGTGATGGTGGTTATGGAAGATACCCCTGTGGCTTTCCGAAGGGTGTCTGAACTTAGTTTCTTGTCATCATGCTGCAGATGTTAAGTACCTGCCCTTACCTTTTAGTATTGAAACACAATACTAATACTCTTTGCTAAAAGAGCAGCTGTAATTTTTTTAGCTGTCTGTTTACAGAAGTTAACAGCTATGTTATAGAGTTTCTTTTAATGAAATGTTTATCTTTCATGTCTAGAGGTGTGGACAGGATAATAGATAGAATACATGGATAAAAAGTGATGTGTCCTGTACTGCAAAACTGTTGGAAGGGGAAACATCTGAGTAAGGACTGACAACATTTCCTCTGATGTCTACATTATTTTTATCTTTGACAATAACATAGTTTCGATGCTTCACTCTCTGGATTGCTCTTTGCTAAACAGATTCTCTTTCTCTTTTTATCTGTACAGAATGCTTCCTTGATGCTCATTGTGATACAGCAACAGAGAGCTATGCAAATAAACATTTTATGAGTGAAATATTTTATTTATGCATGAATGAACTTCCTTCAGATTTTCCTTACGATTACTGTATAAACTAAGAAAGATGTACACTGCTTACACGTTTTGTATTTCACAGCTTTTTTGTATGGGTAATTTGTCAGGGTCAAACTGCTGTGAAGTAAACTTTGGTAATTATGTATCTGTCCTTTTGTATTTTGAAATCCATTACAATGTATGTTGATTGAAACTGTCCCATCAGTGCCTGCTGTTTATACTGGCCCATCTGTACTTTGATATGACTCTGAAAACCCTGGGAAAGACCCGGATCAGTTTTCAGCAAAAAATGTACATGTAATATTGTGCTGGAAACACATACATCTGGTGTTGGCAGATGAACTGAGCAGAAGCCTTTGGAACCAAGACAGTTACATTTGCTTTGAGCATAGGACTGATCTTATTTTTAATTTAAAATATACAGTCCAGAAGCTAGTGCACACAGCTCTGAAGAGGTGTGGCATGGGCAGAAATATTGTGGCCTTGAAGAGTTCAAATAACTTTGTTTCACAGTGGCTCATTGACCTTAAAAACTGTTTTTCAACTTTGTTTATGCTTTGTCCCTACTCTCCACCTATGCTTGATTAAAAAAAATAAGGTCAGAAAAGTAAATATCATGTACTTAAATATGTCAATATATATTAAATGCTAAACTTTCAGATTATGTTATTGTGTGGTTTTTTGCATTTATTTTGCAAGATTTAAAAGGCTTGTTTTGTAAAGAAGTGAAATTTCTCAGAATGTGTCTACATAAGCATTTTAATGAGATCAGGATTCCACTCCTGAAGTGATAGCCCCCACTTGCTAGCCTGTAGTTTGTGTTGTGGAGCAGACTTGGAGTACAAGAACGGGACGGCTTTAGGAAGATACATTGTGGGGGTTACCTTTAAATAAACCCTTGTTGTGGTCTTGATCCTACTGAATGTTCAGTCCTTGGAACTATACTGGAGCAACTGGGGGGATAACACCCTTTGAGGCTGATGTGTAAGATTCAGCAACAGCTGTCGAGGCTCTTTACTCATGTAGACCTAGAGAAGGACTTTGGGTTTTCATCTCTGCTTGGAAAAAAAAAACAAACAACAAAGTGCTTCATGATGAGGCTCAGTCTTCTCTTTTCTTGGTCCCATCACATGTGTTATCTCATACTGTATTTCTGTGATTTCCCATGACATTGAGTGGACTTGTGTGGGATTACGGAGCACCTGCACATTGGCAGGTTGCTGTTACTGTCACGAACAAATGCTAACCTTGAGCTTGCCAGCACAACCTCGCAGCAGATTTAAGTTACAGCTAGCTGATCACATGCTTTGAGCTGCAGAAAAAAATCTGAGAAAAAATCCTTTTGTCCACGTTTACACTGGCACTGGGCAAGCTGCATTCTCTGAAGGTATCTTCAGCTTTCTTACAGCAATATGGAAAGGGATTTTTGGCTGACAGTTTAGATCAAATTACCTTATGTCCTCCACTTGAGCTGTTTGTTCTCAAGAAGCAGAATTATTCAAGAGCAGAAAGGTTAGCACTTAGGTGGCTAAATACCCGATCTTGCAGATGCAGCAGGTAATTAAACACTGGGCTTCATGTTGTCAAGGGTGAGCAGGCAAGCTCCAGCCTGTTGGTGGGTATACAGACATTTCCTATCAGTCGTTAGCTACAGGACAAGAGTCATCTGTAGTTCCACAATTATAAATAAATATTTAAATAACAACAACAGCAAAAAATCCTTCTCAGTATTTAAAAAAAAAAACCAGCTAGTCTGTAACCCATGTAGAGCTGAGAATTTGGAAAAATCTCTTTTAAGGGTGCTCTTGTAATCAAAAATGAAGCGTTAGAGATACTTGCTTCAAAGGGGAGAGCCTGGCTGAAGGTGCCTCTAGTGCCCTCAGACAACCACAGGAACAGCAAAATGTTGATACACAGGAAGAGGAAGCTGTACTCTGCCTCTGTGGGATGGTGAAGTCTGGTCAGTGCCTATTGATTTTGTATATGATTCATTTTATTTTTAATTCAAGAGAAGCTGAGAAGGGGAACAATGAGTTTTTATGCCGCTTTTAAACCAGTATCACAGTTCAGTGCATCACTGCTGAGATCTTACAAACATCTGAGATCTGTTGGCAATAGGTGACAGATAATTTGCAGAAGTGGTAGGAGAGGAGAGACCCTCCTGTCATGTTGAGAAGGAACATTCAGCCTGTGGATAGGTCAGTGCATCTGCCATGATGTGGTGTTTCCTCAACAGTGGGATGGGAGAGTAAATGGAGGCGATGTAGGAAGTTGAAACCCGCCATGTAGGAGTGCTTGTGGCTTTGGTTTATTGTAGTCACTTAGGATTATGATTATTACTGGTATTGTTACAAAATTACAAATCTTAATATGGGCCCAGGCCAATCTGGCTAATTGTCCAACCCATGGGGGTAGGGTATGCAAGGAAGCTGCTGTCCCGTTGAAACAGTTGTGTCTGCAAGTGAGGCACCTCTGCTACTTCAGCTGTTTACTTTGATGACCTTTTCCATCGTAGAGATGAAGATAAAACTGAGTTGTAGTGTAGGCTGTAACAGCCTGCTTCAGCTTCTCCAGCTGACTTCTACTCAGTGCTGGTTTACTTGAGCCTGTACATGCACTGAGCTCTTATTTTAGGTTTTACATTGTTCTTCAAAGAACTGGCTTTAAAGATTAATTAGGGCAGAGGGGGAGTGAGAGTGTGTGCCTGCAAGGGAGAATGTGACTGTGAACCTAGCATTAGAGCACTGACCTGAAAGGAGGGAGAGAGGAAGGAAGGAGAGGTTTGAAAAGCAGTCATAGTAAATTCTTTGAAGAGTAAGTATAATTACACTCCTTTGAGGGAGGAAAGCAGAGATGATGTTGTATATGTTTTTGCTGAAATACTATGCAATTATGTCATGGGATTAGCAGTCAGGTTCCAGCATGCTAACAGCTGTGTCTCGTTGGATTTAGCATGGATGCACATCCTGAGAGAAGGATTAGCTTTCTAAACGGTATCGAAGAAATACTCGTGTGTTGATTTGCTGTCACTGATATATACATCAGCTGTTTTAACAGGCCTGTTTGAACAAGGCGATTCGTTATTGAAGGTCACTGTAGTGGCGTAAGTGTCATGGAGCTGGGACCGCTCAAGTCATCAGCCTTGTGTGAGCTGGGGATCAGAATCAAGCTGAGCTCCCTGTTAGACTGGCATACACAGAACCAAGTGGGGAGATACAGGTGTTGCTACCTCCAGCTGGAGGTATTGGAATGGAATGGACTGGAATTCTGTCCTACATCTTCCAAAGCAGCCTCTTCTCTAAAAAATACAGAAATAAGTACTCCACAGTAATTGCTTATGTCTGCTCTGAAGCTCACAGAAGTATCAGAAAGATATCAGGGTGTTTGGGGAGGAAAGGGGGGGTCGGTGAGAAAATATGATAAATCTGAAAATGTTGAAATGGTAAATAACTATTTTAAAGCATTTACTTCATCTGAAGCTTGAGACAAGAAGTAATTTCTTTCCTTTGCAGCAGAAAAGCGCTTTCAGCATGTGCTCCTAACCTTCGGTGAACTACTGTGTATGACAAGGAAGTGTGTTTTGCTGCATAGCCCAGATGATTGCATGGGAAATGGTTTGGATTATGGCATAATGTTTTTCATTTAATACCTTTTTTATTCCAACAGGAAATATGGGATGTATAAAATCAAAAAGGAAAGACAATCTGCATGGAGATGGGCTAGATTTGAAGAATCAACCAGTACGTAAAACTGAACGAACTATTTATGTGAGGGATCCAACGTCCAATAAACAGCAAAGGCCAGTAAGTAGATAGTCTCAGGGGAGAATTCCAGTAGCAAGATCAAATCATGGCTGGCATAACTTAAACTTCAATACAAATCACATGCATGAATAAATTCAAATTGAACATTAGTCCACAATTGGTCTCTTAGTGTTGTGCAGATCACCCTCAATGAATAAGTACTTAAATAAATAACAAATAGAAATTGGCATTTTGTTGCTTAATGATTTCATGTGTGTCATAATTTTTTGCATGCAAACTGTAATCCTTGGCAATGCTTAATCCAGATGTAATGTTAATCCATAGCAGTAGAAGAATGCTAGGTGATTCTAGAAAACCCAAAGTAGTAGAGAACTGCTTTTAAAACCATCATTGTTGGGTTTTTAATAGCTGTGGGATCCAGTTGTTGCATATTCTATTTTAAAAGGCTGAGGTAATCATGGGCGGTTCTTTGCCAGCTCTAGTCAGCTTTCCTTTTACTCGCTGTACGCCAGTACTCGTCCTTGCCCAAGCTGCGTAGGTAAGGACGAGAGGGGATGGTGAAGAGGTGAGGGGAGCAGTGATGTGCTGCGGGAGGAACAAGCTAATGGTGGCAGGTCCGTATGTGCTGCTGGAGTTAGAAGGGAAGACGTCTGGGCAGGGCAGCCCCGCCAAGAACTGAGTAGGTTTGCTGTTTTGCAGGTTCAGCCTGCAGGTTGCTTTTTCACCTCACCCTCTCTACTATGCAGAGGAAACTGTATTTCTGCCTTTACTCGTGGTCCATGCTCTCCACGGGTGTGAAGGACACCCTTCTTCCCATCTCACCAGCTGACAGAGAACTCGGCGTGCTCGTAGTCAACATAAACACATCACAACATTACCGCTTACAGCTTAATTACTTGTTTGGTCTTCCAGAATCTTAGCAACCTAACTGTGCCTGTAGTTCTTTGGCATGACAGCTGTGTGTTAATAACTGTCCTGTTAAAGGGCCCTGCTAAAGCTGCTTCAGCAGAAGCCACAGAACTGTGAACTTCCTTCCCACAGCTTGTGTCACACCTTCCTGAGGTCCGAGTTGCTCAGTTCAAAATCTAGTAGGGACTTTGTTACATTTTCATGTTGTTACTCATTTTTGAAGGATGGTGGGAAAAAATCTGAGCATTTCCTTTCAATGTAAGACATGTAAGATGACACCAAAGCAACTAAACAATATGTAATTGTAATATAAAATTGTCACCAAGATCGAAAACTGCTTAATGAAAGGACTGTTTTATTGCAGGCAAATCAAGAAGCACAGCTCTTACCAGGACAGAGGTTTGTCAGTGAAGGTATGTTCTCATAGGAACTTAACTGCTGCACGCTGTGCCCATGTCAGCCTGCCAAACAATGCCCAACCTGCCTTTGGCTTTCTACCTTTTAGACCCAGAGGAGCACGGAGTCATTGTGGTAGCTTTGTATCCCTATGATGGCATTCATGAAGATGACTTGTCCTTCAAAAAAGGAGAAAAACTGAAAGTTATTGAGGAGTAAGTATGTCATGCTAATTGTATTGGAGCTTTTCTTTGCAATCATCTAATCAACTGTAAATTTTTTTTTTATAACATGAATGTATTAACAGTAAGAGAGCTCTCTTGCATGTGAAAAGATAAACACATATGGAGCACCTGGTAGGACTTGGCAGCTGCCCTTGGTAACAGCAACCAAACATTGATCTGGTGGGGACAATGACTTCTCAGGGGGGAAGGTGCTTCTTCTTTCTCTAGCACAGGCAAAGCTCTCAGCACAGTAGAGCCCAAATAACACATTATCTTTTTCCTTTCCAGTGAATACTGCTGTTGTTTCTGTTTTTCAGGGTGGGAGAATGGTGGAGAGCAAAATCTCTCTCAACAAGGAAGGAAGGCTTCATTCCCAGCAACTATGTAGCAAAAGTGAACACCCTGGAAACAGAAGAGTAAGTTCCCTCCTGGCAAGCTGTTTCTTCAACCTCGCCATGTATCCTTTGTGGGTGGGGGAAAGAAAGGATTCTAAGGCTTTGGAATGTTTTTCAGATGGTTCTTCAAAGACATCACCCGAAAAGATGCGGAAAGACAACTCCTGGCTCCTGGAAATGGTCCTGGAGCTTTCCTTATCAGGGAAAGCGAAACATTAAAAGGTAGGTAGGCTTTGGGATGGGTTACTCTGGAATTTATGATGGAGTTAAACACATACAATCTGTCTTCACAAAAGTTGGCATCAGATGGCACTGGGCGTGGAGTAGTTCTGGGGTGACCAGTTGTCTGAATTTTTCAGCAGTTATGTAGGAGTGAGAAGGATGAGAAAATCAGCAGAAAAAGAGTTGAGAGTTACAGGTTAACACCCAAAGTTAAGATAGGGGAAAAAAAAAAGTGTGTGTGTGAATGATTACACTGACAAGAAGCAAGAATGAATGGAGAGATCTTTTCCCAAGTTCTGTGACTTCTTTACTGAAGGACACTTCTCACTGTACAAAGTAGATACTGCATGTTATAGTCCCCCATTATTGGGTCTGTATCCATTGCTATAAGCTTTAAAGTGTAGAAAATGCAGAGTTTATGCTTCTGCACTATAGCGTGATATTTTTTTTTTCCAAAAGCTTTATTTTGATAAAGATTTGTGCTGTAGACAGAGCTCTTGGTACTGAAAAGTTTAGTGAAGTCTCCAGACTCTTTGGCTGAGACTTTTAGAGGAGCATGAGAGGTTCTGCCCCAGCATCTAGACTCTGACAGCAGCCTGACTGGCTTCTCCATCTAAATACTCTTAACACTGCATCCTCCTGAGGAAGATGCATCAATCCATGCAGTGGGCTGTGTGTCTGTCCTCTCCACAAGGGTGGGTTTTCTGGCCCTAACCGCAAATTCTTGATTAGGTAGCAGTCTGTAATGGGCCCATAACACTGTTTCTGTGGTCTGAAATGAAGATGGAGATCTAAATTCAACATAAGCTGCTGGAGTAAAGCAAAATACCCCCAAAATCTTTCTGTCACTGCATCTGAGTGTGGGGAGAGAGAAGGGGTGGCTGAAAATGGATAACAAGAGCTATACAAGTGGAAGAAATGAAGGGTTCTGTAGCATAGAGTAGATGCTCTGCTGCCCCACCTTAAATCCCAGCTGAGGTGAGGCTCCCTACGACTGCCAGATCTGCTCTTCCTCCTTGGTGCCTCAAGCCATCACCAAGCTATTTTTGTTGGTTGGCCACAACATGCAGCACGTTCCTCTTCTAAAACACTCCCATCCAAATTCCAGCCTCTGCCCGTGTAGTGGGACAAACCTGGCCTTGCTTTCCCAGCCAGTTCACCACGAGTCAGGGGGACTTGCGGCAGATGTGGCTGTTGGGTGGGGAGCTGCCTGGGTTACGGAGCTCCGAACTTTATTGAATAAGATTGAAAAAGAAAGCGTGGCTTGTAAGCATTTTAGTGACCAGTTGAGGACTGGCTATTGGCTAACTTCCTCATGGTGATTGCAAAATGCTTTTTGAGGAAATAAGGAAGTAAAAAGTAAAACAGAAAAAAGGCGATTTTGATTTTGACTATGTGTGTGGACCCTGTAGACTTGGTATCTGTTGATGATCATTCTTTCTGTACCCACAGGCAGCTATTCGCTCTCCATAAGAGACTACGATCCACAGCATGGCGATGTCATTAAGCACTACAAAATTAGGAGTCTAGACAATGGAGGGTTTTACATCTCTCCAAGAATAACTTTTCCCAACATCAATGATATGATCAAGCATTATCAAAGTAAGTTAAATCGGGTAGTGAATTACTTAATAGAATACATCCATTATTTCCTGTGAAGGAAAATAAATGCATTCTTGTTTTGTTTCAAACCTTATCATCTTTCTTTTTTTCCCCATAAATAACCCAGGCTTGCATGTTATCAAAGATAAAGTAAAACCGGTTGCAACTCAAGTAACGTTATCATAATCATATGTAATGCAGCTTGTGCTGCGGCATACTATCGTGAAATAACACGTAGCTTGGTAAAACGTCTTACAAAAGTCACAAAGATGTGATGCTATAGTTATAATTACCTCTGTTGCAAATAAATTCTGCATTTCAGAGTAAATTTGTATTCACAATTACCAGAAATACTTACAAACTTGTGAATATGTTTTTGTATCTGGTGTTGAGTGTGGATTGTTTTTATTTTCCCTATAAAATGTATTCATTTATGTATTTATTTATTGTTAATAGTGTTTCGAAGCAAGTAAATTCCATTAACTTCAAAGAAAGAAAATGGCATACATTTAGAATGTGCACATTTATAATAGCATAGTGATAATAATGTATAGATTATTTATATTTTTTTTAAAGGGAGAGGGGGGCATAAATTTTTACCTGTGTTTTATCTACAAAAGTGAGTTTTCATTCTGTATAATCGCCTGATGGAGACCTACAACTACAGAGTTCTTTTAGTCTTTTAACAGGGAAGACAGAGTAGAGAGAAAATGTAGGACAGAAAATCTCATGGTGGGTTTTGAAATCCATGCTGAGGACTTGGCAATGAGATTTCTCTGAGCTGTTAGACATGTGTGGTAATTCTTTGCCACAGCTGGAAAACCTAAGAATTATTCAATTTCTGTATATAAAACTATGGCTGGTGAGTGTCTGGAGAAAAAATAATGATGACCTACTTATGCTTGCATGCACATGTGTCTGAAACCATGCTGCAAGAAAATGCAATGACAAATTGAGAATACAGTTCCCAAGTCTGACTCCAGTATCTTCATTAACATGCTGTCATTAATGAGGTTTATTTTATGTTTATTTGGTACAGATGGCACTAGATCCCCTTAATAATACGATGGTAACTAGATGCATGTGAAACTTCGGTATTAAATAGGTTCCTGAATAGCAAACTTCAGTTTAGAGAGGCTTAAAATTACATGAAAGCACCTGAAAGGTTACATTTTCATTAATGCATCCTGGCGGATAGCAGGAAGGCCATGAGCCAACAATGCGCCCTCATGGCCAGGAAGGCCAATGGCATCCTGGGGTGTATTAGAAGGGAGGTGGCTAGTAAGTCAAGAGAGGTCCTTCTCTTCCCTCTACTCTGCCCTGGTGAAATTGCATTGGAGTATTGTGTCCAGTTCTGGGCCCCTCAGTTCCAGGAAGACACAGAAATCCTTCAAAGAGCCCAGTGCAGGGCCACCAAGATGATGAAAGTAGTGGAACACCTTCCTAATGAGGAAAGGCTGAGCGAGCTGGGTCTCTGTAGCTTGGAGAAAAGGAGACTGAGGGTTGACCTCATTAATGTTTATAAATATGTAAAGGGTGAGTGTCAGGAGGATGGAGTCAGGCTCTTCTCAGTGATGGCCAGTGATAGGACAAAGGGCAGTGAGTCCAAGCTGGAACATAGGAAGCTCCATGTGAATGTAAGGAAAAACTGTTTCACTGTGAGGGTGACAGAGCACTGGAACGGGCTGCCCAGAGATGTTGTGGAGTCTCCTTCTCTGGAGGCATTCAAGACAAATCTGGACACATTTCTGTGTGATTTAATCTAGGTAATCCTGATTGGGCAGGGAATTTGGACTAGATGATCTTTTGAGGTCCCTTCCAACTCTTGACATTCAGTGATTGTGATTATTTGTACATTATTTTGGGCTTGTTAGCTCACACCTGCAGTTAAGTAATGTTTTTCTCGAATCATGAGGCACAGAAGTGTAACAGATTTGGTATTTTGGTTTTCCTTTGCAATCTAGAGCAATCAGATGGCTTGTGCAGAAAGTTGGAGAAACCTTGTATTAGTCCCAAGCCTCAAAAACCATGGGATAAAGATGCATGGGAAATTCCACGGGAATCGATTAAATTAGTGAAGAAACTTGGAGCTGGTCAGTTTGGAGAAGTCTGGATGGGTAAGTTTATTGCTTTGAAATGAATATTCATTCATTCAGAAAACTATTGGACATTAACCTGGTCCAGTATATTGTAAAACAGCTCCATCAGGCCCAGAATGCACCACCTCGTGAGGAGGGAGCTTTTGTGAGAGGGAAGATACCTGACAGTGATGCAGTAGAAATTGTTTGGTGTCTTTTAAATGAAAAAAGTATTGAGTAAGTACTATAATTTAGAAGGTCCAAGGCAATAGGAAGTGGAGGAGGGGTTGTTGTGCTTTGTGGGGAAGTAGAAGGTTACAGTAAGATGTCACTCATGATTCTCAAAATCAATGAGCCTCTCAGAACTTAGTTTCAAATCAGAAAGTGGTAAAGAAGACGAAGTGTCTTTTAGGGAATTATGTGTATAGCTTTCACTGTCTCTTGGTAAAGAAGACGCTGTGCTGTGATGTAATGCATGAGACTGCCATACTGGGTGAAAAAAGGGACATTTAATCCAGGATTATTGTCTGCTAGTTTTCTGCTCAGAAAGTAGAAGCATAGAATCACTTGGGTTGGAAGAGACCTTTAAGATCATTGAGTCCAACCACAGCTTAACCCTGCCTAGTCCACCTCTAGATCATGTCCTCAAGAACAACATCTACACGACTTTTAAATACCTCCAGGGATGGTGACTCCATCACTTCCCTGGGCAGCCTGTTCTAATGCCTGACAACCCATTCAGTAGAGAAATTTTTCCTGATGTCTAACCTAAATCTTCCCTGACATGGTTTATAATAATTTCTTCTTGTCTTATCACTTGCTACCCAAGAGAAGAGACCAACCCCTACCTCTCTACACCCTCCTTACAGGTAGTTGTAGAGAGCAATAAGGTTTCCCCTCACCCTCCTTTTCTCAAGACTAAAAAGCCCCAGCTCCCTCAGCTGCTTCTCATAGGACTTGTGCTCCAGATGCTTCACCAGCTTCATTGCCCTTCTCTAGACACACTCCAGCATCTCAACATCCTTTTTGTCAGGGGCCCAAAACTGCACCCAGCACTCAAGGTGCAGCCTCACCATAGCCAAGTATGTGACCTATGAAGTGCAAAGATTTGAAACTCATCCCCCCCATAACTTGGATTATCATGCAAGTCCCCAGTAATGGAAGTGTCATAAGACTCACAAGTTTTAAATATTAATACATATCTAGCAAAGCATTATACCCTTAATTATTATGTCCATAATTTTGATTGCTTATAAGCAGTAATCGTGCGGCCTCAGAGACTTTCTCTGTTAACTGGCTCTGACCAGTATCTAATCACATCCTGCAAAAGTTATAAAACCCTCTTGCTTTTCAAACACAGCTCATTCAGCATCTGAGTGTTCTTTTTGGGCTCTGTATTGCATGTTCTGTGTACTACTAGTCATACTTTGGTACTATCAGTACAGGCTGGGGAAAGACTTGCTGGAGAGGAGCTCTGCGAAGAAGGACCTGGGGATCCTGGTGGATGGCAGGCTGGCCATGAGTCAGCAGTGTGCCCTGGTGGCCAAGAAGGCCAAGGAGATCCTGGGGTGCATTAAGAGGAGTGTAGCCAGCAGGTCAAAGGAGGTGATCCTCCCCCTCTACTCTGCCCTGGTCAGGCCTCACCTCGAGTCCTGTGTTCAGTTTTGGGCTCCCCAGTACAAAACAGACAGGGATCTCCTGGAGAGAGTCCAGTGGAGGCCACAAAGATGATTAAGGGCCTGGAGCATCTCTCCTATGAGGAAAGGCTGAGTGAGCTGGGGCTGTTCAAAAAAGAAGACTGAGAGGGGATCTCATCAATGTTTATAAATATTTGAAGTGTGGGAGACAAAGGGAAATGGCCAACCTCTTTTCAGTGGTCTGTAGGGACAAGGCAAGGGGCCCCAGTTACAAATTGGACCACAGGAAGTTCTACACCGATGTGAGAAGAACTTCTTCCTGGTGAAGGTGACAGAGCACTGGAACGGGCTGCCCAGGGCGGGTTGTGGAGTCTCCTTCTCTGGAGATATTCCAGACTATCTGGATGCCTACCTGTTCTACCTGCTGTAGGAAACCTGCTTTGGCAGGGGGGTTGGACTCCATGATCTCTGGAGGTCCCTTCCAAGTCCTACAAGTCTGTGATTCTGTGATACTTAAACACTTGCTACCAGTTGCCATCTTATTTGAGGTAGGCTATAAATTTTTCATTAGGATGTTTTTTCAGGCCAAATCACACTCTTTGACCATCCTTGAATTGCGTTTTTGGATGCTATAGTTAAATAGGAGTGAAAATGTTACAGTTCTAATAATAATAGATGATGGTGGCGGCGATGATGATGATTAAGCAAGATTGTACAGACAGGGAATTCTACAGACAAGGCAACTTGAAAGCATACCCTGAAGCTTCCTAGAGGAGACAGACCCATGAAGAAGTCTCTGGTGGTGTACAGGAGTGCAGTGGTGTGATGGGAATGCCTTTCCTTTGAAGAGATGCTCTCATTTAGAAAAGTAAAGCACAGAATGGTGCTGTTTGAGTAGCAAATCCCACACACGGCTACAGCATTAATCAGAAAGCACTAATTCAGTCTTTTGATAGAGATCATATAAAAAATGCGAGCAACACCTCTCTAATATATTATTGCTAAATCCAGCCCTTCATCTGCTTTCGTGAGGAAATCACTCAAGAAACCCACTAGCTGTGATGTACGAGTGACAATTTACATGCTAGTTAAGACAAGTGTCAGCCATTGTGCAGTCATTTTCTGTCTGACAAACCAGGGCAAGAAATGTTTAACTGCCACTGAAACGCTGTGAAAGACTTTGTCAGAGAAGGTAATCACCTGCTTGAAAATGTAGAGCGTTTTGGGAAGTGACTACTGCAAACACACGCACACACACTCACACATAAAGGCATAAAACTTTAAAGGGGTGTTTCTGGTTCAAGATGTTTCCTCTTGTTTGTGTCATTAGTTTGACACAGATCAGGCCTAACCCTTGCATCTGAATCGCTACACTGTGAGAAAAATTAATGTACTGTGAAAGCGATGGCTGTGTTTCCCCTTCTCTGCTTTCTTTCTGAAGCAGGAGAAGCTGATTTGCATGATGCAGGTCCTCTCCAATCAGGAGCAGGGTTAATCTTAGAACCAGGGAAGACTGAGATGGAAAAGACATGTCATCTGTGCATGCGGGGTGTCACACCTTGTGTCGTAATGGCGACCAAGCAGGGGCATCAGGAGTTATCGAGAGAAATAACCTAATCTTTACGCTCTCCTGATTAGGGAGCTAGTGGTCACATCTCTCCTCCTATAGAAAAAAAGATGATTTTTAAGCCGTGGTGTTAATTAAGGAGAAATTTTATTCCATGGTTTAATTACTAAATGTCTTCTTCACAAAGGGTACCAAGAATTGTGGTTTCAGAGGGAACAGTGTCCTGTTCAGAGGAACTGGGCTCCTCAGTAAAGAGAGAGATACATTGCTACTGGCGAGAGTACAGTGGAAGGCCACAACCATGATGAGGGGACTGGAGCATCTCTCCTGTGAGGAAAGGCTGAGATTGCTGGGCCTGTTCAGCCTGGAGAAGGGAAGGCTTAGGGTCTTCTCATCATTGTGTACTAATACTGAAGGGGAGGAGCAAAGAGGACAGACCCAGACTCATTGGTGCCTGGTGACAGGACCAGAGGTGAAGGGCAAAACATGAAACACATGAGGTTCCCTCTGAACATCAGGAAACACTTTTTCACATGAGAGTGACTGAGCACTGGCACAGATTGTCCGGGGAGGTTGTGGAGTCTCCATCCTTTGAGATACTAAAAAGCCAACTGGACACAGTCCTGGACAACTGACCAAAGGTGATGGTCCTACTGGATCAGGAGGCTTGAACTAGATGCCCTCCAGACATCTCTTCCAACATCAACTCGTGATTTGATGACAGAGAAGATAGAGATAATACTGCTGCTGCAGTGTGAAGATTTGCTAGCGTTCTTTTATAGTCTTTTCTTTTTAGTTCATCCATAAGTACTCTTTTGGCTTCCAAGTTGACCTCTTCCTCTTGCAAATTTTGGAGGAAGTTAGCTTAACTTATAGGAGGACTAAGGAAAGCCTAGGATCAGAATGCAGACCCCCATGTCCCCTGAGCACTTGGCTGCGCTACTTCTGAATGCGCCTGTGAACCTGTGCAGAGAATCTTTGTCACTAACAAAGTGGGCAGGTGAATCTCCTCCCACTCCAAAGAGCTTCTTACACAGAGAGAAAATGCTGTGAAGGACCATCCATTTCCCAGTTTGGTCTTTCATGGCAAGGACGTTTAATTTTGTTCTTCATTACATCTTTGTGCAATTTAATCATTTTATAAAGACATTGGCTGCCAGGCTGGTGTTTACGTGGGCATCAGCTGTGCTGACACGATAGGTGAAAGCACATGACAGGTTGTGTTCACTTTTCATGCACTGCACCATGGCAGCAGTGGAAACACGCAGCCTGTGCTTTCTGCCCTCACACTTGCTAGGCTGTGCGGAGATGAGCTGGAGATGGAGTTACCGTTGCGTTCCCCTGCTCTGCAGCTGAATGATGCCTGTGGTTGGTGAAGAAGAAGTGATGTGCTGACATGTGCTGGGATGCAGAGAAGCTGCTGCTCTTCCTCAGTGTCTTCAGCAAGGTTTTGAGAAACACTGTGCCTCCTGCAGTCGTCACGGCCTGGGACGTTACCTGGCTTCTAACAGTGTCATACCTGCAGGGCTCAAACACGTTGCTGCCAGTATAACCTTGCAGGGAATTATTACAAAGACAGAGCAAGGCGGGAGCTACATCTTGTAGGCTTGTTCAGAGTTGTTCATCCTTAGTCCTGGATATCTGGTCAGAAATGGTAGGCTCAAACTCATTACTGTTAAAACTTTGTGTCATCGCTTGGACTGATGAAGTCCCTGCAATAATTTGGTGGCAACCTGGCCGTCCAAGATACTACTCTGTCAAAGTAATCAGAATAAACTCCAGAATAAACACATGAAAGATTAGATATTTTTTTTTTAGAGTATTCCATTCTAACAGGTAGAGAAGAACATGGCTGTCTGTCATGACATTCCTCAGACTTGTGTACTCTTGCTTGCATCACATTTCATTTTTACAGAAGCCTGAACTGCAGAGAGACTTGCTTCCTGCCATGGTAAGAAAGGGGGTTTGACCATGGAGTTCAGTGCAACTGGGCACCTCCTTTCACGATGTGATGAAACAGAGTAGCATTGCGAGAGCAGGGTCCATGTTTTATGCATTTTTCTTCCTAGTGTGTGCTGATATGATGTGAACCATAGTGTTCTGTGGTGTTAATAATCCATGAAGAGAACTCTCAAGCAGGGCTAAGAGACAAGTTAACGAGCCAAATGGAGCCATTATGGTGTATTTTATTGATGAGGCAAATTTTGCTTGTATCTCAGGTGTAAAAGATTCTCTTATTCGGTAACCCCCACATTAGAATGTAAGTAATACACATTTTGAAGGTGTATTTTCTTATGTGAGCTGTTAGCAACACTCTGAGTAAATCATACTAAAGAAGTAACTGTTATTAAAATAAAAGACATCTAAAATGAACCAAGGAAACTTGCTTGGTACAAGATGGTACATCTCATCACTATCAGAAATGGATTTTTACTGTACATAGGTAAGCTCAATGTTAGCTGTAAACAATCTGAATTGTAGGTCAGCTGTTGTAGGTGTAACGAAGAATTTCATTGCTTATCTGTCCTTCTAAATTCATTCATATTCAGACAGCCAACTGGCTGTGTGTTCATTCACATCACACGGCAGGGAGTACTGCGACACAGCCAGTGCTGGGTTTACTCCCAGAGCCAGGCTCCTGGCAGATGTTAGCAAAGGGTTCAGAGCCCCAGGTACTGTACAAAGCCGGGGCGATGCATTATTGTAGCCACCCCTTCCCACAGCTCCCTGTGCGTCACTGGAATCTGCCTGTGCTGCAGATTGAACATTACATTTGCTCTCACTTGCTGAAACGCTTTGAGGTCACTGGTTTTCCCTCTGCTTGCACAAGGCTGCAGTTTCTTACCTGTACAGCAAGAGTGCACCTGCAAACCAGATGATCTTCATGAAAGCTACCACAGAGGTTCTCACAGTAACAATAAGTGACTGGACATGAGGACTAAGGCGTTGTTAAGACAGGGTGGTACGGATGCATACTGAAAAGATACTGCCTGCTCCAGGTCTGTCTAATCTCATAGACCAATACAGTCCTGTCCTTTGGGGTACCATGTTCTTATTCTGCTACTTCTGACTCCAAGAGCTTTCTCCAAGGTGATGAGGTGGCATCTGCTTAGCTGAGAGGTAGGGACTCGTGGTCTGTGAAGGTTCAGTTCCGGTGTGGTCCCCAGCCCAAATCAAGCTAATGCTGGTTTTGCTTGTCATGGGTGAGGGAAAGAGGTGAAAAACTCCAGTTTTGCCAAACTGTCAAGGATCTGGGTTTTTTTTACCAATGCCATTGTGTGGGCTCGTAAGAGTTCACAACATCTCCTTAGTATTTTGGTGTCACGTCCCTCCCCTCCAATACTTAATGGAATAAGTGAACTTGAGAGAGACAAGGATGAAATATCCTTACTGCTCTCATCAGCTAATTTGCTCTGTGTGATACCGCTAGGGGGTCAGGTTTTCCGACACGAAACCTCAGTGTCATTCAGGTGTTGTAGGAACAGAAACTTTCTGTAACTAGAACATTAGTTTGATGGATCTCTTAAGTGAAAGTAAAATGCTTTTACATGGTTAATGTTGAGGTTCACAGAATTAGTGATATTAATTAGTATGGTCATTATTAATTAGTATGTTCATTAGAGTACTTGACAAATTTGGAGTGGTGCTAGCGCCCTGCTTTATGTTATGTGATGGAATTGTAAAAACAATGCAAATAAGCTTTCTTCCACTCAAGCATAAAGAGATGTATTTAACTTCTGTTTTTCTGATATAAACACATGCACACGCTTTCACAGCAGAATTGGACATGCACTTGTAAGATCTTATTATTTGGTCATCTGGAGGCCTATCATTCAAAACCTGCCTGGATGCCTTCCTGTGTGACGTGCCCTTGGTGAACCTGCTTGGCAGGGGTTGCTGGACTAGATGATCTGTAGAGGTCCCTTCCAACCCCAACGATTCTGTGACTCTGTGGTCATTTTTATGCTTTAACCTGACAGTGGTGGGAAAAATATACTTTATAATCGTGGAGGTGAATAACTTGAGACAGATATCATGATCCTCCTTTAAGAAAGGTGATGGAAGAAGCAGTAGTTAGAGCAGTCGCTTAAGACCTGGAAGTTAGTTCCTTGCTTTGCCATCAATTGCTTATGTTAAGGTACCAAGTAGTGTAAGGTAATGGTGGACTCTGTGTATCCGTGGTGGTAACACTGTTTGGATTGTTGCTGGATAAGTAAATGAGGCTATTTGATGTAAAGTTTTACGTCTTCCGAGAAATGTTTTTGCAGCGTTCAGATGGAGATGGTGGGGAACAAGAGAGGGGGGGTTGGTATTACTGGAGCATTCTGTAGATCTGAAATGTTAGGAAGAAGTTGTATTTGTATTCTCCATGCACACACTTTCTTTCTTTGTCAGGGTAAATTAATTCACAAGATAACTTTTAGGACCAGAACTTGCTGCTCTACTGTTTTTAAATAATATTTTCACATTTCATGTGTGGAAAACATTAAAGCAGAAAATAAATTTCTGCCTTTCTCTTTACCGATATTTGCTTTTTGTATAATTAGAACATTGCATTAGAAGGTTTGATAAAGAGAAATGAAACAGCCGCAGTCTATTCCACTCCTGCATGATAAGAAGTTATCACGTTTTAAATCTTGCTCAGAACATTGCAGCCCTGCTATCCTGGCAGCATATCTTTGTTGGTCACGAGAGCGCTCACCCGACTGCACTTTGCCGTAAGGCTCCGTTTCGAGTACCGGGGGTTACAGAAAGGATTACAAACGTGAGACTGGCATGCATAAAATGGTTTTATATTCATGATATTTGAAGATGCTCTAGAATCTTGCAAGCAGTCTGTGGTTATTAGATTCTGAGACAGTTTTTGGGGATATTCTTTAAAACATCTCTTGACTATTTTATGGGCTACTTGTAAATGAAAACTTAGTATGAAGTAACAAAATTTGCTTGCTTTATCTGTTTTTTCAGATAACTGATTTCTAAACATAGGGATTGGGTTATTTTTCACTTCAGTGTTGTACCAGTTGCAAAATAAAAAGGAATTCTAGCGTAAATATTTGTGCTACATCTGGCACTTGCTTTCAGCATCTTAGCTATCACCGGAATCCAACCTCACCTGCTTTACAAATTCCTGCTAGTCAGGGCACTCTGCGCTGCAGACTGACCTCAAGCGCCCTGATTGTATTCCCTCCTTTTAGGTTACTATCAGAATAGCACAAAAGTGGCTGTGAAGACTCTCAAGCCTGGAACGATGTCTGTGCAAGCCTTCCTGGAGGAAGCCAACCTCATGAAAACGCTTCAGCACGATAAGCTCGTCAGGCTTTATGCTGTAGTGACCAAAGAAGAACCCATTTATATCATAACAGAGTTCATGGCGAAAGGTGAGAACAACATTGAATCTGAAATCTAAAACTGCTTTTCCTAAATCGGTCCCCTTTCTTTAAAAAGGACAGAAGAATGGGGAGGGGTCGCTGACCCTGGCAGGAGGCCAAGTGCCTCTGATGCCGCTCTGTCAGTCCCCTCCTCAGCTGGGAGGGGACAGAAAATAAAATTAAAAGTTCAGGGGTCAAGATAAGAACAGGGAGAGATCACTCAGCCATTACTGTCATGGGCAAAACAGACTCATCCTAGAAAAAGTTAATCTCCTTTATTTCCAAGCAAAATGGAGTAATGAGAGATAAAATCAAACCCTACAACTCCCTGCACCCCTCCACTCTTCCCAGGCATAACTTGACTTCTGATTTCTTTCCCTCCTCCCTCCCTGAGCGGCACAGGGGGACAGGGAATGGGGATTGTGGTCAGGTCATCACATGTTGTCTCTGCTGCTCCTTCTGCCTCGGGGGAGGACACTTCGCATTCCAGCATGGGCTTCCCATGGGGTCACAGCCTCCTTCAGGTGTCTCCAGCTGCTCCAGTGTGGGGTCCTCCATGGGTTGCAGGTGGAATCTCTGCTCGCCATCATCCTGCTTGGGGTGCAAGGGGAGAGCCTGCCACACCATGGTCTTCTCCAGGGGCTGCTGGGAAATCTCTGCTCTGGTGCCTGGAGCACCCTCCTTCTTCACTGACCTGGGTGTAGAGTTCTTCACATCTTCTCACTGCTCTCTTGGGCCACAAAACCAAAACGCTTCTGCGGGTTTTTTTCCCTTTTTAACTCTGTTATCCCAGAGGCACTACCACCATCACTGCTGCATTCAGCCTTGGCCAGTGGCAGGCCCGTCTTGAAGCTGTCTGACATTGGTTCTGTCTGACATGGGGGAAGTTTCTAGCAGCTTCTCACTGAAGCCCCCACTGCTACTTAAACCTTTCCAGGCAAACACAGTATAAATAAAAAAATCAAAACTTGAGGTTTTGGTGGGTTTCATTTGAATGGTGTGATATAGAGTGAAGGAGCACTTGTCTTAGAGGAGGGCTGAATAATTACGATTTTTTTGGTGCATTTGTGAAATAAACTGATTTTACACATTTCTTAAATGTGGCATATTTCATTGGTTCATATGCAAAATGAACCCCCAAAATAGCTCAGGCTCCCTTGGGTTCCCTACCTAACTTTTGTTCCTGGTGTCATAGAAAGGCAGTTAAAGCAAACTTTACAAATAGTCTTATGTTGCCCTTGAATTAATAAATACTTAAGTAACAAGATGAGTGATTCCTGAATGGCTGCAGTGCTGGAGAAAGACTACCTTTACTAGAGCATCACTAAACAAAATAAGTGAGGTTTCCTTCCCAGGTTGTCTTGGCTGGTAGTTTTTCCTGGCTTGTTCTGTTTTCAGGCAATTCTTCATAGTTCTTCATAAAGATGTGTTGAACACTTTATTAGTTGGAAAGGATTGATATGTATGATTCTCCTAGACAGCTTTCCCCATAGACCATAGACATGGGTACTTATCAAACTTAACACCACAGAACTAAGGAATGATCTGATGGGAATTTTCTACACCCAGGAAAATTACAAAGCTTGGATACCTGATCATGTAAAGAGACCAGCTTACCACAGTCAACATGAAAATGCACCAAAAAACTTCACTGCAAAGATTTCTGACCAGGTCACTGGAGACCTGGTCTGATTTTATTTTGGTAATTAGTTGCACTGACTTAATCTTCCTCTGTTGTCACAGGAAGCTTGCTGGATTTTCTGAAGAGCGATGAAGGAAGTAAATTGTTGCTTCCAAAGTTAATCGACTTCTCTGCTCAGGTAAATGTTAAGAAATATGCTCAAAAATATTTCTCTCTCTGTTTATTTGTCTCCACATCTGAAACTCATGCTGAGCAACTTTATCCTAAAGGGTTTTATGCATTAAAAATTAAATTAATATTCAGATATGTTTTGGTGTTGAGTAAATAAGGTTACTTGGAGTAGCTAAAAGATGTTTCCAAGGTAATATGTGAAGTTAGGCTTAGCTCTTAGATGCTGCTGGTGACCTGCTTAGATGGCAGTAGTGCCCTGCTTTTAGATGGAACTGGTATGCAGCCGCTTTCCATGTCGGAAAGGCTGTTTTCATATGAGCAGCCTTGTGTTGAAAGTGCTAATACTAGGGTGCAAGTTTGGGCTCATGAGATTCCTTCAGTGTCAATAAATGCCTCATTTTTACTTCTTGAGTTAGGCCCATTCATCAAACTCCTCTGTTAACCTCTACAGTCTGCCATCAGTTACAAATCCTCACGTAAATTACAGGGCAATAAATGAAATCCATTCAAATGATGCTTCATGTACTAGTACCTGATTGATGAGCTGTGGTGAGCAGTTAAAATTAGTATACAAGTTGCAGAAGCAAAAGCAGAGAGATTCCAGGGTGATTTGTGTGTTAAAGCCTGGATCAAAGGTGCCTGGAGGCCAGGGTTTCTCCTCCAG
>VXBZ01010284.1:342686-383743 GCA_013399135.1 Heliornis fulica | reverse complement strand
CTGGGGGGGGGGGGGGGCATGTAAGCAAACAGATTGTGCTTTAGCAAGCTGTAGTTCATGTTACTAATAAATATTGAAGGCATTTCGGGTAGGTTATTATTTCACTGACCTTTTGGGGTTTTTAGTAGAGTTTACAGACTGTTGTACCCTGCTACACTGACTTGTTATCAATCATGAGGAAAGACAAGAAAACTTTAAAAAGATGCAGTAAAACATTGGGGATTTAGACCAAATAGTCTCTGTAAGAATATAATGTAACTGTTCTACATAACACGTGATATATACATAAATGTAAGATTAGATATCAGGAAGCATTTCTTTACTGAGAGGGTGGTAAAACATGGGAACAGGCTTCCTAGAGAGGTGGTTGATGACCTAATGATGTCTAGTCACCCCACTCTGGCACAGGCAGTTTACCAGACTTCTCAGAAAAGCCCAAATTTCTCTTTTACGTTTCGATTCATGTGTGACTGGGGAAATGTAGCATTAACTGTGCCCTGGTAAAGATGATTTTGGCCACTGGAGATGAATGCTGGAGATGTCTCTGAAAGGAGTGTGCTTCAAAGGGAGCTGAGTTTTGCGAACGTGTCGTCAAGCTCATACGACCTGCTTCAGTGCAGAGCTGTAGCATTTCCCGTAGCAGTCAGCAGAACTGTCAGTGTATCAGACTTGCCAGGAACAGCCAGGGAAGCAGAATGTGACCCTGCTTCCCTGCTTGCATGACTGCTGCTGATGCGTGGGCGACCAGCACAGCATCCTCTCACGGCTGCCATGTGTCTGGCGGGCATTAGCTGACATGCTTGACAAGAGGTTCCCCTTTTTGGGGCTTCTGCCCATCAGCTCAGCCTGCAGGCTCAAGGAACCCAAAGGTTGGTTCCCAGGTACAGCTTGGAGGGTTAGCGGATCTCATCGCTGTGTCCACGAGTGGTACTGCTGAGTCTCGATAACACATCAGGCCACGACAGTCCCATGTGGATGCTGCCCGTATCCGCCTCAGTCATCTACAGGCAATAGCCTCGCTCCTTCAGCACTAAAGCCACAGAGTTGTTTTTACTAGCTGGAGTTTTTACTGGGTTTTTTTTTCTGTCTTGCTGCAGAGGCAATTTGCTCAAAGAGCTCCTGATTCTTTGTTTCACAAGCCATAAAATCGTACTGGCTCCCATCTGATGAGAGCTGCTGAAAACGTAGGACTCAGCAACCTCAGCAAACTCAGCAAACTTTTTGCATGTGAAAACTCTTCCTGCTTCTTATGCAAATCCGTTATCTACCGTGGCGCGCGCGCACGCACGGTGGCTGTGGTTAGGAAAACGATACCAGTTGTTACCGAACACACATCGTACCTTCCAAACTGGTCAAAGCCTTGTCTCAAAAACAGTCTGTCCTCCTCCCTGTGCAGCACCAGTGATTTCATTAAATCTTCTTGGCAACTCTTACCCTCTTCTTTCTGCCTTCTCAGGCTACAAAATAAAATTACTACAGACTTAGAATAAAATAAATGTAGAGATTTTTGATGCAGTGCTTTAGCGTCCCACTCTCTTCTCTATTTTTTAAGGGGAAAAGGGAAAGTCCTAAGTGATTTTAAATTAATTTTAACTCTTGTTTGGCATTAGTACATTTCCAGTGCAGTCTTGTAATGTTCCTTTCCAGGTTTTTCACTTTTAATGATACTCTCTACTGTTCCGGTGCATAATTATGTATGTTACTTTAATAGTCTTTTATTTTTCTATCCCGTGGGTCTGCTTTGACTACAGAGCTGCTTGACTGCAGCAATAGGAATATGTTTTTGCCACCTTTCCTTTAGGATATGCACTGCTGCAAACTGAAAGTTGGTGTTGCACCGATATATCACTTGAAGATTGAAGTGTGGCTATTTCACAACAGTTTTCAATTGACAAAGTGTCTACACCATCTTCCTAGAGAGAGTGTAACATGGAGGTGAACTCTCTTTTTGAGAACTCTGTGATCAAGGGGTATATTTTATTTTACTGTGTGTCATGATGCTACTGAAAGGAACCTGGTTTTGATTAATTTTAGACCAAAGACAACCGTGTCCAGATCAATAACATGTGTTTGCTTCAGACTTTGCAGCCTGTATTTAGGGAGGCTCTTACCAAGTTTAGGGCAGTGTGAAACTCGGGATATGGTCTGTTATTTCCTTAACTTAAGCTTCACCAGGAGGATAGTCCATCCCACCCTAAGTGCTTTGGACTAATTTCCAGTATGGAAATGTTAAGGGTGCTTTACCTGCTTTGACAGGAGCATCCTACTGAGCCCTGGGCCTGAACTGTGAGGGAGCTCTTCTGATTTTTGTCATATTGGGGCATATGTAGGTTTTGGCCAAACTGATCACGTACCAAAGGTCTTGGGAGTTTGGGGAGGTCCTTGTTGACTGGAAGCTACCAAGTGTTGTTCCAACCTACAAAGAGGATATGAGGGAAGACCCAGGGAATTACAGACCTGTCAGTCTACCCTCAGTTCCTGGAAAAATTATGGAGATTATAGCTGATACTATTGAAAAGAATTTAAAGAATAATGCAATCACCAGGCACAGTCAAAATGTGTTCACAAAGGGAAAGGAAACCTTGTTTAACTAATTCAGTGTCCTCCTATGGTAAGGTAACCCAGGAGGTGGATGAAGGGAAGGCTGTGGGTGTAGTTTTTCTGTGTTTTAGTAAGGCTTCAGATACTGTCCCTCACAGCATCCTTCTGGACAAGTTGTGGGGCGAGCCGGTTCGTGGTGCGCTGGGTGAAGAACAGCCTTGTAGTCAGTGGGACTACATCTGACTGGTGATGTTCACCAGTGGTGCTCCTCAGGGTTCAATCCTAGGGTCAGTCTGTTTAATAACTTATTAATGGTCTTATTAATGGTGCAGCTCAGTACAAGCCAGCAGCGTGTCCTGGCAGCTAAGAGGATAAAGCCCACACTGGGTGCATCAAACAGAGCGCAACCAGCCAGATGAGAGAGGTGACTGTCCTGCTGTACTCAGCCTTGGTGCAGCCTCACCTTGAGTGCTGTGTGCAGTGCAGGGTCCCACGGTTTCAGAAGTATGTGAAGGTCCTCAAATGCACCCAGAGGAGGCATTCCACAGAGCTGGTGGAAGGGCTGGAAGGAATGTTGTGTGAGGAGTGGCTGTGGACTTGGGGCTTGTCTAGTTTGGAGAGGAGGCTGAGGGGTGACCTTACTGCTCTCTACAGCTTCCTGAGGAGGGGAAGGGGATAGGAAGGTGCTGAGCTCTTCTCCCTGGCATCCGTGGACAAGACGTGGGGGAATGGCTCAAAGCTTCACTGTGGAGGTTGTGACTGAACGTTAAGAAACATTTATTTACCAAGAAGGTGGTCAAACACTGGAACAGGCCTTCTAGAGAGTTGGTCAATGCCCCAGGCCTGANTGGTGGAAGGGCTGGAAGGAATGTTGTGTGAGGAGTGGCTGTGGACTTGGGGCTTGTCTAGTTTGGAGAGGAGGCTGAGGGGTGACCTTACTGCTCTCTACAGCTTCCTGAGGAGGGGAAGGGGATAGGAAGGTGCTGAGCTCTTCTCCCTGGCATCCGTGGACAAGACGTGGGGGAATGGCTCAAAGCTTCACTGTGGAGGTTGTGACTGAACGTTAAGAAACATTTATTTACCAAGAAGGTGGTCAAACACTGGAACAGGCCTTCTAGAGAGTTGGTCAATGCCCCAGGCCTGACAGTGTTTAAGAGGCATTTGGACAGTGCCGTTCATAACATGTTTTATCTTGGTCAACCCTGAAGCAGTCGTGCGGTTGGACTTAAATGATCACTGCGTCCTCATTCCATCTGAAATAGTGTATTCTATTCTGAATTTTCCTTGTCAGGCACTGTCTTCACAGTAAGTGTGATTTGTCATTGCATTTGCAATTACTGAGATTTTTCTAATGATGTGGTTGTGAGACTTCTTTCCCATGAGGTTGTACCTGTCAGCCCTCCAAGACATTTAAACCTTGCTTCCCTAATAAACAAAAACTTCATCATTTCCTATTCTTTCATTCTCTTTCATATTCAGTCCATTCTGTTTCATGATCCCTGTCAATTTTCCTTCTCAACATGATATAACACATTCTCAGCGTGATGTCAAAACACCCTATCAGGCTGCCTCTAAGTAAACCCATCTGGCCTCTTTAGTATTCCACATTTTTACATATAGCCTAGAAATGAACACACGGAATCCATTACACCAGTTGTCGTAATCCCCTCTCTGCATGAAAAAATCAGCACTATAGACAGTGTAAAGCATGCCTTGTTTGAAATAGCTCTTGCAAAAGAGGATCACAGACCTTTGGAATGGAAGCTGAGACCAAGCATGTCTTTGAGTTGAAAAATGGACCTGTGAAGGAAACCAGAAGTTCTCTGGTTTTGCAGAAAAGAAAAAAAAATAAAATAGCAGAGTCTTACCTTTTGGAAAGAAAGCCTAGAACTGTCCATCCTTCTACGTGCTGTATAATATCAGCTGTGCTGTTTCACGAAGGAAATCTTCTGAGTTGTGACCAAGTGATTTTGCTTTTCAGAAGGTGTAGCTCTCCTGTGACAGTGGGTTCTCCCCTCCCTGCTTCAAAGTCCTTTTTTGTCTCTTTCCTCAAACACCTTCCAAAGCTACAAGAGCAGAAAAGTAGGGAATGCAGCTTAACGAAGAAATATCCTGTTTTTGCTACCATTTTCTTTCAGCATTTCAAAAGAGTTTTATACCTGTTTATGAAGTGACCCACAGTTGTTCTGGAAAGTTAAGTCATTGCCCTGTTTTACAAGTAGAAGGAGCAGAAACAGAGAGGAAAGAGCATCGCTGGCTGAAATCCCACCCGAATGGGTGACAGAGCTGTCTGCAGAATGTCTGCAGCTCCAAGTCATTACTTTATTGCATGACATGTAGCTGAAGCTTTACAATGCGGGGACTGTCTTGTGGTGCAATTTATTTCTTCCAGAAAACCTTTCTTCCGTTCTTACCCTGGGTGCATAGTTCCTAGTATTTAAAGATTTGTTGTTGTTTGTTTGGTTTTAGAAGGATTTAACCTGGGTATTTCTGGAAGCACGTTAGTACTTCATTAAAGGAGAAAACTGCTCCCTTCTTTGAAGTAACACTTGTGCAGTGAAGGCAGAATCCTCTCTTCAAGGCCACAAAGCATATCGCAGAAGCCCAAATTAGCTTTCCCATTTTGCTGCTGAGTAGTAGTTACATGGAGTTGAACAGTCTTGACAGGTACCAATGATCATTAAAAGAGAGGGGAAAAGGCTTTAATTTTCTTTTGTTCCCATGAATTTTTCTACCTTTAACATATCATTTGGCAATGAAAACCCAACAATTATCATCAAGAGTTATCACATGGGCTCTGGCACCCCTTCCTTTGATCATAGAAATAATCTTTTTTTTTTTTTTTCCCACAAGCAAAGGTTTAATGTGACCAGATGTATGAAATTCAGTTGTCCAGTTGCTGTGTTTCCCCTCCTTCTTCCATTCAGAATTCTTTGTCCATTATTCTTTCCCTACTTGGGCATTTTTTGCATGCCCAGATGCTTACACACGTGTCCTCTTTGGATTTCTCTGATTCGATGCAGTTGAAACCATTGTCCCGGAATTTCTCCGAAATGTAGTTTGTAAATGCTGAAACATAGTGCATCATTTGATGTGCCTAACCAGACGATGACTTCAGTGGGTCTGGCACAAATGAGAGGAAATAAAATAGTCTTTCCAGTGGTTTTCTTTGGCTGCTCCCAGAAACTCAATATTGCCATCGCAGATGTCTCTTCGTGAAGTGAATCTTCATTCCTCATCCAGCCCAAATGTTGGCCTGAATGTTAAACCTGTGCAGGGAACTAGTGGGAAAGTTGATTCCTTTGTGGAAGTTGATCAGGTTTTGGTGACATTAGTGGACTTGTCTGCATATTGTATCTGCCCAGCTGGCAAGTCCAATCTGAGCATCAGTCTTACAGCAAAATCTTCCCTCTTCATCCCTCATTCCTCCCCAAACCCTAATTAATCATGTGGGGAGGAGTGAGAGGCAGGTCAGGCTCTAATCAAGCACTACTCTTCTTCGGCCCAGAAGGCCAACCGCATCCTGGGCTGCATCAAGAGGAGTGTGGCCAGCAGGTCGAGGGAGGTGATTCTCCCCCTCTACTCTGTCCTCGTGAGACTTCACCTGGAGTACTGTGTCCGGTTCTGGAACCCCCAACATAAGAAGGACATGCACCTGTTGGAGAAGGTCCAGAGGAGGGCCACAAAGATGATAAAGGGGCTGGAGCACCTTTCCTATGAGGACAGGCTGAGAGAGTTGGGGCTGTTCAGCCTGGAGAAGAGGAGGCTCTGGGGAGACCTTATAGCGGTCTTCCAGTTGAAGAAAGATGGGGAGAGGCTGTTCAGTAGGGCCTGTTGTGACAGGACAAGGGGTAATGGTTTCAAAATAGGGGGAGGGAGATTTAGATTGGATATTAGAAAACAGTTCTTTACTGTAAGAGTGGTGGAGCACTGGAACAGGTTGCCCAGGGAGGTGGTGGATGCCCCATCCCTGGAGATGTTCAAGGCCAGGTTGGATGAGGCCCTGAGCAACCTGATCTAGTTGGGGGTGTCCCTGCTTCTTGCAGGGGGGTTGGACTAGATGATCTCTGGGAGTCCCTTCCAACTCTAATCATTCTATGATTTTGTCTGTGTGTCTCTAGTAAGACTCTGTGGCAATTATTCACTAGTAGCTGCTTCCTTCATCTAAAATATCTTTCTTATTTCTAGAAAATACAAAATGCAGGTGCTCTTAATTCTTCTCATCATCAGAGTTTCTGGCTGGTTTAGTGTGAGACACCCCCGCCCTGCATTGTACAAGGGCAGTGTAACATGCTGCTCTGGTGAGCATACCGGTTTGTAAGAAGAGGTTTGCAGTGGAGCGAGGTGGGAGGGCAAGTGGCTCTCTTTTTCCATTGCCTAAACTGAAAAAGAGGAACAAAGACCATGTGGTTTTGTGTTGTAAGTGGTGGCAGCGGGGGCCTTCACTGTACCCCTCGGGGACTTTCTGAAAAAAGGGTAAGAAGAAGTGATGTTAATGTGTTCTTACAGTTTGGCCAGGTGCTCCCGACTGAAACGAGCACCTCTGGGGCTGAGAAGGGACCCGTGCACTGAGAAGGGACCCTGAGGTGGAGGGGAAACAGCCCATATGTGTGTGTCTGGGAAGGACCTTTACTGCCGTAGCGCAGCTTCATTAGCAAATATGAGAGCCTGTGTGTTCCCCAAATCGCGTCAGCCACCACTGACATGCTGGAGAGTACCTGCGGCACAGGTTGGACCGTGGGCTTTGCCTGGGAATGACCCATCACCAGAGTCTTCCAAGGGGAGGAAAAACTGACAGCTCACAAGCACTGGGCTTATTTTTCTTTTTTGTCTTAGCTCCTTTAAAACATTTGGACAGAATGTGATCTACATATCAGTTTTATTGTGATGAGTTTAGAAGCTACTGGTTCCTTTTCAGAAAAAAAAAAGAGCATCAAAATGTTTTTCCCCGGGAAAAAAAAAAAACGTTAGTCTGGGCATATGCTGAAAAAAATCATCCCCAGCACATATTTTGAGGGCATTTATCATCTTTAATTTGGTTTGGAAATTAATTTGGGCTGCTGAAATACAAATTGAACTTACTTATGATAGTATCTGAGAGCTGGCTGTTGCCAAACACTCCTTGTGTATGAAGAGGTACATGTTGCTGTAGAAGAAAATAAAGTTGTTTGCCCCGTCTTAGTAATTGTTTCCCGATTGTCCAGGCACATCCTGGGCAAATAGAACGTTGTTGGGGTTTTTGGGGGGGAGGCAACAACTATCTGCATTGTTGCCTCATTGATTCTTAAAATAGTACCTGTATCTTGTTTGATTAATTCTTTCCATTTTCTTAGTATTTTGAAAATAAACTTTTTTGTTGATAATTTGGAGTGAGAGTATTTTACTAGAAATCTTAGGAACATATTAATTAAGATGTTTCAGGAAATGTCTCTAATACGTACCTCTAACCCTGCGGCTGTTAGCCACACAGATTCTTCTGAAGCCGCTACCACAGGCGTAGATTTCCAGGACTGGATCTACACATCGGTTTCCCATGGCAGCCACCCTTCCCTTGCTTACCCCTAAAAACTGCTCCAAAGATGTTCAGAGTGAACAAATGGATGTGGCTTTGCCGATACATCGAAAAAACAGTGGTGGTGTTGAACTACCCGAACGGCTGTTTCTTTTGTTACAGATTGCAGAAGGAATGGCCTACATAGAAAGAAAAAATTATATCCACCGGGACTTGAGAGCAGCAAATGTTCTGGTTTCAGACTTACTGATGTGCAAGATTGCTGATTTTGGGCTAGCAAGGGTCATCGAAGACAACGAATATACAGCAAGGGAAGGTATGTATGTATTTTTACTTTCATCTTTAAGACATCAGCCTCCAGGAGGCAGTGGGGCTGTATCTAACCGTAGTGTGGTCACCAAGGATAGAAAATGCCAGAACGGCTCCCTGGAGACAGCCTTTCAGTGCAAACAACTTTCAAAAAGAATAAGGAAACAAATAACCTTTCTGTGCCTCCCAGACTTTTGGGAAAGTCTAAGTAAATTGGAAGAACAAAGAAAATTCAGAGTACTTCACTGCATACCCATTATTTTCTAAATTGAACAAATTAGTTGCACACCCACAGCTTCCATCCCACTGAATTAAAAGCCAGGAAAATATGATCTAATTTTCTCTTCACATCCATAAGAGCCATATGCACCTCCCTTCACTTAAGGTGTAGCTGCTGGTAACAAGAAAACTTTCAGGAGAACCCTTTTGAAGATGCTTTAGGAGCTGCAGGGTTGATTTACATGTTCAGCAGCAGGGAACTCAATACTGTTGGAATGTTTGCTCAGGTTTTGGGGTGTGTTCTGTTAATGTGGTCAGGGATCCTTTCAAGGAGTGCGCAGTCAATTCGCTGTTGTGAAAGGTTTGCATTTGTGCCTCCCTGCACAGGTTGCGTTAGGGTAACTTTTCAGAGCAGGTTTGTTGGCCGACTTTTCCCCTCTCAGCTTTAAAGGTGCTACCTCATGTTTTTCACCCATTCTGGATGAAAACTGTGGTTGGTAGTGAGGGGAAAGAAGTAAGGTATGAGGAAGAAAGAGAGCAATACACTACAGTCCAGAGAGATTAAAGGAAGATGAGCTGTTAAGCAGCCACTGGGTAATGGCA
Source organism: Heliornis fulica (assembly GCA_013399135.1). Lineage (NCBI taxonomy): Eukaryota > Metazoa > Chordata > Aves > Gruiformes > Heliornithidae > Heliornis > Heliornis fulica. Next base: position 374,559 of record VXBZ01010284.1, on the reverse strand, counting down.
ATTCAGGAGATCTGAAGGATGGGTTTGATTAAGCAGTTTTCACAGGTACAGAACCTGTATCTCTGTTGTTTTAGCTATCTCTGGGCATTACATATTGATTAACTGAACCTTTCAAGTTATAAATTCTTTGTACTGAGTTTCTTTGATGTGTTTTCTGCCATTCAGAAGAGTTTCTTGGCTCACCTGGTATTTTGTACCAAGCTAAAAAAGGGTACAGAGAGAATCTGCTCTCCATTGTCTGAAGAGTTATTGTAATACAGCACTAGAAGTGCTTTTATATGTGATTTTTTTTTTCCAGAATAAGTTTAATTAGACATGAAAGACATTATTTTAAGATACAATTTTTTTAAGATACAACTTGTTACTGCTTTTGCATCTATGGCTGAATGTGAAATGCGTTGCATTGTATATTGGAGCCAGACTGCCTTTCTTTAAAATAGGAAAAGTTAGTGAAACTCTTTGTGGACAGGTGATGGGAATTGTAAGATTGTTGCCTGACCACTGGGCAGAAGGGAAAAGGATGACTGCAGATTTAGCAAAAAATCACTGGGCCCAAGAGTCCAAGGGTGCTGTGTAATTTTTGGCACCTTACTTGCCACCTCTGGCACCGGACATGCAGCGAATCCACACGCATCCTACAGGGCATCTCATCTCTGCTGGAGGAGTTGCTGGGAGTTGGAGGGGTTGCTTGGGCAGGAGGAGTTGCTGGTAACTTTGGTAATGTAGGGGTGTCATAGGCAAGTCATTTAAGACCTTTTAGTGACTTGGTATCGAGTGTTTAAGTTTGCCTTAGCTGGTTGAGATTGTAGTCTTTTTTTTTTTTTTTTAGGTGCAAAATTCCCTATTAAATGGACAGCACCAGAGGCAATTAACTATGGATCTTTCACTATTAAATCTGATGTGTGGTCCTTTGGGATTCTCCTGTATGAAATTGTTACATATGGAAAGATTCCTTATCCAGGTATGGGCCTGTGTTTATACTATTACCCTGTATTTACACTTCTTTGTTTCTGTTTTTATACTGCTACTCTGTGTGCAGTTTGGTGTTAAAAAGCAAAGAAAATTCACAGGGAAAGAGCTGGCATCTGACAGCAGAGACAGCAGTGATGTGTGCCATGTCTTGTAGGTAATGGTATTGCTACGAGAACTTTGGAACCACGTGCCAATCGGGGGTAAATTTTAGCGGGCAGCCCACTGGCACCATGAACATGTGGTCAGTTTCGTATTGTCAAAAGGTGTTACAGCTGCAGCGAGTGCTACAGCGATGCAGGCCCTGGCTTTATGGTCAGCAGCACAGACGTGTAAGCAAGGATGCAGCACTATGAGTTGTAATGGTGTGTGTAAGCTTCAGGGGTTTTAATGTCATAAAACATGAAAGTACTGAGTAAGCATGTTTTTACAAGCAAATAGGCTCTAATAATTTTTCAGCATGAACTAATCCAAACAAATATGAAAGCAGACCTTAAAGCAGCATTAGCAGACTGGTAGGACTAGTTACTCTTGGTTGTTCCACATAGTTCGAGACCACAGAGCAGTACATCTGTCGTGGCTCTGTCAGGTAGCCGTGAATGTGCCTCATGTTTAATCTTTAAGTAAAACACACATTAATGTTTCCAACGCAACAGAGACAGCCTGCATGAAGGATATTTTTACATGCACAACATTGTCACGTGTCAGGCCTAGCTGATTAACCCCAGGCAGCAGACTGCGTTCATTTGAGCTTACTGAGGTTATGGAAAATTGACCTAAATTCTCTGATCTTGTGGGCAAATGGGGAAAGCAGAGCCATGCCCATCTGCACTGCACATCTCCTAGGTGAAGTGGCTTCAGAGGAGACCCGTAGGGTTCTGCAGTTTGCAGGCAGTGAAGGGGGAGCAGAAATTTCATCCAAGCAAAACTTTCCCAGCGCTTCCAGTGCTGTTTAAATAGTGAAAATGTTTTTGACACCACTTCGTGGCAAGCTGGATCTCTCCATCCTGAGCTGACAGGGATGGCAAAGGGTAGACCCGAATCCCTAAAATGACAGCAGGCTCCACTGGGCACTGGGAGAGAGGACCTCCCCGGGGGATCTGGAAGGGGTGATGGCAGCTAACTTTACATTATGAGAGAACATATCAACTTCCCATATGAGCAGTAGAGCCAAACCAGACATTCTCATTGCTGGGTAAGGCTCCAGTCCAGAAAAGCACTTCAGCTCAAGTGTAGACCCCTTAAACTTCAGGAGGTGATAGGGCTGCTTGCACAGCTAAGTGTTTAAACATATGCTCCGGCTGGGCTTTAGGTGAGGGCTATAAAATATGTGACTGAGTAGCAGGTCGCCCCAAAGCTATTCTAAACACTGGTCATGTCCTCAAGAAATATCAGATGGGAGTTTTGTGCAGCCAAGGAACGCACGGTTCTTCCCATAGTCTGAATGATTACTTCTTTCCTGTTAGCACATGCCTGTGTACCCAAAGTTATTCCTGGATGCCTTGAAACTTGTCCTTCCCTGAGCAAATCTATGAGCTCACCTGGAAGCTCACACTACAAAAAAACAACCCCCAAACCAACACTTAATTCTGTAGCTATGTCTGCTCACTCAAGTGAGCTGTACTAGTGTGAGAAATTGTCTCTTCCAAGGGAAGTCTGGGAACCTTTTGTTTTTTAATATTGGAGCATATGTTTGAGCACCATAACTATGTGAATACACTGTGGATTTGTTTGTCAACAAGCAATTAGAAGCAGAAGCCTCTTGACAGCACACTGGCAGATTTTACTAGTTTGCAGGCACTGCTCACTGCAAGGGGGATGTACATCTCTCAAATAGAAATAGAAATTGAAATAGCCTATCAGACTGAAAGTTGATACTGAGGAACCAGAAGGACAACAAAATAAATGGGTGAGCAATTTGCATGAAGAGAGGTGACAGATTTGAGCAAATCACCGCAGTGTGGCAAGAGTAACCTGGTGATAGATTGTAACCAGAAGCCACTGTAGAGAAACAGTAAATTGATTTTTCAGTTCTAGTGGGGAAGCTTCAAATTAAGATTTTCAATTATTAACTGGTTCCAGCAACTAAAGAGTAGTCAGCATAAAGCTGCACATAAATCAGTTTGAATTGCAACTGGCAAGTAGTTAATACCTGTGAAGAAACTCCAGGCTGGCAACTCAGTAGGAAGCATTTCCAGCCAAGAAATGTGGAGCTTTTGTGACCTTTGTTCTTAAACTCCAACAGATGTTTCACTTTGTGAGACAACCAGAGCAATTAGTGGGACTATAGTTTCAGGAACTACCTCTGAAATATTAAGCAAGTATCTGAATCTCTGGGAAAGTTGAATTGGTTGCTAAAACCAATTTCCAGGTGATTATATAGTATGTCAAATACTGGCAACACAGGTTTGAGTTGGAAGGGACCTCAGAGATCATCTAGTTCCAACCTCCTGCCATCCATACATGCATTCCAGTTATGTCAGCTGAGCTTCACAAGGTATGCCACTTTCTATACAGTGGGATTCTTCCTCCATACCACTGTGTTCCCATAATTTCCCAGGCTCTTGTGTAAGGAAATATGTCTTTGTGATGCTTAACAGGTACCACAGCGTGAATGAACAGACGTACCAAATCTTTAATGTACCTCGCTATCATTGAAGAGTGCCGGGCTGTAAAAAATATGCATATCAGATGTATTTATTTTTACAGATTTGATGAGATTGGTAATTCTCTAGTCACAAAAAAAAGTTCAGCAGATAGCTATTTACAGGATACTGCTTGGACTGGGGGGTAGACAGGTAAACCTTTTGTTTTAAATAAACCCCCAAACATATATAGATGTACATTCATGAAATATTTACTATGAAACACTGAGAAAAGCCTTTTCATTTCTGTATTTTGACCTTAAGTGGTTAGTCAACAGCTGGCTTGCCTGCAGGTTGACCCAGGCTTTGTCCTTGGCATTGAGAATGTCAGTCCCCCAAGCTCTAGATCTAAGCACAATCCTATCAAGTACTTAAACCCACAGAACCAGCCCCATTCTGTACAGAAGCCCAGCAGCAGCCACGCTCGTGTAGCAGCACACAGTTAACCAAGACTTTGTGTAATTGGAAGAACTGGTTTGCTGTATACATTACACACAAGCCATTTCCTTAAGCTCAAGCACTCAGTTTGCTGTTCTCTATAAAGCTCTTTATTGGCTTTCTTCCTGTGTTTATTTTGTCTTCATATAGCAGTGATTCCTTATTCTGCGACACCATGCCATTACGCTCCTATTTCCAAAATACTGTTTTTCTACACACGTGCAGTATTAGCTTGGGAAAACTGCACTCCTCCTTCCAAAGCAGAGCTGAGAATACAAAAAGAGCTCACAGTGAGCATGCTGAGCCAGACCTAGATTTCATAGCCAACAGTATTTCTACAGTAGGTTAAAGCCAGGAGGCTTGAACTGAGCTTGAACTATGGACTTCTTGAATTATCAAGGATAAGTTATCTTGAATTATGCAGGATAAAGTTATTGTTTGGTTGCGATTCAATGTGCCCTTACCTGTCAAGTGGTTTAAATCATAGTGTTAGTTGTCAGATAACACCCACAAAGATCTTCACAGCCTGCAGTGACAAAGTTGCACAGGCATCAAGTACTCGAGGGAGCACCACATCTGCATCTCCACTGCCATGCTTGCTCGGAGCCAGACCATCCAAACTCCTCTCACCAAAGTTTAGGTGTTCCCTCAACACCTCTGGGCACATGGCACAAACAGGATCAGCGAATGTCACGCACACACCTGGCCAAAGGCTGAATTGCCTGAGAAAAAAGCTCAAGAAACCATATTATGAGATAGAACTGTGCCACATGAACCATTTAGGCCCATTTAGCCCCATTTAGGCCAGCAGCTGCAGAGTCTGGAATACCCTTCTCCACAGAGGAAAGGTCTTCACCTGTGGTGGCCAATGTCTAGGCTGATGCACAGGTGCTTCCTGCAAGCCCAGTCATTGGAAGAAGCGCAGTATGGTGAGCTTGGAGACTGTGTCCCGGAGAATGCAATCCTAGCGCAGTACTCAGCTGGGCTGTGTAAGATTTGCAGAGGAAAAGACAAGCTGGAAGGCAGGTTTCTGGGTAGGAAGTGGTGAGTCCTGTTGTTGGCCCTGCCTCAGCTAACCTTCTGAGACTAGATGTTGAAATTGTTCTGTGAACTCTTAAGGGGTTAAAAAAGGGGGAAGTCAGGGCAGGGGTAGAAGAAGAGCAAGGAGGAAGATGGAATCCAGGGCAGGCCTCTCCTCTCACGTGACATTGGCTGGCACAAGATGCTCAGGATGCGCTGCTGGTGTGTAGAGTCCTTAACCCCCTGTAACAGGAAAACAAAGCAAAGCTCAGCACAGCTGGCACAATGGTTTTGCACAACAGGAATAGGATGAGGAAGGAGGGAAGGGAAATTGCCTGCTGCAAGTAGTGATATCACAAGTGATCGTGTCCAGCCTCTTGCAATTGGCAGCACTTACACAGAAGCTGATGAAGAAAGAAGAAATGCGAGGGTGAGTGGCAGCATGGGCTCATACATAGGCTGCTCTCCCTCCCAGTATGGAAGGGCACCTTACAAGCTCTGAAGCTGGAGACAAAGGCTGAGGCCAGGGTGGGCTTTTGCTGTGAATCTCTCCACCTCTAGAAGCAGAACAGTGGCAAGAGTGGTCAGAGGAGAATGGAGCTGTTTCTAGGGGGCCCTCCACAGTCTTTAATAGCTTTGTGCTGTTGAGTGAAGAGCTTTAGAGCAAAGTCAATAAAAAGCAATAGTTTCTTCAGAAATTGAGATAATTTGATCAAAACTCTCTTTCTCTCTTTGAAGGTATGAGCAATTCAGATGTGATGGTTGCTCTTCAGCGTGGGTACCGAATGCCACGCATGGACACCTGTCCAGCTGAGCTTTACGATATCATGAAAACGTGTTGGAAAGACAAAGCAGAAGAGAGACCAACATTTGATTATCTACAGAGTGTGCTTGATGACTTCTACACAGCAACAGAAGGGCAGTATCAACAACAGCCATAGAACAAAGAACAGTTTTTTCTGTTGACATGGATCATTGGCACAGACAATTACTTGGACAGACTGCTCAAACCGATTACTCCATGAGCTGGGACATCTTAACTGAGTGTCAAAGCTGAAATGCTGAAGGAAGGAGTACTACTGCTGAGAAATAATGGTGTTTTTCTTTGGTAAAGCACAGTTCCTCTAAAGATTTAAGTTCTCACTAAATGCTGGTTTCCTCATCTGCAGAAACACCCCAAACCAAGCAGGTTTTTTTGGGGTGGGGAAGGAGAAGGAGAGAAAGTGAACACACACCATGCAGTTTAACAACACTTTTTTTTTAAAAATCTAAGTCATGGAAGAGATTGCAAGGAGACCTCTATAAAAGGGGTGAGAAGACACATGAACAGCTGCTTTCAAAAGAAAGTCATGAGAGAAAACTTACAGATTTAAGACATAGGGATGGTCTTAAATCATCTTTTTTTTAAATACAGCATATTATGAAAATTATTTTGATATCCTTATTTCACATGAGTAGTTGGAGTACCATCACCTCTTCCTAAACTGTGTCATGCTTTCCTTTAAAGAAGGGTTATGTATGTAATTCTTTACACTGAAATTATTTTGGTTTACTGCTGTACTACTCAAATGTAAAAGGATTTTCCAAGGATTGCCCAGGCATCACAGATGTAGAAGTGCAGCGTGAACACACACAATGGTAGAAGAGGCAGCAAACCCAGCTCTGTGTTCAGCCTTCATTCCCCCCAAGGCCAAAGCCATCATCTGAAGTCCGGGGGAAAACATGGGATTTTTGAAGGAAGTTAGTACTTTCATTGCAGCTGCCAAGACTGGTAGCAGTGAAAATATTTTAATCTTAATTTTTAATCCTCTGTGATTATTCCAGAATATTCTTTGTACTTTTGCTGCTTAAATCAACTAACCTCAAGTCTGTTTTAAAGCTAAAACTAGCTCTAGCATTATCAACAACCATTTGTGGAAATACTCAAGTTACATTGCAGGGACACTATAGGTTTGTTGCTCAGTATATAAATCTAATGCATAAAAGCAAACAGTTTGCAGAGATCTACCTTTTGAATTGTTCTGCAGCTGAGCTAGTACAGTTGTGATGTAACTACAGCATAGATTTTATATTCTCCCCCCACCCTTCAAAGCGACACTGGTTCTTACAACTGAACCCCAGTACATCTTTGCCACCCCTCAACCCAGTTTAGGCAAATGGTACTTTGCAGAAGCTTAAACCCCTTTTGATAAAGCTCCAGGGTGCCTGCAGTTGAACTTCAGCAGCATAAATATTAACTGCTTTTCCTTTCTATTGGCTTCCTTCAGTCAAACTGTGCCATTTAAGCAGACTATCAGTTAAATATGTAAATAGTTTATATTGTATGGTGATTTTTAGTTTTAATAAACACTTAATCTGTGCAAGTTGTGAGTAATTTGAGATAAAGCAAACAGCTGATGCTTTACCCAGAGTGGTTAGCTTTGTGTAGAACAGAGAAACATCTGCTCATCATCACCTACAAGATTATTTTGCAATGGTAAATATTTATGGATTCTGCTTTCTTTACATCCATTGGGCTCCAAGAAGCTGAAAAGGACTGAACCAGCCATTTCTGCATCCTTGCTTGGGTTTATTTTCTGTCTGGCAAGCAGGAAGAGAAGGCAGTTCTCAGCTTCTCAGAAGCCTTTAGTGTACTGGCAACACAGTCCATTGCAGCTCTTTGGAAAGCATTAGTTAATTGGTTAATACTTCACTATGGGTTTCATTATAAGGAAAAAAAATCTCCCCAAAATAGCTTAAGATAGCATAACCTTGTCTTTTAAACCATTTCCTGTAGCCAACCAAAGAGCTCTGGGAAGTGGGAGGAAACAAAGAAACTGCAGTTGCTCAGGGAATAAGACATTATAGCTGGTGTCACAGACAGTCACGGACAAGTGACAGCCTGTCAGAGTGCAGCACTGGATCATTTGAATCATTGCTGTTGAATTTTTGATCATTGAATATTGCTGTTCTTAGAGAAGATTGTATGTAACAGTTTTCTTACTCTAGGAATCAACACAGTGTATTTTATCACCACACCAAAATATTTAATCACTAGAATAGTTTATGTGGGAGTAGAATATTTCAGAAATTTGACACTAAAGAGATTAGGGGCCTTAAGAACTCCAAGAGCCAGATAACCTATATTTAACATAAACGGTTCAAAGCATGAGAACAGCACAGGCTCGAGCGTTACAACTCCAGCTGGTTAAAAACACATCAGAGCGATTATTTATCGCTGCAGCTGCACAGACCAACGCAAAACTCAGAAGACCTGCAAGAACAGTCTCGCCAGAGAAGGGCTGTTCAGTGCCACACAGGAAGGTTGCACCACCTAGTGTCCCCACAGGGCGGGAGAGGTCCTTGCTCTGAACCCAGTCGCCTTCCACTGTGAGATCCAGAATTACGGGCACAGATCAATCCTCCAGTTTACTTACCGCCCCTGCCCTGTTCTGAAGCAATCCTCCAGCACTTACAAACACGGTAATTGCCAGCAGTTAGGAAAAACTCCCACCTTCAATGACCTGAAATGGCTCTAGGAAAGCCTTCCTTGAGTTAAAGGTAAATAACATGATCAGGGCCATAATTCTTTCAGTCCAAGGCCATCATATGTCAATCACTACAATCATTTGAACTTTAAGTTTTCATCTTCCTTTATCTTTATTTCACTGGTTTTCTCACCTTTATAAAATGAACAGCTGGAACTTAATTTAGCAATGGAAAATTTTATTATAGAGTTTTCAAAGTTTAATGCATAATCTATAGCTGCATCTCAAGTGACATTAAAACAAATTCCTTTAAAAAGCCAAGTAAACTGATAAATAGCAAGCAACTAGTTAAGACCTCATTTTGTTGCCTTTTCTAATGAAGCTTTAAGTTTAGTAGTTTGCTCAGTTTGGTCCCAAGATGGCACTTACCAGATCAAAGTCAGAATATTAACTAAAGAACCAAGCTATTTTAACTAATGAACTTAGAAGTCACCTCATTTGTAGGAATCAACAGTGAAAATTAAATACTTAATTTTCAAAGGTAACAAAAAGCAGCAGATGAGGAACCTCTCACTTTGCATGAATCACACATTTATTGGTATAGAAGACAGAGCAGTTAAGAATTAAATCAAGAATTAAAATTTTATATATCTCATATCACATCCCCATATCAACAGTAAAAGTTTAGGCCTATACTTAAATAGCTCCAAATTCAACCTTGATTCAATTAAAAAGTTCTATATTAAACATTTTTCTGTCAGTTAACGGGACAGTGAAGATGGTACCTAAGAGTGAGACTGACAAAGAAGCCCAGTAACTGCACCCCCTGATTAATCAATTATTCTTTAGCTTTATGAGCCAACAGTAATTGTTTTTTTGAAGACGACGAAGCATCTTCATGCTTGCCCCAGCCCTTACCAAGAGGTGTACTAGCAGTTGCTGCTACTGTGGATTTCAGGTTAGCCAACAAACCTCTCTTGGGTTTTTGTTGTTTTGGCTCCTCTATAGATAAATGATTTTTCTGTTCATCAAGTTCTTTTTGCAATGAAGACACTGTTTCTTCAAGTTCAAGAACACGTTTAGCCCAGTTCTGAAGACTATTCATTTCTTGATCCTATGAGGATAATAAGGCTGCATTAGGTATGTGAACACAGCAAAGTCCTTTTCACATAGCTGGATTTTGGGTTTTATTCTATTGTACCAGTAAACACCCCTAGCATTACTGTGCCAATTGGTATTCAGTACACATATTTCTCCTGTGTCATTTTAGAGATCAGCAAACTACAGGGCCATCAGATCTGGTTAGAGACTAAGTCTGGCTAAGACACTGATGCTAAGACACTTAGCCACACTATGCAAAGAATTGCTGCTGTTCTAGGAACTAAAACAAAGAAGGCTTTCCTGTCTTAAGATGCAATTACTAAAAGCATGACTAGTCAAATCAAGACCTTAATCAGTCATATGTCTGCTAACCAGGTCTGAATAAATGCTTTGAGTGACAGAATACAGTCTCTTAAAGATGCTCTCTAATCCTTGTGGTTAACGAAAAGTCACCTTCCTATGTCTTAGAACTAAATAAGAAACAAATTTCAGGATTAATAATTTTCAGTCTCAGACTTGGACTAAAAAGCACACAAAATATAATTTAATGTTCAAAGGAAAACATCTCTAAGAGTCTTGTACCTGCCTTTCCTCATTTGCACATTACAACTGAGGCATAGATGCAAAGGGTCAAGAGTTCAAATATTTCGGGGTTTTTTATTTAGAAATCTAGTTGATGTTTGAAGTCAGATGCTGTCAACTCTATAAAATCCCTTCTTTTGAAGGAAAGATTTATTGTTTGGCTGTTGTTTACCTGCCCATATCTCTTAGCCAGCACGGCCACCCCTGCTCAAGTGTCAGTATAGCTTTGAAGCCACAGATCCTTAGGTCTTGTTGCACTGACAACTTGCTTGTCCAGTAGCAAAATACTTCATGACTAGAGTTCCAAGTAGTATTTTCTCTGCCTGATAATAATTTGTTGCATCTTTAGGTTAGCAAGGGTTGTCTGTGCAGTTACCTTGTTAACCAAGTCTTGTTTCACAAGATACAAAGAAAAGTGATACACAAGGGCTCTGAGGTCTGAAGTTAGGAGTGGGGGAAAAAAGCAAACGAAAAAGTAAAAACATTATGCTAACATTAAAAAAAAATTAGTAAGCCCAAACAGTGTTTTAACACATACAAAGATGCAGAAACATCCAGTACAACTATAAATACAAGACACACTAAAGTTGCTTTAAAATTGTTGACTAACCTTGAGCGTGACTGTATGCTTCAGTTGACTATTCTCTTCTGCCATTTTTCTGTAACCTTCATTAGCTTCTAGCAGGGTTTCATTTAATTTCTTTATTTTAAACTTTAGAGATTTTATAAGCTGAAAATAAATATAAACACACTGAAGTTCCAGACAGCATGTTTTACATGAAATTTGATAATTAGAACTCATACATTCCTGGATATTGAGCAGTGCAAACTGCAAGATCAGAGCAATGAAGACGAAGCCTGCTTCTCACCCTTTTGTGTCCCCAGCCATCACCTCTGGAGATAAATACAGCTGGAACATTCAAGGGCTACTGTGTTGAAGCTACTAAATTTACACACACCTTTCAAAGAACTTCAGCATGAACTACACTACTTCTAGTAGAGGGTAGTTAAAGCTCCCATCTCAATAACACCATTTGTCTAACGCATTGGAGTGGTTACAACAGAAGACCTCACCTTTCTGATGGGAATACTGGGGTAGGATTAAGTCCCTAAAAATACCCTGAACCAGAAAAATTAATATCACTAATTTGCTTCTACCCCTCTAAGGTAGGAGGGAAAATATCTAGATTGCAAATAAAACCTTTGCCCATGTTTAATGGCTGAACGGGAGGGAAGAAAAAAAAACCAATTACTCATCAGTCATGCACAGCTATGTCAGGCAAAGCAGCAGAAGGGCACTGGTGGAACCATCTGCTTTAAACTGCTCTCACTTCAGTTACTGCCAGACAGCAGTCCCTTCAGTCTAACACTTTCTGGCCACACAAAACAATCAGTACTGTATCCCCACATCAAGTAAAAAAAATGCCAAACTATCTTACTAGCATCAAAATTTGAAACCAACATAGGAAATGGAAAATTATGTAGAACTCTCAAAAATCAGCAGTGGAAAACAAACACTGAAGCCATAACATGAGACATTAAATTTGATAGTGAAAAGGTTTTTGGAGTTAACTCTCTCAACAGAAAGGGATTCCAGTTCACTTTCTATTTACATGGTTAACTAGAACCTGCTGAAACTATTTCTCCAACCCCTACTCATAGTTGTTACTAGCAAAAGGGGCAAGGCTTGTCTCTTACCTCCTTCCCATCCTCTTTAAATGTGAAAAACTAACTGTAGCCTTACAAGAAGGTCATTCAAGGTATAGACTAAAAGAATATACCTAAACCCAGTAATTTTTTATAACACAGCTCATCATTACCAACTCTACACACCATGCAGAACAGAGCGATCTTGTTTGAAGGACAGAGACACGACCCTTTAGTTCAGTTTAAGGGAATAGTAAGTTCAGTACTTAAAGGCAGGACTGGTTTAAGGCTCTATTTTGGCTCCTCTGGACCTGAGGTGTTAGCAAGTTCTGCAACTGTTGTCCTGTGCATGAGCAGGCAAGCATTTCAGGAAGGAGAGCACTGAGGCCATGGCAGTAACATTTACAACAAAATTCCAATACAAGACTACATACTTCCCTACTTCCAAGTTGCATCATGGTCACCATCTGACTTATTATAGTAGTAGATGCATTTACAAACTAAAGCCAAACCCTGGCAAAAGTAATTGCAATTGGACAAGAGCTTTTTCTCTAAACTTTTGTCCACAGTAGACCTTTAAGCATTGAACCACACCAGAGCTTAGAACTGTTATCCTCAGATTTGTTGAATACTAAGCAAGAATTACCTCTTCTTTCTCTTTGCATTCTATCTGCAATCCTTCATTGGCTCTCTTCAGTGTCTTATTTAGAAGATCTGTAAGCAAAAAGAGAAGTTTGCTTATTGGTAAAAAATATCAACATTAATTTGAACTTTTATTATCCAGATTAATCTCCTACCTAGTTCCATATTATTTTCAGTACTCAATATATCTGAACTGGGACTTCCTAGAGCCAACAGCCTTCCTGACTGTTCATCAAGTTTCTTTTCCAATTGCAGTATTTTATTCTCTCTCTCCTGGGAAAAAAAAAAAGGCACATGGTAGAATTCATCAAGAGTTCTGCTTAACTTGATTACTACTGCAGGTCTTCCAGTTTCACTACATATACATGTGTATATTCAATTTTGAAATAATTTCAGGTGGAAGTTGTGATGATTTTGGTTGAGAATGAGACATTTTTTCCTTTAGACTGGAGTCAACTCTCAAGACTGAAGATAACCAAACTTCATTAAAACTAACCATACACCTGAAATGAAGCCATAGTGAATCTGTGTTAGATGTTGTTGCCAGTTCATTTGCTAAATAAACCAGAACATATTTCCTAAAACTAATATTTAATTCAATCTTTTTCAGTACATCCAGATTGCTGGGGTAGTATTTCTGAGCAAGAAATCAAGTGTCACTACTGACTTATTAATCTAACTCTAGTTCTCTGAATCTGCCCACTCAGATTTCATGTTATGCTTTCTATTGTCAATCAAAATTTTTACCTATTTGGATTTAATCTGTTTCTTAAGTTGGTACCAAAACCATCTTGTTCTTTGATTCTTCCCTAACACAGCCTTGTGGCCAGTATAAGAGGCACCTATAAACACAGAGAGCACCATTAAAACTTTCATTCTAGCATGGTGTATAGCTAGGACTTACATGAACGTAAAACCAGAGTAAGTGGGTAAAAAAAAAATCTAAGTGGAAAGAAGCTGGAAAAAGACTGTTAAAGTGTTGTTCCTCAGCAACTGGAGAGCTGTAAGAGCAGCAATGCCTACACATCACAGTCTACAACAGAAACCCACTTCCCTCATGTTTTGAAAGGAACCCACCCACCAGTTGGGTGCAATGCACAGTGCGAAACCCCTCTGGTGTACACCACAGTTTTTCCATTCTTCTGCTGCAGACCTCCTGAAAGGCTGAATGACCCACAGGTCTCATCTGTTGCCTGGACACACTTAGCTGCTTTAGCTGTGCCGACGCTGCAAGTGGAGACTGACAGTGGCATGTGGCTAACACGGCTCATTTGCAAAAGGAGCAGGAAGTTAGCCAGCTCTAAACAGTTCTAGGTATAAAAGTACACTCAGTAGATTAAGTTCTCTCCTGCATAAAGTTTGATTTCTCATCACAGTTTATCCCCCAATCCCCTCAGACCTTCAGAGGGGAGATCCATTATAATTAAAATAGCTGCCCTGTGCTGAACTCCCCAGCAGTCCTTTCAGACTAAGTTTTTACCCTATCCCTCACAATGCCAACGATATCCACAAAGCCAGACTGCTGTCTACACCATCCCTCTTTGTGTTCCAATCATTGTACTACAGACATAAAGGTGACTTGAATTGAATTGCGCCCTCAGAAATCAAGAATTTTAGGTATACACTACAGGCAGTGCCAGACAGAAGACAGACAGCTTTTTCCTTATGGTTAGCATTGGACACCAGAACAGCTCGGCTGAAATGGTCATTATTTTGACTGTTCAGTGCTACATTCTGGATTCCTGAATTATTCAGTTGAGGAAAAGCAAAATTTACCATTAAAAGATTAGTAAACATTTTTTTTTAACAGCAGTAAAGTCATACCTCAACTTTTTCTTGTTCAGCTATAAATTCTTCAATGGGAACATAATGCTCTTCTATTTGTTCCATTGCACACATATATGCATGTTTCTTGATGGCTTCTTTATACATTTCAAATTTGCTTTCCAGTTTTTCTTCGTAACTATCTTTCATATCTTCCAAGCGGTTGCTGAGTACAAAATGGTAGTTTTATTTAATATATTAGCATCCCAGCTGTTAAAATTTGACTATATGTGTTCAACTAGCAGTACCCAATTTATTAATCTAAACATAAATTTTGAAGTCAAGACTAAACAGTCATTTTCTCCTTACTTAACATCTGTCAAAAACTTCATTTTATGAAAAAAATCCACCAACATGTAGTGATAGACACTACTATACCAAATCAGACCTAAAATTTCAAGTATATTTCTAGGAAGTATCTTTTACATTGTTGGTTTGGGTTGTTATTTTTTCTATTAAATTTATCTGACAATTTTGTCTTATTGTTTCAATACATTACACTGGTCACAGTTTAGACCATTGCCCCAGCAATGACACAGAAGCATCACCTCAAAGAAAAAAAAAATATCATGCCTGTTTATGTGTTTGATCAAAGGTACCAAAGCAATTTTAAAATCAGTGTGTTCAGCTAGCAACTTAACATGGGGTTAATTCAAATGGCAGGAAACCTATTTCAAGAAGGGAAGAGTTAAGAGGAAGTGAGTTCAGCTTAAGAAATCTAGACACACTTGAAAAAATCCTCAAATTAGTAACATCAGTGCAGGCAGCCACAGTAATTTGTAAGATAAGATGACAAAAGTTTAAGTCAGCCTGGAGCAAGAATCCAGAGGCAGACCTCAAAGAGATAGATTTTAAACTACCTTTAAAGCACATGAATGCATGAACTAGCATGAGCAAGTTCAAGTTCTGGAACAATCACAAGCCTCACTGGGGTACCTGTGACAGTCTCCCACATCTGCTAACTACTAGCAGTGAGCCAGGAGAATCATTGGTAATTAGTAATTAAATGAAGAAAAGGTCAACAAAAAGCAGCATTACTTTGTCATTGTACAAGGAAGAGGCTGATCTGTGCAAGTTTATTTTAATGTTTCTTCCCTTTTCACCAGAAACTTTAAAATTGTCTAGCCCTAACTTCTCTAAACAACAGAACTATATGTTCTTGCATTTACATACACATGTGCATGTGTATTTATATATATAAATGTATTAATTTATATATGTGGAATACATTCAGTCTTAAAAAACTGCAATACGACTTGCCTCCAAGCTTCCTCGGTTTCCAACAGCTGTCGAAACATTGCTTCTGCCATCTCTCTACGTATCTTCACCTCCAGGAGGAGTTTACTTTGCCTTTCTGCAACTAGTTTTGCCTTTAAGGTCTCTGTAGTTTTCAACAGATCCTAAATATAACATTTCCGTTCAGAAAACAAGCTAGAAACATCAATACCCATGTCAAATGAAATAATAATGCAGCCACCCACAGAAGGCATTCCTACAAGCCTGTATTTTCAGGGGGGCTACACCAAAGGTTAAATACTTTCAAACATTTTCTACTGCAAAGACAACTTTTCTCCATCTTGATGGTTTCTGCTATGAAAGTTTACTAATATTTAAATATCAGAACAGTAATTTGTACACTTACCATAAAGCCTACCTGATTTTTACAGTTTGCTGCTATTAGATTGTACAACTTTGCTTTTAAAGTGCTACATCTTAACTTGTTTCTGCCTTTCTCCAGAGCACAATGACTAAAATGTTGTTTTAATCGTATATATTGCTTCCTTACTCTTCTCGTTGAGCAATCAGTTGCACTCCAAATTTACCACTTGAACTAACTAGAAAGCCACAGGTGACCTTCTGCAACTACAGTTGCTCCCTCAGAACTAGGCTGCTTTCGGTCTTTCTGAGTCTTAGCAGAAGTTTACAGTTCTCATTTGATCCAGCTTCCAGCACATCTTATGTTAAGAGATTCTAATAATAGAAATAAAAGCAGTGGCACTCTTGGGTACACTTTTGAACAGATGCGTATCTACCTCGTGACTCAGAATGGTGATGTCCACTTCCTCTTCTGCATAGGTTTCAGTATTGTTGGGAAACTCCTCTACAGATGTGTTAGCATCAAAGTGCACCATCGGTTTGCCATTGCCACCAGCTAGCTTGGGTGGAAAATAAGCAAAACTTTTGGGTAGGATTGTCTGGACTACCTGGAAAATCCAGAATTGAAAGCACTGTTGAATTTACACTATATTTAATGATTACAAGAACATTAACAAAAATGTACATGTCTTAGCAGACAAAAACATCAATACAAATATAAGTCCTCAGTACTCATACAAAAGGAAAGTGGGAAAGATTATCTACTAATAAACTTAGTAAGCGTGTCCTGAAGTGTTTCCTTCCCTCCCTAAAGTACAAGGTTCTGGAGTAGTTGAGGAAAAGTTAGTGAAAAGTAACAAATCCCTAAAACATTTGCTCCTTCCTGAAGTACTCTGGCCAGGTTTCAGCAATTCATGACAGTTATGTAAAGATTTAAATTATCTATGTCACAGGACAACATATCAGAGAAGCTGGTCTCCTCAGTGCATGTTCTTATGATGAAAGATGCAGCTGAACAGAATTAGAATAAGTCTTTCTGATACCATATCAGACATGCCATTACAGACTTGAATGTGTCAGAACCAATCCATGGTTTCAGGCTAGCAATACATTCTATTTCTGCCACAAAATACATCACAGCCCACCACCCTACTCCCTGCAAAAAGCAGCTTCCAGCGAAACTGAAGGAACGTAAGACCAAACATCAACCCAGAGTCCTGAATTTAATGGGAGGCTGCCAAGCAAAGCTAGCAGAAAGCATGAGAGCATGGAGATTCAGCAGAGGAGGTTTTAACTTTGGAGTAGAGGAGCACACTACCTTCAAGCCTTAACATACAAAAACTCCTTTTTTGTTTTATTCCCTTTTTGTTTGTTATCAATTACTTTCACTTATCCAAACAGGAGCAAGACAGGCTCAAGAGATCACATTCAAACTATAAAGTAGGAGGGTAGTTCTTTTACTACCACCACTGTCTAAAGTATTAAGCAAGTGCCATCTTGGGTGAAAGATGCTTTACTACTGTACACAGGTTTCAAAAACAGTTCATCAAAAGCTTGAATTCAAGACTTGCTCAGATACATGGTATTTCCAGTCATATCCTAAAGTGCCCTGACTACTCTTTATGCAGAATATCTGTGGTGCAGAACTGAGCTGCTGCAGTCTGTGGCTTATCTTCTTACCACAAATTGCTTTGAGGATTGGCAAGATTATTGGAAGCCTTTTAGAGGGAAGCCAATGCAGAAGAATTAGATGCATCAAAATCCCTAATCAGACTCAAGTCCATACAAGCTGATCATTTCACAAACCAAGAGTAACAGAGAATGCAAAACAGCAGAGGAAGCAGATACACTCTTACCTGTTTGGCTATAGCTGAAAATTTCATTACGTGTAGCGTTTCATCATATGTGGAAGCACGCTGATTGATGTTTACAATCATACAAGCTTTGCCTTTTCCACAAAAGAATGGCTGAAACAGACGAGTCAATTTACTCTCCCTGAATGGAATATAGCTTGGCTTCATCCTGATGGAGAAACAAATATTGTGAAATTGTGAAACAGAAACAATTTTAAAATTGCATGATACTTTACCTTAGCTTAACTCCTTTTCTCTTTTCTGAAAGAGATCCAGCAGAATCCTCATACCTAAGCCTAAGCTACTTCACATCAAAGAGCAAGGTCATTCCCTTGATCTCAAGCTCTCCAACAAATTTAAGTATTAAATTTAAACTAGTACAGTGTCTGCATTATGGTTCCTCAATGTTACAAAGCAGACACTGGAACAAGCCAAAGTGTATGGGACATCTGTCAGCTCTCTAAAGAGTCTACCTGTATAATTTGGATGGGAAGCAGACAAAAAAAGGAGCTCTGTACACAGAGTGTATTGCACATACATACACACTGGGAAAAAAAGCTGCTAGCTGCTCTTTTTTATTCTTCACAGTTTTAGAAAAAACATAACACATTAATTTAAGGTATTCCAGTGACATCTGTAATAAAGGTGGCTTACAGGATTTTATAGATTTCCTTTTTCCTCTGGCCACAAAAAACCCTTGCAGAAACAAAGGGATGCTTGGGTCTTCAGCCCAAGACTTAAGAAGTTATTTACAACTTGTCACTTACTTTGGATTTTGATTTTGCTTCAGTGCTGCAATGCATTTTCCAAGGATATGAAGAGAATTGTTAATATTTCCTGCTTCTTTTAGTCTGTCTCCAAAGGCCTGTGTTTTATTACACCTCTCTGATCCAGCCAAGTCACAGAAAGACAACCTGTGTGAAAGAATTATCCACAACACACAAATTTGTTTTTAAGCACGATGAAACTGGTACTGCTTGTCTTTTTATTTCTTAATGTGTCTGAAGTGTGAATGAGTGACTCATTTCTGCCTACCTAGATCACAGAGTAAGTTGTATATGAATGTTGAAGTTTTGTCCAGAAGGCAGCACACAATGTATTGAGATAGTTAGTGCTTTTATCCTATCTTCCCATGGTATATAAAAATATTTGAAGATGACTGCTCCTAAGACATATTCAGCACAGTTGAAGTCTGCCTGTAGCATTCATTTAAAACATTGCAGGCATTCTTACATAGACAATTCACTTTAGGAACCAAACTTTTGTTGCAAACCTTAAATAAGGACTTCCAGACAAGGCAGGAGGAATATCTGAATAGTTTTGCATAGAGGGGCTACACTAGAGAAACCTTCACCAGCTGCAGCACTGAAAGGATTGCAGGGTAGTAGTAAGTCTCAGTATGCCACAATCTGCCTCTTTCAGATGCAGAACCAAACGTTCAGTACCATAAATGAGGCCAGATTTCTTTCCAGGTCACTTTAGAGCTCTTTGGCTACACCAGTTATGTTACTAAACTTAGGCCACTGAGTTGTTCCTCGTGGTACCATCAGCGCCAATTATCCCCAGTAATCAGGGAATTTAATCACATTTACTCTATATTAAGAAAGCCCTTGAAATACAGGAAGCTCTGGAAGTTAGATCATTTATGTAACCCAACTATTACCCACTTATACATACATTTATTTACATAAAATAACACCTTTGTGAGATCACAGCCTTTCACAGAGCTGAAATAAGTATATATTATTACTATACATATTAATAAGCACATTTTTCAACTGTGTTAAAGACTATGATTTCATGATCTTTATCCTTTTTAGTAAAAGATGAAGAGCTGGGTTTTTTTCTTAAGCAACACACAAACTCTGTTATTCATCTAACAGCTGCTGCAAGATGTGCCAGAGGAATACACCAAGACAGGGAACAGCAAGGGATACAGATGCAGTCATTTCCTCAAGTTGTCCTTAGAGTATTTATCACTGCAACATTTGACATTAGAGGTGTTGTCTCAGTGAGGCATATATTATCTCTGCTCAGAAATACGAGAGAAATCAGCAGGAGACAGGATGGAACTAGAACACTACTACAGACTGTCCTCCCTTTTCTATATCAAGCCAAATGGATAATTAATTACAAAAAAAAGCATCTATCTATCTAGATGGCTTAAAACCAAAAGATCGGGCCACTTACTCCAAACCTCAAATGAACAGACAGGTCTAAGGACTCACTGGATACACCCACATTCATCTTTTAGATCAGAACAGATTTTAAACAAGTGACACTATGATCTTTCTCTGACTGTAGATTGTACCATGGAGCGGTCCCAGAGCATGGTCACCTGCATTCTTTTTGGATGACAGACTGGAATTTGTGTTCCAGGAGCACACAAAATGTGGTACCATGAACATTTAACCATTAAATTCTAGTCTGGTCCCAAAGTAGAAATTTATACTGGCACAGCTTGTAATGCTGGTCTTCAGCATTAACTGCTACACTCCAATTTTAAAGACTGGTTTCTATCAGTCTGTTTGTTGGAATATATAGTATGTTATTACATAGTACTGCTCTATTGCCTCCCATGACATAAGACAACATACATAGATTTCCATCAATTTATGTACTACTGATGATTTTAATAGGTTCCTTCAGCCAAACCTTAACAGAATAATAGGCAAGGAAACACTACTACACCTGTCCCTATCAGTGGGGTGCAGCCAGTAGAGACCTTACTTCCTTTTCAGCTCTCAGAGGATTTGTTTATTAAAAGAGTTCACCAGTTTAGCATATTTACACCTTATCAAATTTTAAAAAATATTTACATTCCAGTAATCAGCCAAAAGATTCACTTACTCTGAAACTCCAAGAACACATGGCTGATGCTCATCGGTTAGCCTTAGTAGCCTGATTGAAAATATACTGTGACTGGAGTGGAAAGAAGTCCTTTTTAATAACCACAGTTATGAAAATTAAGCAGTCAGAGAAACAAAATAAAACTTGTATGGCAGGACAGAACCTGAACATACACAAAGTGCAGAGCCAAAAAACAAGAATTCATTCACTAATGTACACTAGTTATCTTTGGATTCATTTAACAGCACAAAGTAGCAATAAAATTTGCATTTTGTGACTTCCCATTTCATTCAAAACAGAAGAGAAAAAAAATCATATGAAACCTACAAAGCTGTCATGGAGAATGAACAAATCAGTTCACTTTTCATTTCACTTAGAATCATAGAATGATTAGGGCTGGAAGAGACCTCAAGTACCAACCCCCCGCCATTAACAAGGGCACCTCTCACTAAACCAGAAGTTTAGTGAGAAGCTTCTGAAGCCCCATCCAACCTGGCCTTGAACATTGCCAGGGAGGGGGCAGCCACAGCTTCTCTGGACAGCTTGTGCCAGGGCCTCACCACCCTCATAGTGAAGAATTTATTCCCAATATCTAATCTAAAGCTACTCCCTTCCAATTTAAAACCATTTCCCCTCCACCTATCACTCCATGCCCTCCTAAAAAGTCCCTCCCCAACTTTCTTGTAGGCCCCTTCAGGTATCAGAAGATACTCATAGTATATAAAGTTCAGATATTTGAACTCAGTAAACCTAAATTAATTTCTTCAAAATAAGTTAAATCTTCAAAGTCCTGAAGCATTGCCAACTTCAACATAAAGTTCATTGTTCAGTTTTAAAATTACTGTTTTCTAGAAAGTTGCATTTTTAACACTTGAAAAATCCAGTTTTGTTTTGGCCATCAAGCTGCAAAGGTGGTGGGCATACGCTGTCTGAAACCAAAAAGAAAAAACTCAGAAAAAGGAGTGCCCCAATTTACTGGATGAAATGGGGACAGAAAGCACAGGAAAACCTTCTCTCTAGCACAGATTTAAAGCAGTGTGTTACTCCTCAACACCAATCAACACGTTCAGAATGAAGTTTGTAAAAAAACCCAAAAAAACAACAAACAAACCTAAAAACACTAACCCAAAATCATATAAAAACACAACTTAGAAATAAGCTAAGTGGATGCCAGCATATTCTCTGAAGAAAAAAAAAGGCACAAACTAGTTTTCAGCACTACTATAGATCTGAGAGAGTCAGGTGGAATCATAGCACGACATTTAATGGCATCTGTCTAGCTGCTACAGAACAGCAGGCTTAGTACCACTAATATCAGCTAAACATACAACATGGCCCCTCCACACTTAAGGGACAAGTTAGAGGGCATTCACATCAAATAAGAAAGCATTTTTAGAAATTATACCACTGCCTCTATCTCCTCATACTCCCTCAAACCATATTCTCCCTGATCTTCCCAGAGCTAGGGGCTTAATTCATATCTAGATAGTTTAGCAGCACTGAAAGGTAGGGAAAAGTCACACAGTAGGTCTCCTACTGACAGACTCCAGGTTTCAAAGAATTATATACTTCCAGTGATGAAGAATTACCCAGCTTTTCTTCAACATCCTCATATAGCAAATCCCACTGAGCACTGTGTGACATGCCCTAGGGCACCTGCTTTGGCAGGAGGGGTGAACTCAACCTCTTGAGGTCCCTTCCAAACCCTACAATTCTGTAATCAGCATTTACCAAGACGTATAGCCCTGTTGGCACTAAAAAATTAGTGTGATTGGATCTTTTTGGTTGTCCAAAGACACAAGCAGCAACCCAAATCTAGCTATTCAAGTCATAGGGTGCCTCCCGGCTTTCTTCCAGAAAACTTCATAATAAAACCAGAATAATCAAGGGAAGTCTTAATCTATTATTCAAGAGCAGCTCGTTTCAAATATATTCTACAGTCTTCTCCTCCCTTCCCCTCCTCCTCCCCTTAAAAAAAAAAAAGGGATAGAATATGCTTATAATTAGAGGAACAAACCTCCTACTTGATTGCTCATTCATTCTAGTACAAGCAAAGCTTCGGTTCTTGTTTCCTATTTTTAGGATTTTGCAGGCTTCTTCAGTGCTCCGAATGCTAATCCACTTTAAGTCTGTGAAGAGAGACCTTTTACATATACTTCTGATCAAAGAAATCCTGTAGAACTCTCAAGGTCATAAACCAGTATAATTACCTTTAATATAACAATTTCCTCCTTGATCCTCACAAATTCTTAAGACTCTGCGCTTCTGAGTTTTTGATGTAGATAATACATTTAATAGATCATACACATACTCATTATAAATTTCACAAAAGGAAATCCACACAGATGCTTGGGTTCTTTGGTGTATGTTAGTCCTATGCACATCCAGTGGATCAAAGTTGTTCTCTGCTAATCCAAAACAGGGAAATAATTCAATGATCAAATAATTAATAAGTTCTAATTGCATTTTGTAGAACCAGAACCTTCTAAAAGGAGGAGGCTTTTATATACTTGTGCTGTACAATTGCATATATCTTAGTTTATCCAATAACATTCAAACATCTCAGCAGTCACCTGTAACCAAAATATGCCCAAATTTTAAGCTATTTCCACCTCTACTATAAGCTCATCATCTTATATTTTACCTTTGTAGAACTCTCCCCTAAAAGGAGCAAAGTTACAAAAATATTTTTACATTGTTACTCTTTCTTCAGAGTCAAGCCATTAAAATTTTAAAACTATATATATTTACTTTTCAATGTAGTACAAAGACTCTTAACCCACCAATAATTACCCACTTATATTCCTAAATTTTTATTCCTTTTCCCCGCAAACATTTTCCACTTTACCTTGTGAATCAGAAGGAAGACCTTGAGAAGTACAGTTGGAAGAAGCCAACTCCGCATCACACATATTTGTAACACTATTTGGGATGCTTTCTGTCTCCTTGAGAAAATAAGAAACCATTACATCTGCATGAATGGACTATGAGAATAGCAGAAGTAAAAAGTGACAGTAGTTCCAGTATTTAAAATTTAAATATTGCAATAGTATTAAGTGATAAGCCCCCCTTATGCTAACTTCAAGTGAAATGCTCAACAGCACTGAAATAAAAAAATAAAAATAAAATCAATAAATGCTCTTTCCTTCACAAGAATTACTGCTCTCTGCTACTCCCAGTAACCTGTTTTGGAAGCAAATTGCTACCAATATAGTAGAATTAATTTATGACTTTGGGAGAACCCAGAACCTGCCAAAAGCTCATAATGCCTTTATGAACTACTCAAATCTGAACAGTATTTCAGTCAACCACAAGGACTGGATAAGTAATAGTTTCATTCAGGCAAGGTGGTGGACAACACAAGTTAAACAACAGAGATTCTTTACTTGCTTGCTCTTTGCCAGTCACTTTTGCAAATCACAGACTTGTGCCAGGTCCGTGAGAGTTTGAGTCAAACTTGCCTTAAGATCTGAGAGTGAAATTATAGTTTTATAAAGGACTTAATCCTACAAGCCAGCAGTCCATGTTGGCTTAGTTCTGATTGAATTAAACTGTCATTTAATATCCTGTACAGATAACCATGCAGTTTCTTGAAGCACACCATCTTCTGAATTTCTTTACATCAACAAAGTAATTTAAAAACCTGCTAAGACTTGTCAAAGCATAGGCTTCAAATTGCTGTAAATGGGTGTAATTAAGTAGCAACTCCCATTATACAGAGATTCCAACACCTCCATGTACTACCTCCTTCCCCCTATTTTATGCACCGATATAAATTTTCATTAGGACATTCTACCCTGATTCTTCAACAGGCAATCCTGACAGAGTCATCCTAGAGTGGTGGGGCACAACAGATTCACAGAGGTAAATCCTAGCTATTACAATGCAATGCTAAGTTCATTATGGATTGTCTACTGCCACCCATGTCACTCATTTGGTATAGCCACAGTGGCATTTTTACAAACATAAAGGTATGAAGCCATACTTTCAGGTCTTCCATTTAGAAAATAAACAGCATATAATGTCACTATTTTTTTAATGATTGGTTTTGCAAATACTGTACTCTGTTTATGTTGCTAAAGTATTTACAAGTATAACCACGAGCATGGATTCTATCTTTTCTTTTTGTAAAGTATAAAGCAGAATAAGGGACAGACAAGCACGACACATCTATGTATGTCAAAAATGAAATGGCATGTAAAAACACACATATTTGTGCATGTACTAAAATTTTGTAAAGATAGCTAATTCACTCGGTTTTTGTTCAACTATGTTACTATCCTGCTCTTCCAATCAGATGACCAAATACAGAAGAGAACATGAAGATGATTGCCTGAAAACAAGTGGGAACAGGAATTGGCATTGTTTCCCAATGACAGAAGCTGACATTTAATAGCAAATACAAGGACAGGTGGGAATAGGAATGCAAGTAAAGCAGCTTTTAATCCAATGAATAGAGCAAGTAACGGGAAGAAGAGAGGGTGTGAACCATGTCAAGCAAGAGTTTTTGCAGCAATACAGCATAGAGAACATAAACAGTAGAACACTAAATACAAGGGTATCGCAGCAAGTCAGAGCAGTTTAAATTGAAAGAATGAAAGGAACAGCAGAATCTTCCTGCATGACATGTAAAGTGAGCCTATGAAAAGGGCCTACAGAAACCCATGTAAGCCAAAACCAAGCCCACCAAACTATATCTGCTCTCAGATTACAAGCCTGAGTGAACACCCTAACAGTGCTGCTATTCACAAGCTATCAAGCAGCATGGCTTCAGCACTGGGAGTAGCTGAGCTATCACTGTGGAGGCTTTGTAACACATAAGCAAGGTCTCGCCACGTATTATTTTCTAGGTGCATCTGTACCCTCCTTCCTGATGGTGGAGTCTTGCCTGCTTTTCACTGTAACGCAGCAGCATCCAGATTGCCCGCTGCAACATTCAGTAACTACTAAGAAGTCAGACTTTGGTTTAACAAAAGGAGTATTTTGAATATAAATCTTTCCAAATAAGGCATTCCATCTCTTTCTAGACCTTGAGCTCGTCGTTGGGGGGGGGGGGGTGTAGGTTGTGTGGTGTTAAAAATATTTATCCACTAATCCTCCTGGCACCCCTTACACATACACACAGTGCAAGTAAGCTTTTAAGACACTCTCAAAATAAATATGCAACCTTCAGCATCTTTTAGATTTTTTTTTTCTGAACTCTTTCCTCAATAGTTATTCAGACTCAATCTAAACAAAGTCCAGTTTGCAGAGTTTGAATTAAGCAATAGGATTTAGAGTGTAGCTTTACACATGCATTTGATTCATAGGATGATATTCTAACTGGAATACTTCAGCAACATTGGTATTAGAGACCACAGAAAAAAGAAAACCCAGGATATCCTTAATTCACATTACTTACATCATTACTTACATTACTTCACAGAAGTCATTTAGAGCCACTATGCATGATCATCCCCACTCACAGTTCAAGTTAAAAATGCTCTGAATGTAAGGAAAGCAAGCCAGGTATCTTGTGACAATTCAGAGCTGGGCTTAGAAGTATAGAACAATCATACACGCAAGGGTGCCCATTTTCTGGTGAGACAGAAAATGGGCACACATTTCTTACACAGCAATGACTAGACAATGAGAACAGGAGGCTGCCACAGTAACTCTACCAGCAATCGTCAGAGAACAGAGTTAGAAACACATGCAAACATCAAAATCAGGCTATAATCCTTTCAGGGAATTCATTTTGTGGCATCTCACTCCATATACCGTATCAGAATGGCTTATTTATGAAGCTACAGAAATCACAGGTCACTTTTAGTCTGACTTAAGACTGTCTTCCCTCAAAACTAAATCTTCTGCCCTCTTTGGTGTCCCTGCTAAGGCATTGCCATCATCTCTCCTGAGCTGGTACTAGAATTTGAGCAACCACCCAGAGATCCATTCTGGGAACCTGACCCAAAAGAAGTAGGTTCTAGATAGGTCAGCCTTTAGACACTTTTCAAGGGCTAATAGCACCACAGCATCAGAACTGCTTCTCCACAGAAATCCAAAACCAACTAGTCGCCTTATTATTCCAAGGTTCACCAAGTATCCATACTGTAGATTTAGATAAATCTAAAGAATCAACGATCTCAGATTTTAGACACAGTCTGTTAGACAGGAAGTGTTTAAGAAGCTTCATTTAGTAACGAGGTATTTGGTCACTGACCTCTTTCAGTGATGCAAGAATAGCCATTTTCACAGCTTCTTCTTGCTTAACTTGTGCATCTTCTAGTTTCTTAACGCTGTTGCTCAAATATGGTTTGAAGTTCATCTTCAGGTAATGTCTTCCCCTTATGTGGTTAAAAATCACATCAAGCGAGCGAGGTAAAATACCAAAATCTTTTGAAGTCCCTTAAAAATAACAAAAGATAAAATGTAGCCATTCATACAAACTTCTCACTGGATTTTGAGTTAGTCAGTTATACAAAAAGCATGTAAAGGTTGGCAAACCTTGGATAGTGAATGTCTTGCCTGCGTTTGTAACCCCATAAGTAAACACCAGTCCATTCACTCCATTAATGTGCGCTCTTACTATCTCTTTCATCGAGCCTTCAAAAAACTCACTCTGAGTAGTTTCTGGTCCAAAGACCTTGAGAAGAAGGGGGGTGGGGGGAGGAGCAGAGATAAATCACAAAGAATTTTAATATATCAAAACATTACACACTGATAAATAGTGACTAGTTTTTCAGAGCAAGCTGAATAGAAGACACCAGCTCAGTTTCCAGTTGCTTGAAGCCCTTCTGATTCAATGTTTTCTGTTGGGTTGTCACAGGACGCCTGTTTGATTCTGAGTGGCACTCGTGCTTGGACATAGTTTTGAATATTATCCTACTACTGATCACATCCTGTTTAGTGGACACTTTGAAGAGCTCTGCTCCTGATGCACAACTCCCTCCTCACTCTGTACCAGCCACCCACACCTGATGAGAAGATCAGCATTACAACGATCCAAATGACTCAATGCCTGGAGCTGTTTCTGTTTTGATGCTGTAAGAAGTTCTTGCAGTAGGTAGCAGTTAAGAAACTTACTTTCAGCAAAGGAAGTTTAAGCAGTTCGGCTGCTATTCTTTCAAAATAAAGTCCTTAAGCACATGTTTATGGAAGTCTCCTACAGGTGATTACCTATAAAGCTTCCCAGATGGGGGCATCTACAGGAACAGCAGAACCACTGTAAATCTGCACGTAAAAGAAGCTTCTTTGGCATCTAACCAAAGAAAACAGATCTATCAAAGAAGCTTCCTTGTCTCATTTAACAGGCACCTCCACCATAATACAGCTTTCTTGAAAGCCTAGTAGCAAACAATAAGTAGTCTGGGATTTGGGTTGGGTTTTGGTGGTTTTTTTTGTTGTTGTTTTTGTTTTTTTAAAGGCAAGTACCACTACCTGTAATTCAAAAAAAAAGAAACACATTGCATGATATAGTAGAAAATTCAGGTTTTGTCATTACAGCAGGGAAAAAAACCAAACTGTAACTAAAAATTATAAATAACTTTGAGTACCTGAGAAAAGGTGAACCTGTGCACAGAATGACCAATCCCTTTTTCACTGTTTTTCATTGCAGAAGACTCTTTAGGTGCATTAAGAATTACTGTCTGGGCATCTTCAATAGTTACACAACCCTTTAAAAAACAAGATAAGGTGAACCAAAACATTACAAAAAATTTAGAAAAAAGCTATCTAGGAAAAAAACCCACAAAACCTAAACCCTATTGTTTTAATCGATTTACTAGAGCTAGAGTGTTACAAAATTTTATATATAAACCGTCAAGGCATGTAACAGCTCAATCTAACAGCAACTAACAGTAGATAGCCACTTCACATCACTTTCTAAGAGATTTAAAATTTTTCTAGGAATCCTTCCAGCAATGTTGGTTTTTTTTTAAACTTTCAAACCCACAATTATTTTGTGATTGTGGCTCGCATAACTCTATCCTTGAAAATAAACTATATGGAAATCTAATTGCTTTCCACTTTGATTGTTTCTGTATGAAGCAAGCTATGACCAGCATAAGTAATACAAGTATTCTTTGATTGATAGATGATGTTATCAGTAACAAAGGAAACTAAATTAGTTTCAAGTAATTTGATTGCATTTCTCAATTAAAGGTAAGATACAGTTACCTGCACTCACTAACTAGAAAAGTTTAGAACACAGTATCAAAGGAAAATTTATTTTTCACCAAACAGCCTACCAAAAATACAAACTGCACAGCTGTACATCTTAACAGCTACTTGAAGCATCATCCCCAAGGACAACATTTATATTCAGAGGCTGGCCAGAGCTGCTAAGATTAATAATTCATGTGTAGCATTTACAAAGGAAGTACTGCTCTTCCTAGCAGCCTTGGTTAACAAGTCTGTTAATCAACTAGTATAGCAGCTCTAAGAATCTGGGTACTGAACTTTGGCCAGTCACTTAATCACTGTGCTAGGCTCTAAACCCATAAAAACTTCAATATTCCTCCCACTTTGCCAGTACAGGAATGATTGTTGGATCTGCTAAATCCTAGAGAGCTACAGAAAAATTCAACATCTGCAGCATGTGCTATCAGATGCCACCAGCCTCAAACGAGCTCATGAGCTGGGGCCTTGAAGCAGTCAGATCTGCAGAGCTGGAAACCAGCCACTAACACGTCACTCTTGTTGCCTTCCCATGAGTAACCTCACAGGTAAATTGGCAGGAGATGGAGCACTCCTGGCACTGTACACATCACTGTATCCAAAGAACACAACTGCCTGCTCTCCAGCAAGTAGCTCACTGGCAGTTGTATCAGAAGTACAGAATTTCAGCCAGGGTTCTTAAGCTTTACTTGCATAAATTGTTATCACTATTAGCAACAAAGGATCAGTTAACCTGTTGACCATCTATTTAAAGCATCAGTCTACAGCTCTGAGAAACAGGACTTTGGTTCTACCTTTTCTAGTTACATATTTTGAACAAATATGCTTTCCTGAAAATTATTCATGGCAGGGAGGGGGGAAAAAAAAAAGACCAAAAAATTAAGTTGATCTCTCGATTATAGAGATAGGAAGGGTTTGTTTGGTTGGGTTTAGTTTATTTGTTATCAAACATCATCACAGACTCAGGTGATAGTAGTAGATAGTAGTAGAAAATGTTGAGGAAGCTGAAAGATCTGTCAAGCATTCAGATTTTTCATAGGCTGAGGAAAAAGCCTTTATACCATGCAAAATAGGTTATACAGCAGATGTGTTGAAAGATCAACTACAGCACCATGAAATACAAAACAAGACCTTAAAAAAAAGTCTAGTACAACCTTCAACACTTTCCCTCCACCGTACTTTTAAGAACAAGAAGTTTCACTAAAGATCAGGTAGTCAGAAATTTCCCATCCCAGAGAGGAGTAAGACATAAGTTGTAAAACAAATTAATTTTGTAAATAAATTTACCCTTACAGACAGTGCAGACTGCCAAATAATACCAAGCTAGAAGCACTGTGATAGTGCATACCACTCAACATGAACTGAATACAACTTTGCAGAAAAAAAACAAACCTTAATTCTACAACTAACCTGAGATTCACGGTTTTCAAGCTCAGCTACAGAAAAGGGTCTCACTCTCAAGAATACTTTCAAAGGTTGATATACCTATTCATTAAAAAATAAGTATAATTATAACAACTATTTTAAAAATAGAACATCTCCAAATCTTATCAGCACACATCTCTGATGCAGTATTTGCTATTTTATCTTACTACCTCACTTTCTCCTTCCTTATGAAGTTCAGACTCTAAGCTTTTATTTGCTTCTTTACTTCCTAATATCTTCGAGTAACTCATTTTTTCTTCCCACCTCCTCCCGCCCCAAGTGTTCTTTTATGACAAAGGCAAGATTTTGATTTAAAAAGAACACCCTTATTGAAGGCATAAATTACACTGCTTCCACCTTCTGGTCTCCATCTGTAGTGAATTCAAGCTGTATGTTCTAACAGCTGCTCTGCAATACCACACTTCCATTTCCTATGAAGTGTGTTCAAAGAGCAACATGTTCTTCAAGAACATGTTGCTCTTTGAACAAGAAGAGCACTTCCTCAAGAGACCACTTCATGACCAAAATCCAGACACTGAACTCCCATATTCTTCACAGTAACAGACGTAAACCAGTTCTTGGTTGCTAAGGTGGGCTCTTCCATTCCACACTATTACGCAAAGGTCTCCCCATCCAGGTGAAGCAATAAGAGCAGAGTTATTTTTAGAGGGATTCCAGCATTCCTTCCTTTCTCACAGAGCTTCAAAGTCCCTACTTCAGCAATGCTTTTATTCAGCAGATGGATTTACTAGAGTTCTCTGCATCCTTCTCATGACTAGGGCCCATTAACCATACAAAATTGAGTCACCTGAGGGACATCAATCAGGAAACCCACCATTTAAAAAAAAAGCAAAACATAGAGATAGCTGTAGCCTCTTCAAGCATACTGCAGCACATCATTACAGCTTTCCACAGCTAACCTAACAAGTTTTCCCTTTTTTAGCTTATTAAGAAAGAATGGCACAGTCACATTATATTCAAAGAGTGATTACTGAAGTGTCTCTTTCTCAAAAGCTTAACACATCACTAAGTACTGGTCTCTTTGCTACTGGATATGACAATCTATTTGTAAACAATAAGGAGCAGAAGAACCAAGCATATCTTGGGGGCAGGGGAATACAGCAGTTCTTAGTAAAGAAATATTTGCCAGAGCTAAAGCCTTAAACATAACAATAATAATAGCAATAATCATCATCAACACACATATTACAAAGGCAATGCACACCTCCTGTTCCTCTGCATTAGGCAATGCTGTTGACTCCAAAGGTGAGGGTTTACCCGCTAAGTTCAGAAAAGAAACTGTTTCAAACAGATCGGACATTTCCGCAGAAACATAGCTTGTCCCCTCGTCATCCATTGTTCTGCACGAAGGAACTTGGGGAGGGGGAAAAAAAAACAAAAACACAACAAAGTCCATCATTTTCTCACAAGAACAGGCAAGAACAGAAGTGAAATAGAGGTGGGGGTAGCTCGTCTATGAGGAAGCCATTCTGCACAAAGGTCTCTAGAGTAGCTTGGAAACACGAAGGCACTTCAAATAACGCCGGCTGAGGGGCTGCAGTAAAAACACAGGCTAACAGCCCCTGCAGGGCGCTACTCTCCACCACGGCCTCACAGCCCGTAGCGCCCAACCCCCTACAAGGCTCAGCACCCA
Source organism: Heliornis fulica (assembly GCA_013399135.1). Classification (NCBI taxonomy): domain Eukaryota; kingdom Metazoa; phylum Chordata; class Aves; order Gruiformes; family Heliornithidae; genus Heliornis; species Heliornis fulica. Next base: position 342,689 of record VXBZ01010284.1, on the reverse strand, counting down.
CAG
>VXBZ01010284.1:260717-340137 GCA_013399135.1 Heliornis fulica | reverse complement strand
AGCCCTGGCGCTGATAGGCGGGACCCGGCTCCCCGATGACGGGACTCCACGGCCCGTCACCTCCAGCAGGCGAACGATCTCCTTTTTCTGGTCAAGAGCGGAAAAGCTTCACGTATGAGCCGGTCTGTTCGGAGCAGGGAGGTTTTTATTTCAGCGAAGCACAATGCCCAGGCAGAAAGGTGAAGTTGTTTGTCCTCGGCTTTAGAAGCCCGAGGCAGAGGAAGAGAAACACACACCACCACAGCCAGCTTATTTTTAAGAGCTACAGCAGCTCACACCGATGGGGCTCCAGGTCATTTACCTATGCTTGAGAGGCACCGTGTAAGTCAGAGGCACAGGCAGAAGCCGGTAGAAAGCCTTTCTGTAAAGGCCAAAGACAGCAATGCTGTTGAAGCCAGACAGGACCCTCCAGATCCCCGAGTGCTTTCAGCAAGGCCACTGGGTCAAGGAGAGGGCAGACTGCTTGCGGGAAAGAGCTGATCGTACACAAAGGTGAGTCCACCTCAGCTGGTAACACTTCTAGCTGCCTGGGTTCATTTATCTCCTTTTAATCCAACTGCCATAGCAAAGTTCTTGCCATGCTTTTCTTTCACCACACAATACAAATAATTCTAAAATTTAGGAGCTGACTGGAAAAAAACAAACTTGTAGCCTATCTACTATGTATTACCAGAAACCAACCTTTAGGAAAATACACAGGGTCGAACTCTTCTCCCTAGCTCTGTGAGATGCTTTCAAAGGGAGCAGGCTTGTCACAATCTGTGTGAATGCAACTAAGTTTCTCTTGGGCCTGCTAACTAGAGACGGGATCCTTCTGGGGCTTTCCATTTAATGAAATCAAGACTAGTGAGCAGGTGAGAATCCCTCAAGAAAGCTCAGGCTTTGGCCACTGTTTCAGGTCTTTGCAAATGTAAATGGGACTGCAGTGTCCACAGAACTCCATGTTTCCCCACTTTTTTAACTAGAGTTTTAGTTCTCCTCTACACTTGAGGCAGAAGGGGAAACCCAATCTTAAAATTTATTAAATGAAACCTGCAAAGCACAAAGTTAAATGAAAGTACTGTTTCATGAACATGTCAGGTTCCAGAATTTATCTTAGTTCCTTTAAAGGGTTAGTTTGTAGATGAAAAAACCCACCAAACTTGAGAGGCCTAAGTAGCAGCAATGAAAATGGCCATTTATCACTTTACGAAGCTTACGTTTAATACTCAAATCTATGGAAATCTAAACAAGGACAGGCAGCTAGAGTTCCACAGTTGAGTTTTGTGACTACATGCAAGTCTAAAGAACAAACTTGCTAAATTCAATGCAGTCATCACAAAGGATGAATTTTTACAACCAACACCCTCAGGATCCATTGGCTGTGAAAAGCATGGAAAAACCAGCCAAGTGTGTGAAGTGTTAGTTCAGCTGTGCACAGCAAGAACTAATTCAAACCTTTGTAATTTACCTAAACATCCATTTTAATGCTACTGCTTGTCTGGGAATAGACAAGATTTCAGCCAAGATTACATTATTAATTTTTTTTTCCATAGAGGATTCAAGTGCTGCATGTCCATGCCGTCACCAACTCCCAGTGAAACTGATCTCCGAGTTTCATCTTCCTCATGTTTACAACTGGCATATTCCTCCCTTAAATATCACCACACAATTCTCACACAGCATTTTGATTATGTTTTTTGTTGTCCTCCTTCATGAAAATCATCGTAGGGCCAACCAAGACTCTTGGCACACATATAAAAGCAAGCAGTGATGAAAATTTGTATATCAACTTTATTCAACGATGACCATCACTTAGGCATCGGCAATAGTAACTTCAACTTCTACACCTGGTTCAATGCTGATGGAAGTGATCTGCTTCACAATCTCAGAAGGGCTATGTAAGTCAATGAGCCGCTTATGGATACGCATTTGGAAACGATCCCAGGTCTTGGAACCCTCACCACAAGGGGTCTTCCTGGTAGTGATGCGCAGAGTCTGAAGAAGACCCAGAAACACAGTGTATTTAGTTGATGCATACAGAAGACTATCAAATAAATCCACCTAAAAATACTGTATAGTAGCTATGTCACTGGAAAATTAAGTTTTATTCCACTGATGTTAACACTCCTTCCCCCATACTCAATAAATTTATTTTGATAGTGATTTTTTAAAAGGACAAAAATCCCCTTCCATATTCCAAGTTAATTTTTCACTGAACAGTTGCCCCAAGTGCCAATGCAGCTTATGAAGTCATTATCTGGGACACCCACAATTTAACAGTACCGGCTTTTCACCCCACTTAAAAAGATGTTTTAAGTGCATGCTTGAAGGGAAAAAAAAAAAGCACTTTTAAAGCAGGAAAAAAAACCACGTTATGTACCTTGGTGGGCATGCGAACGGGTCCTTTCACCTTTAGGTTTTTTTCCTTAGCACCTCTGATCAAGTCAGCACAGACTGAAAAAAACCAAAACAACAACAAAAAAACAGCTCAGATTTGTGGGTATATTTTTGCTTATTTTCTTAAATGAAGATTTCAAAGAAGACGTTGGCTCAGAATAGCGTATGAAATGATCATTGCTATTCATTTTAAGGGTTATCCTCATAGCCAACCACATACAAGTGGAAGCATCACAGTTTGGTTAGCAAAATCATTTTACAACAGAAGGCAAAAGCCATTACCACAAGTTTAAGCTATAACAAAACTGTTATCAGGCCAAAGATCCTGCATCAAATGGTGATTCTACAACATTTACATTATATGATTCAAACACTGGCAAAGCCAACTCTTAACAAAACTGACAAAATACCAATAAAGAAACTGATGCCTTTCAGTCCTTACATATTCAAATAGTGACAAGTAAAATCCCCACAAGAACTAAAGGGAAGAAGGTACACTCTCAAATTAGTTGTTATGACATGAAGGTTTCAGCACGATGAAATCCCCAAAATGCTAGCTTCCACTACAAATTAAACTAGAATCTACACATCTGTGTATGAAGGACTTGGAGATGACTTGTTGGCCAAGTCACATACAAACGCTAATATCTTAAATTACAACTGGTTTCATTACATTCTATTTTGCAATACAGCATATAACATCTAATTCATTAAACTACCCCAGTTAAAAAAAAACTGCTTACCCTTCTCAAGTGATTTTACATTGCGACTTGTCAAAGTAATTCTAATGCGATGAATTGCTACCTCTTGTTCCACAGGTGCTTTGCCAGTATCTTTAAATGCCTAAAAAGTTGAAGTTACAAATATCAGACACTAAAGTCAACAGCACTTAACACTATCTACAGCCTCTTAAAAAGGGGCTTTGATAGTGTAAACAACAATTTAGCTACGGCACTATTTTATTATGCTGACTAGATGACCTCCTCTACAAGAACAGTCTAAGACAGGGTTATTCAGCCTGGAGAAGGTTCCAATGAGACCTAGTTGAGGCCTGACACCACCTGAAAGGGCCTACAGGAAAGATGGAGAGGGGCTTTTTATCAGGGAGTGTAGTGATAAGACATGGGGCAATGGGTTTAAACTAAAATAGGGTAGAGGTCCCAATCCATGCCATGGTTCTATACCCAGAGGGTACATTAGCATGGAAGAAATGGGAGGAACCTAAAGAGAAGGGCTAAGGCTCAGCTGGTCCAAGAATCACTTTCTAGTGCCGAACTGCACCTCATGGTGAGAAGCTGCAACAACTCTCCTGGGTTTGCCCACATACAGCACGCTGTCCAGTCACAAACACTCCTCGTCCTCAAAATTAAACACATTTCAGACTTTATTTATCCTGCAACTTAATCTCACCATAAGTAACAGATAGCAATGGAACAGCAACAAGTTGAATGGGAAGAACAAGCAGGGGCAGTGGGACAGCAAGACTAATTTGGCCACTCCAGAAACTGACCTGAGTAGCTTATGCAATTTGATGCCTGGAAATAATTAGGCATTAATGTGGAGCGAGTGAACTGATAAACGAACATATGAAGGAACTTATGAAGGGTCTTAGAAAACCGCGGAGGAACACGGCATTCCTCACGCTGCGGGCATGCAGCCCGCCCTGTTAGCTGACGCGCACCATTTAACAGAAGCCAAGTCCAAACGCACGACGGGTTTTGGCCACCTCTCACGCCGGGCTGCGGTGGCCTCCTCTCCCCGCCGCCTAGCCGGGGAGCTGCAGCAGGGCCACGGAACGGCTCCCGAAGCAAACTTCTGCGAGGAGGAAACGCTGCGGCCGGCGCGGCCCGGCCCGGCGCGCCCCTAACTCACGCACCGCCCTCCTCGCAGGCCGGCTTTGGGGACAGCCAGAGCTAGGCCCCGGCGTGAAGGTCCCTCTCCCCCGCGCCCCCGGCTATCAGGAGCTCGGGGAAGACGCCCCGAGGGACGCCCCAGCAGCGGGGCTCCGTCCTGCACCCTCGCTCTGCACGGGGCCGGCACCGCCGGGGCGCACGCGGCCGCCCGGGCCTGGCGGCCACGCGGCGCTACCGGCAGCGAGAGGCGGCGGCTCCCGTCCCCCCAGCCCTCTCCTCCCCCTCCCCGCGCCCCCCGCCTCACCATGGCGGCAGCGGAGCCTTCCTGACCGACTTATTCCCGGGCGAGGGGCGGCGCGGGGCCCAGTGAACAGCGGTGAGCCAGGAGGCGGCTGCGAGCGGCGCGAGGAGAGGAAGGCGCGGCAACTGCCGAGCGCTTATATAGGGAGCGGCACCGCCTCCATCCGGGTGCTGTGGGACCTCTCACCCCTGGGCCGGGGCTCGAGCCCGGAAGCGCTTGGAGAGGGTTCGGGTGGCTCTCGTCTGCCTGGGTGTCAGGTGTCAGTCACAGCGCTCGGGGAGAGGGAGATTAGGGCAGCCGCATTCCCCCTCCAATCCCCTGCGGGGCTCGGTGGCGGTGAGGGGCAGGAGCGGCTGCCGGGCCGGGCCGGGCCGGGATCCGCAGTGAGAGCGGGTGTGTGCGTGTGGGGGGGCGGTGTTTGTTGTCTGGGGGTTGCCTTTTCTTCATTTGCCCCCTTTTCAGCCACTACTGGAAGTGGAGGTGTGAGAGCAGAAGTTTTAAATAAAGGCACTGGGCTTGTTCATTCCTGAATGTAAGAGCGCAACTGCATTTTATGTCCTGAAGTGCCTTTGTTTGATTCAGTTGGGTTTTTTAATGACAATGGCCGTTTTTTGGCTTGAGTGTTGATACCGTGTGTGCCAAAACAAGCATTCTGATGAGACCGTGCCCATTACTAGTTGTATCGCAGACTTACCTGACCAGAGAACCATGTTTTAATTTACGAAACTCAGCCTATAGTGAGGTCTTAAAAATGATGTTTTAATTCTACCTTGGTGAGGGTTGTCCGGTAATCACAGATATGTATGCTGTTAGCAAAACTGCTGCCACCTCTGGAAACTTAGTAATTACTGCAGTTGTTAAAAAAAAAGATTCCTTGGTATTTCAGTCTGACCTTACTTTCAGCTGTCGCACTGCACTTAGTAGAATTCCCCCAAAATATTTAAATAGAGCTTCACATGGTCCTTAAATCTGATGTGAAGAAAATAACATTTATAATCTAGTTATTCCATTGTGGTGCTCAATTTTAGACTTGTTTTGCACTTGCTTTTGTACTTGCTTTTTGAAATCTGTTTCACTAATAACTTCTTTGTACTGGATGCTGTATTCTAGTAAAGCCTGCTGCGTTATTTAAGTAAAAATTCCTCTTTTGTTTCCTGTTCCTATATCGAGAAGTCAGTATTTTTCTTTCCTGGATTTAATGCAAGGTTGACAGTAAGTTCCTGAATTTGTTCCTTTCTTACTTCCCCCTACAGTCCCAATATTGGCACCACCTCAGACTTTTTTTTTTTTTTTTCCCCTGAGCTTCCCCAGATTTTTCAAAGCTTATGGAAAATCCACATTAACAGCACACAAGTCTCCTTTGCCAGCTCTTAAAATTCTTGGATGTGAGCTATCCAGAGCTGCTGATTTAAAAACCACCTTACTTCTGCTTCTATGTTTAAGGTTTTCCTTAGCTATTGTTAGAATTTGGTGATATTAATATGTTGTTTGTTCTCCACAAATGTAGGACAGAAATTTATCTGAACTTCCTGCTTTCTCAAAAATACGCTATTAACCCTTCACCAGCTTCTTCATGCTACTCACATGGGTGAATATCCAATGTGAATAACACTTTTTGCCTACGTTCTGAATATTTTCTCATTCTTAGCTTCTGATTCATATTTTGTATTACGTCTGGTTTTCCTTTGGTTCCAGATTGGTTTTAATGTATGGTTTTCTCCCCAGGTAATGCTAAGTTCAGTTTAGTTAGGAGGTTGGGAGTTTGGACATAAATACACTGTTGGATTATGCCTTTTAGATTAAACTTTCAGGAGTGTTTTCCTCATGTCATGTAATTCAGCAGGTAAATGATTAAGGAAGATATGCTTCTTCATAGTGACTTAATAGTCTGTAGCAGAAAAACTTAATACTTAATTTCATGATTTATCACTCAGAATATCGTTCAGTGTGCATTCATGACTCCTCCTGACTCTGTTTTGATTTTGAGGGGGAGGGTTCTCCCTTCCTTTTGACAAGTTTGTCCTTCTGAAACAATCTTGAGTAATGACCTGAATATTTTATTATCCACGTATTTTCTATTATAGTAAAACCATTTAGATTCAATTTATGCTTTCAAGTGAATAACTCAGTTCCTATTAATTAAATGTGTGTAGGAAGGTAGGTTCTTGTCAGGTTTTTGGTCCTCTGCTTAATTTTAGCCTGAACAAATTTACTTTGTGCTAAATGAACAGTCACCTGATTCCTTAGCAACTTATGCCATTGCATTTAATCTTGCAAAATTTTGCTTGGGAAGGTTTTAATTTTGTTTTTCTCCGTGACAGGCTAGGTGATACACTTTTTTTTATTCAGAAGTGATGTCCCAGCTCCCTGCAAATCCAAATCCCTTTAGTCCTGGTGTCATTTAACCCTCTGTATTCCTTTTTAATGTGATGAAAACAATCTTCAATGAAATCTCTAAGATGTTCTTGTAGTGCTTAGGATGGTCGTAATTCAGAGTAGGTCTGGTATGAGTCTACCTGTGAGTGAAGACTTCAGTGATGAGTCACTCGGCATCCTCTAAAGTATTCTAATAACCTCTGGAAAAGAAGGCCTCTGTTGTCTCCTGCTGAATGGTGAACTCTGAAGCACCTTTGGGTTGTTGAAAGGACAGACCTGTTCCCCAGGCTTTGCAAGTTGGCTTGTGAACACCATTTAGTCTTTTGAGTAGACATGATTCTACTGATTTCAGATGGGTGGCCTGTGGATGGTTTTGACAGGGCTCACAGTAGCTTCCTTAAATCTGCTTTTGTCACTTTTCAGAGGGATTATTTGATGTGAGCAGTTCCCTGGGAGTGGGGTATGGTTTTTGCCAGCCTAATGCCTCTAGTCTTTGTTTTCAATGACGATCAGCATGTTGACAAATTATATGTACTTCAAAAGTTACTTCTTTCTCCAGGGTCTTTGAAATCTGAACGTGCCTTTAAAGATTTTTGTTTGAACTTCTGGTCATAAAATAGCAGTGAGGCAGGGTCATACTCTAGGCTTCTCAGGAAATCATCAGTAGGTGGTGGAGTACCAAAACCACAGCAGCGATCCAATGAAGGCTGGTTTTAAGCCTTTTAGGAAAGGCTTCAGCATCTGCTTGGTCTTAATTGTAGGTATCTGATGATCCTTTTGTGTTAATTTGAAGTTACTCTGCTTTGTTGTGTCTCAACTCTACTCCAAGTTCTTTGCTAGGTAGTTAGATATAACCTTTCTGGGTTTTGAACATCTGTGTTTAGCATGTCTACAAGTGTCTCAGCTATTGAAACTTCCAGAAAACCCACTAGAACTGAAGATATCCCTATGTTAAAGATTAATTTCTGTAGCTGGGTAGTTGCTAGCTGGCAACCGATGGGCAGCAGACAGAGTACACAGTGCATGGGGCAGTGCTCTGCAGATGGAGTTCTCATTTCACACATTTGTTAGTCCATTTAAAATGTTCATGCCACTTCTGGCATAAAGCTCAGCATATAAAAATGCAACACACACACCCCTCAAAATACTACACTTTGTTTACCTTAAAAATTTCTCATGTAACCATTGAAAACATGAACTAGATCCATAACTCGGAGCAGTTGTGCTTTGATAGAGTTATCTCTTTTTTTGCAAATATTGCTGCAAATATTAATTGTCAAGAGATTATTTTTTTTCAAGTGAGCAGCATGAATTTAATAGCTGTCACCATAAGCTCTTTCCTTCTAGATACATACTGTACACCTGACAGATAGCACACTTAATAGTGTCATTGACCTGGTTAGAGCAAAATTTTTCTTTTGGCAGCCTGTTTTTTCTTGTTCTTCTGATACAAATCACAGTGACAAAACATACACAGTTGCTGATATGCTAGAGCATTTCTAGTGATGCTGAATCTCTGGTATATCACTGCACTGTGTCTCTGAACACTCAGGATTGAAACAGGATTCTACATCTGGGCTGCTTTCAGAAGGATATTGATTGGATTTGTCCTGCTCTAGTTCAGACTTAAGTTTTGGTTTTTTTTCAGATTGTTGAATTGTGTTTTATGTGCCTGTCTGGAAGAATGTTGCCTCTCTACTCCTTGCCCTGCAGATGTGGTGCTTCTGTCAGATTTGTAGTAATGAAGCAACAACTTTTTTTGCAGAGAGTAACTGCAACTCACATACTCTTGACAGCATCAGGGCAGTTTCTTGATTAGCGATAAGCATTTTGCCAATAATAAGTGAATCATACATTGTTGATCAGTGTCAGTGGTACAACAGAAATCAGAATACTAAATGTTTAAAAAGTTTTAATAAGCACCTATAAATTCCCTGCATACCTTTCTACAGCTAATCCCCCAAATTTGATCACCACTCACATAGTCACATAGCTCTATGTACACACCCCTCTCTCGCAAGAGACATGGGTTATGAATTCACATTCCCACTTCTGGGAGCTCGCTTAGATTTTTTTTTTTTTAAATCCTTGCTGGAGATGTGAGTGTGGGTACCTGTGCAGTTAGTCCACATGTCAGTGAAAGTGTACCAAGAGTTTCCGCACACATTCCGTACTGCTATGCCTCATCCAGTCCGTCTCCCAGCCTGTACTGGGAGTGGGGTGGCTACTTACCGTGACCTGTAGGGAGGTTGCTGTCTGGCCTTAGAAGCAGTAACACCTGCTGTCTGATACTGGTTTCCCTCCTCAAGGTTTCTTCCAGCAATCACAAATTTTTGTACCGCTTTTCAAGCTACCTTCTTTTCTCAAAATGCTTTTGGTAATCTGATCCCCTGGTTACTGTTTAATCTGTGTGCTCATTGTTTTAAGCAAGCTTTGTTATTTTTAAGTTCCTTTTAATGTTCCTGGGTTTGGGGCAAATATCCTCTCAGAACATGGCCATTTGGGTACTTTGTTCACACTCACTATTTACTGTATCATCTGTTGTCACCCAGGCCACATTACCAAGAAGGGAACATGCACTTCCTGTACAGCATCAGTCCAGTGAAAGCAGAACTAGGGGACACATAAACAAAACTGGTAATTTTGCACCCGGTTTTCATTTTGGAAATCGCCTTGGAGGACGTGATATGTGGACAGATGAACCAAGTATAGAAAACAGGTTCCAAAATACACAAATCTCTGATCCAGATTTGGCTACTCAAGGCAGCACTGCTAGGCACAGTTTGTCATTATCCATTTTATCTGTTTCGCTTTGAAAAAAATAGATGGTCCAAGATGACTGCAATAGTTTGTAGCACATGTTGAAAAGCTGCATATATTAATATAGTATCCAGGTGACCCTCCAGGTGTTTCACCAACGGAGTTGGAAATGGCTTCCAGGTTGTGGGTTGGCTTGCTATACTCACCTTGCTGGCTTCTGTACAGGCCCTTTGTCCTCGGAGCAGTCAGGAACTAGAGGTGTGTGCAAACTCTCTCAATACTGTGGTAGTAAAGACTTGGAGCTGCCTTTATTCCTGGTGTCTGCCTCCTGCCGAGACTTTGTGGGCAGCTGCCAGCAGCAGGGTGTGTGCATGATTGGATGCCTGTCCTGGAGGAAGAGAAAGTTGATTCATTTTACAACAGTTATGTTCACCAGTATATGTAGCCCACATATATTTGTACCCATGACCCTCTGTCTACAGTGTTAGAGCCCAGTTATGAAGTCACCGATCACTTTCTTTTTTGCTTCCAAAGACCAGTTTAATCTAATGTAATTCTATGTCGAGACAGAGTAGGAGGGAATTGTTTCACGGTCCTTGTGCTGCCTCTGTCATAGAGCAGGGATAATTTAAAGAATGATCCTGACCTCACACTGCCTTCCAACTGGAGAAAAACCTTCTCTTGATAAAAAATGCATCACTGCATTGTGGTTGTTTTTGGGTTTTTTTCTAAGAAGTTTTTCTCTTCCCTTTAAGATTAGTTTCCTCCCTGTGATATTCTTGATCTGACTGGTTTTCAGATAATGAACATTTGCAAGGACAAAATTTAGCAAATGCTTGATGGTGCATCCCACAATTTTATCTAGATTACATTGTCAGATTGACGTCTGTGGGACTTGTGGAGAGATGTCCTTCCCAACTCTGGCATCTGTAAGGAAACACTGAAGCCAATTCAGTAATGCTTCTCCTGTTGTGACCTGACCCCCTGTGAACTAGCCCAGTGAAATTACTCAAAACTTGAAGAAACAGAAATAATAAAATAAAACTTAGGACCTGGAACTAAAGGAGATACTATGGTGTTAAAGATGTCCTTTAGAAACAGGAATTATTAACCACTGAGGAAATCATTACACTCTGATTGTTCAGAACAGCTGGTTGGATCCACAACGTAACATGAAAGTGATCCAAGAGGCATCAAATATTAAGAAGTTTTGGTTTCAAAGGGCTTGCTAACTTTTCTAAAAAGCTAATGTGGCAAAGCAGCAGCTGCAGCCTACTACGTAGAAATTAGGAGGTTGGGGGTGCAGGGGGGCAGGAACAACAGCCGTAGGGTCTGCAGTGTCATTTTGTAGAAGACCCAATGTTCCCACCTCCGTGCACGGTGCAAACTCTAGCAAAATGCTTTCCAGACGCAGCTCAAGGAGAGCGGAATCATCTGCTGGTTTGAAACCGAGGAAAAGACAGCGCTTCAGAGGGCTCTGGTCGAGCATCCCAGTTTTGGGCAAAATTTACTGTGGTGCACATAGAATGGTTTTGAGTATGGGAGACATGTCTGCTGAAAAAATGTCAATAATTATTAATACTTGTAATTTTTTAATGTATTTGTTTTGAGTACAATATACGTATGTTACAAAGTAATTTCTCAGTACTTCTGCCAGCTGGAAGATGCTCCTGAGAGCGCCCGGCAGGTACTTCATTCTGTCACTGTCCGCCTTCCCATGCCCTTGCAGCGGGCATGTTTCCTAGAGTCCCACTTGTCCTCAGAGGAAGGACTGCTGTTCGGACCTCTGGTGAAGTGTTCCTCCTTTTGAGGTAGTGCCAGTCACCTTGTTCTGGCAGGCATAAATGCTTATGCCATTACCTAGGGATTGAGTCTCCTCTTCCCTGAAAAAAAAGACACCAGACAAAAAAAACCCCACACCTTTGATACAGACAACTGAGCTTTTCACTCTTAAATCTTTTCTGTATATAAAATAAATTTATTTTTTCCAGTTAACCACCATTACTAATTTTAAGCACCAGCTCAAGATCTTAGACAGGCAATTGGACAGGCAGCTCTAGCGTATGCTACAGACATTCACGAGCCAGCAAAAATTTACTTCTCAACGAGAGCTTCGATGATTGAAAGGTTTGTAGGAAATAGGTTCCTTTTGGGGGTGTCTCCGCTCTCCCTGTTTCTGAGTGGTCTCATTGCCTCCACCAGCCACCTTGCTGTGATCTGTCAGGTAGAGCTAATTTGTGTGGTTAGGATACTTTTTTCAAATGCTGTTTGCAATTCACTACACAACTTCTAAAATGAATTATGCAAGTGAGAAAATGCTTTTTTTTTAAAAAAAAATTATATGTCCTCTAAAAGTCAGCTGTTGACAGGAACGGTTAATTAAATTTTAAGAATCCTTTTTCTTCCCTTTAAATTATAAAGCATCTAATAGCAACCATTTAACTCCCAAAAGCTACACAAGGATTGACAACTTTAGGGAAGGTCTGGAGAAGTTCTGTCACTTTCTATACAAAGAGAAATTAGGGTGACATTCATCTCCCAGCATGCTGGTGCAGAGACACATTCCTTCAAAAGCTTCGTGTGTGGCTTTTGTGCTATCAGCAAACCTTTTTAATGGAACTGTGAGATAAGCGAGAAACAAGGATGTGGCCAAAGTATCTAATATCTCTCTAAACTTAGTGTATTGTTTAATGTTTAATATCTACTTTTAACCACTACTAAGAAAAAACTAGCCTCCCCAGCCTGTCAATTCCTGTATTTACAGTCAGCTTTTTTACGTTCTCTGTTCAGGTGGAAGTTTCTGGTACTTGTCACTGGGGCCAGCTTTACTCGTGCCATATCTGATTCAAAACCCTTTCACCATTTTGGAAGCAGCTGAGAAAAATACATGGCCTGAAAATAAAACTCATTTCCTTTCCGCCCCTTTTGGGGGCAGTACCTGGGACATTTACATTTCCAATTTGCAGCCTACTTTGCTCTTTGTAGCCTGGCACATGTGCAGTAGAATATTAAGTTATGAATTACCCTATTATCCCAGGTGCTCTGCAAAGGCAAATGCGATCACCTCCCTGCTCTGCTGAACACTCAGGCTATTGAAATTCGGGCTGGGTAGAGAGCGAAACTCAGCCTCATGATCGGAAAAGTCCCGGGGCAGATGGTGCCTCTACTATCAAATTGTCCCATGGCATCTTTAGCTGATGGCAGACTGGGATAGACGCCAGTAGACTTTTTGGGTTTTTTGTTCCATTTTCCTTCTTTAACTGGTTTTAAGGCTTTTCATTTGACAGGCAGACAAATATTTGGCAGCTGGGTTAACTGAAGCATAGAAAGAGGCTCTTTGAGCACTGCATTAAGGTATTTGCAGCATATAAATGGCTAAAATAAAGTATAAGTTAAATGTTCAAAGTAGAGTTACTTTTAAAAAATAACCATTTGTTTTCTACCCGTTTTCATCTTTGTTCTTGAGATGAATTTCTAAACACCAACGCTAATGCTGCAAAATTTGATGCACGAGTCAAATACAAAGCATCCACCTAAGTCCCACTGAATTGACAGTTATTTGTGGTATGCCCTGTGAACCACTGTTTTACTTTGCTTTCTTTGCTGCAGAGAATGATGCTGGATGCCCATGTTCAGAGTATAACAAAAGGTAAGAAGGTAAAAATAGGGAGTTTGAATGCTGTGATTGCTGAAATTGTTCACATTTGAGTTTTGTTGGAAATTATATGAAATGCAGTTGACCTCATATAGATCCAGGATTTCTTAACGGGTTATATCTTATCACAGAATACAGAAGCTACCCATACACCTTCATGCATGAAGGATGTGTCCATCTCCAAATTATATGGTATTTTTATCGTCTGAAGATATAACATTGCTACCTCTTGCTTTCTGCGTTTAGATAAAGCGTTGACACCATAAAAATAAAAACAAGCCAAGAAGAATCTGAAGCCAGTGAGCGCAGGAGACACCTCCAAGGAAAGGGGACCAAAGGAGTACAAGCCGTGAGCAGGGTTACAGAGGCTCCTTGTTGAGGGGAAGCCAGCAGCTTTGTCAAAGGGAAACAACTGTTCCCTGCTTCATCAGCAAATGTTTAGCTGTAATACTCCCATCCACCCTGCCCTCAGATTAAAAGAGTAGTATCAGAATCTTAGCTTATGCTTACTTTTTTTTTTTAATTTATTATTAAAATCTGATTCTGAAATGTCTGTGTATACTTCTGTTTGGAAACCAAAGGCGCTAAACCTACAGTAATAATCATGGTGTATGAAGAGTAACACAGAGTGATAAAATTATGCCCCCATGCTTTCTCTTTTCCTTCTTTCTATTCCTAGAAACTGTGTATTACACTTGCACACTTCCCTTCCATGTTTCTAGCCATCTTTCCTTGCCTGTCTTATAATCAACTGCTAATATAATTGTTGGACTTCACAGAACTCAAGAAAGCGTGTGGAAGTTGGGTTGAAAAATATCTGGTTTTGACCTAAAAGGATTTGAGCATTAACTAGTGTTGGCTCTTATTTTGGGGATTCATTTTGATTTGGATACAATTAGATAAAACTAGATAAAAATCTTTCTTAATGGCATCCTGACAAGTTTTACACATCTGACTATTTGAAGGAAATGAGGGGAGACATGATGGATGCTGTCAGTTATTATTAAAAAAGAAAAAAAGGCCAGAATTAGAACTTTTAATTCATGCACAATTCATGCTTAGTAGGCAATGCTATCCATATAACCAACGAAGCACAGAATATAACGCTTTACTATGGTTAATATGTCCAGAGCTATGGGTACTGATGACTAGAGATGAGAATGCAAGCATTTTACAGTGTCTTCTTTGTATGTACTCTCTGAAATTAGTAAAAGCAGCCAGATTTAGTAGTTAGGTACTGGAAGATTGATGAGAACTAGCTGAAGTTTCCATGCAGGCTGTGGTTACCCCAGACTGCTAAGAGGCAGGAGCTAACCCACCCAGTTTGGAATAGTTACCTCTCAGTGCTGCAGAGCTGGAAGTTTGAAAGGCAGCTTGTGCTACTTATGAACAGAGAACATAAACCAAAACAAAAAAAAAAAAAAACCAAAACAACAACAACAACAACAACAAAAAACAACCTAACAAACAACCAAAAAATCCCACCCCAGCTCACCTTGAGAAAAGGCCACTGTGACATGGTATCCCAGAGTCCTGAAAATGCTGCTTAAGTTGCTGGTATAAAAAGAAAATCAAAATAAAAAAACCCCACAAACCTAAATGCAAGAATATTTTAGTTTCCAAGGAAAATAACTGTGTCAGGCTGAGGAACTTGGTTAATGGTAAGACACAAGAGATCTGACATCTACAGGATGGGACAAACGAGGCTTTGCTCCTTCCAGAGTGCAGTCAAGGTGTGTGGTTGCTCTTACTTGAGGAGGTACAGCCTGTTCTTAGCGTCAGGTACCTCGTGCCCTGCACAGAGCATACCCGGCTGGCAGAGGGCTGGAGACCCTCCACAGACTCACCACAGTACCACTGTGCCCACACATACGTCTGCTGCAGCATCTGAATTTCTGCAGTACCAGATCCCATACTAGGTCCTATGGAGCCAACCAAGACACAAATGCTCGTTCAGCTTTTCAAACTCGTCATGCCTGCATGTATATCCTGCCCAGGCAATTAGTTGACGCAAAGAAAAAGGGATGTCCCTTTTTATATTTGGCTGGCTGGACCATTGGGGTAGCCATACAGAGGATGCTCAGCACTGGCTTCACAAGTGTTGCGTGCTCAGAGACCATAGCAGGATGTTGACAAACTACAGTTACCTGGTTATAGCACCTTCTCCAGGGCTTCAACAAATCTTCTCTTTCAGCTGATCGAGCTGCTGGTGATCAGTTCCAGGAATGAGGATAACAAATAAACTAGGTAAGAGTAGCCTTTAAGGTTTATCCTGATGTGTAACCATGTCTTGCTAATCATCTGGAACCGTGCTGAGTACATATGTATGGGGAGGGAGAGGTAGAGAACAAAACCAGCTTCTAAGAAGACTGGATGAACAGAATCCCATAAGAGCAGTAACACAATTCCCTGCAACTGCTCTGCTAGCATCACGTGCCTTCTGCTAACTTTTTCTATGGAGGCATGCAAGTGTGACAAAGTTGAAGTGCCATATACAGCTATGCTCATTAGCTTTTATGACATCTTCAGAAGCAAGGAGGCAACTTTTAAAAATCTGAAGATGCGCCCTGATGAAAAAGAAATGGAAAGTATAAAACTCTGGTGGGTTCAGTAGAAAAACATTTAAAAAAAAAAACAAAAACAACTTCAAAGAACTAACACAAATGCCATAATTATAATGTTCAGAATATCAAGAACAAGAAATCTGTCAAGCCTCTTTAGTAGATTTACTAGTGGTTTCTAGAAGAAAAAAACAAAAAACCCCAACAAACCCACAAAAGATAACAAGAAGAAAAGCCCTAATAATTGGTGAGAGAGCCTCCACAAGACAATAAAGCCATTGCAAAGACTCAAGTCTTGCATGTGTGTTTTCACTGGAGGAGACACAAAATAGGTTCATGATAGAAACATTTCTGTAGAACTCAGGAGCTGAAATTCAAGCATCTATAAATGTATTTATAATTGCAGAACTTTTGTGGCTGGAAGGAACCTCTGGAGATTGTTTAGTCCAACCAAAGCCCCTGTTCAAAGCTGGGTCCACTAGAGCAGTTTGCTGTCTACCAAGTCCAGTTGGGTTCTGAATGTCTTCAATGATGAAGACTCCCCAACCTCTCTGGGCAATCTGTTCCAGTGTTTGACCATCCTCTCTGTAAAATTGTTTTCTCTTGCATTTAAAAGTAGTTTCTTGTCCTCCAGTTTGTGTCTATTGCATCTTGTCCTGTCACTGGCTACTGCTGAGAAGAGACTGGCTCCATCTTTATTGCCTCCCATCAGTATTTATACAAACTGGTAAGATCCTCCCTCTTTCCAGACTGAACAGTCCCACCTCTCAGCCTCTCCCCTCATGCAGAGGTTCCAGTCCTCTAATCAGCTTAACGTCCCTTTGCCACGCTCCTAATCCAGCACATCCATGATTTCGGTGTTCCCGCAGAGTCCCAAGCTGGCCACAGCACTGCAGATGTGTCTCACTATCGCTGAGAAGAGAACGGTCTCTTCTGACCGTGCTCTGCAGGAGCTGGCAGCACCCCCGGGTGCTGTTGGCCGCCTTTGCCGCAAGGGCGCATTGCTGGCTTATGTTCATCTTGGTTTGGTGTCTCACAGGAGCTCCGAGTCCTTTCCTGGAAGCTGCTCTCCAGCCGGTCGGCTCAAAGCCTGTTCTGGTCCATGGGGTTATCTTCCACCAGGTACCGGACTTTGCAGTTACTCACACTGGTTCCCATCGGCAGATTTCTCCAGCTTAGTAAGGTCCTTCTGAATAACAGCAGAACCACCCTTAGTATTGACTGGCTGCTCCACCCAATACTATATCACGTGCAAACTTTCTGGGGGGTGCACTCTGCCCCATAAGCCAGGTCATTATTGGAGACGTTAATCTGTCTTAGG
Organism: Heliornis fulica; assembly: GCA_013399135.1. Lineage (NCBI taxonomy): Eukaryota > Metazoa > Chordata > Aves > Gruiformes > Heliornithidae > Heliornis > Heliornis fulica. The sequence goes on along the minus strand of VXBZ01010284.1, from coordinate 322,931 downwards.
TCCAGAATCAATCTCCAGGGTACACCACTAGTGACTGGTCTCATTCTTTGAGCACAGCAGCTCATCTAGTTTTCTGTTTTCACTCTCTAGCCTGTACTTCACCAGTTTCTCTATAAGGATGTAGAGGGCAATCAGTGCCAAAAGCTTCACTAAGGTCAAGATCAACAGCTGCTTCCCTCCACTCATCCAGCAGCCAGTAATCTCATCACAGAGGGCTACCAGCTTGGTCAAGCAGGTTTTCCTCTTCATAAATCCATACTGTCCGCTCCCAATCACCTTTTAGTCCTTCATATGTTTGGCAATGATTTTCAGAATTATTTGTTCCACCATATTCCCAGGGATTTAGGTGAGGTTGATGGTTTGCAGTTTTCCAGATCTTCCTTTTTGGTTACCTTGCAAATAGAAGTTAGATTTGCCTTCTTCCAGTCCTCAGGAATCTCTGCTGACCACCATGACCTTCCCAAGATCATCAAGAGTGACCTTACAGTTATATCAGTGAGCTCCACCAGCATTTATAAGTGCATCCCATTAGGTTTCATGACCTTGTATATGCCTTGTTCATTTGAATGTTCCCTAACCTGATCCTTCTCTACCAACAGTAAGTCTTCCTTGTGCCAGGCTTCCCATCAGTATCTCAACTCCTGCATGGTTTTGTTGAGGCGGATTTGTTTTGTTTTTNAATTATTTTATCGGGAGCTCCTTGTTTATCCTTTATCCACCACCTTTGATGGATTTCCTGCTCATTGAGATGGACCAACCTTTAGCTTGGAGAAGGCAATGCTTCAGAATCAACCAGGTATTCTGGGCCTCTCTTCTCTCCAAAATGACATGGAAATCTTCAAGACTCTCCTGATTACATGATTGGCATCTGTACAAGATACATTAGCAGGCAGTATATAAAAAAATTAAAAACTCATAAAATTATAAAAATAATTAACAGACAAGTAGAAATTATTTATTTAGAAGGAGCAAATATTGCTTTGGTTGGCAGGAGCTGTGCTTCATGATTGGGTTGAGTTGTACTGGAATTCTTAAGGAGCTAAGACAGCATGCAGGGAAAGAGCTGGTTGGTGTGTTCCTTTGGTTTTCCAAAGGTAGTTGAAAAATTCTTCACAGCAAACTTTCTAAAAGTACTAAACTTGTATGTTTAGCAGAGAAAATCTTGGTCAGAAGGTAAAATATCAGTCCTCTCAGCTAGAGAAAGTGCCCGCTGGTGTTTCACGGGGTCATGTGCTGCTCAGCACACCCATAAGTGAAGTGCAAGAGGGTGAACTGTACAGGAAACAAATTTGATAACAGAGGAATTATTTAGGACATTGATGGCAATGTCCACCTACAAACTGGCAGAAGGAAATTCAAGGTAGATGGATGTAAAGTGAGGCAAACAGGCAAAATAATCCTCATTGCACAGAGCCATCAATTCTGAGATGCCAGGCCTGATAGATATTTCTTGATTGGTATTAACTCAAAGTTCATTAGTAATCAAAAAGAAGCAAATCAAGCTATAGAAGTTCCTAAGAAACAGACCCCATCATTATGACAGCAGATTATAATGTGCCTACTACATCTTGAGTGCTGCGCAGAGTTCTCACTCCCTGTCAAAAGAGGAGAATCCAGTAAAACTGACAGAGACATCTGCCGAGCTGATTACGCTTCAAGAGCAGGTCTTGGCCATCCAGTATTCTTGTTAACTACAACTGAGAAGTTGAAGGGTGCTTGATTTTTCAGAGACTCGAGTAGCACTTATTGATGCTAAAGTATCATTAAGCACATAATAGCAAGTTTCTAGCAGTTTAAGCAACAGACTACCTGGACTGGCAAAACAAATACAACATGTAAGCATCTAGGAACTATTAAAAATAAACAACTTTAATTCAATTTTTTTTTATATTCTTTTTAAAGACTGGAGGAATGTTTTTGTGTAAAGCTTTATGTTAAGGTGAGGTGTGCCTCACTGGTACCTCAGCTAATCATTTTAAAAAAGAACTGGATTATGATAACTTCCACAAGATATTTCTGGTTTAATACAAGAAGCTATGCAACACAAAAAAGCATAAGTTCCAGTTCTATAGCACAGTTATTTCGACAGAGAAAATGCAGGAAATCTATTCCAGAAGTTACCTTCAGTTTTTTGATTCCAGACAGCATTTTACTCTTCTACTTGAGGAGGGGGGACAGAAGAGCAAGAAATAGTTAAGCTCAGATATGCTTTACAAACCATTAATTTCAATGACCAACCCAAATACCATGAAGACCTACAGATTCATCTCAAATTCACATAGTTGCTCATTTCCAGGATTTCACGGGGCTAAGAACAGATGTGTGCCAGAAATCAGGAAACTGGCTCAATTCCTTTGGGATTTTTTTTTTCCCCAGAATGGAAGCAAGGGGGAGGAAGGGGAAAGAAGAAAAACAGTTTTACCAAAACATCACTTTTTTCCTGTCTTAAAGAGAAGCAGTCTCTTTGAGCAGAATGGCAGCATCATCTAGAGCAGCAGGATCTTCATAGCTCCAGATAAGGGTTGAGATCTGGACAAATCTAACTATCACATGATAAATTGAGGATCAGAGCTATTTGCCTTCAGCATTACCTACAGCACTTCCTTTCACAGGCACCTTACAACTAGGTGAAGAGAGATGGTAGATAAGATATAAGCAGCACAGAGGACAGTTCAATAGCCTATGCTTTGAGCACTTGCAGAGTATCATCACTATGGCTTTAAGAAAACTTCCTTTTAGGTACTTCCAGTATCTTGTCTAATACTGACTTGGGCATTAGGAAGGGTGAGGGATCCTCCCTTCCTTGCCTCAATTTACGAGGCTTTTGTATTTATACATCTTCATGTTTTCCCAATTATTTTTAATTCCCCTTGTACCTCTAAAAACTGGCAACTTTCTGTGCCACACAAGATGCTCATATAATGCTTCAGGTACTAAAGTTTACAACATACCAACTAGAAGTTGCAAGGAACATACCTGGTAACACAAAGGTCTTATAAAAGCACAAGTTGTTAATGCATCTTCTTACTCCTAATAGCCTGAGGCTGACAAAAAGGTTCCTTATTTCAACAGGGAGTTGACGTTTTCCATTTCAGAAACAGCATAATACTGAAATTAAGCACACCTAAGAACAAGAAAAAACCCCACTGACACTCCATTTATTTTTCTGCCCTGATTGATTTGCGACACATACTCATTCCTCGGCAAATGAAGAGGAAAAGCTCAAGCGCACAAACCGAACTAGTGTGAAGAGCTGCTCTCGCCGACATTTCGGAAATACCAAAAGGTATTATGTACAAAGGGCCTTCCAAAAGCAGCCCTTCTTTTTATTCCACTTATTTGAAAACGACTGGTTTTCCACACACGGCAATCCTGTTTCCCCCCAAGCAAAGCAGGGCACAGCAGCTCACCCAGGAAAAGAGTCATGTTTGCTGACATCTCCATCCTCATCTCTATCCCCTCCCCCATGAAAACCCCACAGTTTCATTAAACACCTTTATTTATCATCTTCTTATAACAAAGCAGCTTCTTTTTCTTTTTAGCATAAAAACCATCAGCAAAGCATTTAGAGTGCACAAGGGCTCGATTGGGAGGGAAGGCAGAAGGACAGAGGAGTTGCCAATAAAGGAAACGTGAAGAGCCCTGATTTTCCTAGAGCTTCCCCTTGAGTGTCCGGAAGCTGGGAAGCAGCTGGGCTGCGCTCAGGCGCTCCTCTGCGTTGGCTTTCCAGCAGCAGCTAATAATGTTCTGGAGCTTCCGGCCCACTGGTGACTCGTGGAAAATGGCAGCAGCCAGCGAAGGGCGCAAGTTATAGGCCACCACAGCATAGAGCACGTACTGCCGCTCGCCCAGGTAGGGCTGCTCTCGCATGACCATTTGCCAGAGGGTGATAGCAAAGGAGTAGATGTCGGCTTTGGCAGTGACCCTCTCTCCCTTGAGGAGTTCAGGGGCACGGTGCGTGTATGTGCCCCCTTGCTGGAAAACATGGGGACTCTGGGACAAGCCCTCCTCCAGCTTCTGGGAGCACCCGAAGTCTCCAATCTTGCACACCCCCTGCTCAGTGATGAAGATGTTTGCAGGCTTCAGGTCCAAGTGCACGATGCCCTGCGAGTGAAGAAAGGCCAAGCCAGTCACAATGTCACTAGAATAGCACACAGTCTCTTCCATGCTCAGGACCTTCCTTCCACAACCTCCATCATCCTCGCCCTGTCTCCACGCACGCCCGGTGCCATAAATTACATGGTGCAGGGTGATGTTGCCCACATACTCCATAATGATGGTGCCCAGGCTGTTCTGGCTGGCTGGAGCACACGTGCTGGCAGCCACCACACGTACCACATTATCGTGCTGTAGCCGGGCAACATTCAGCTCAGCCCAGAAGCTCTGTCGTGATGCCAGACGGTTTTTGCTGGTCTTCTTCACCTGCTTCACAGCCACAATCACACCATGGTAAGTGGCTTTGTAGACAGAACCAAAGCCCCCAGCTCCCAGGTGCTGCAGGAGGCTGAGCTGATCCCAGTCGATGGAGCACCAAGCCAGGCGTGGAGGCAAGCGGCGAGTCCTGACCAAAGGAGTTCCCCCTAGGAAGTGCTTGCTGTCTTTCCCAGGGATAACTAAGGGGCTGCTGCAGGGTCGCGAATCTGCAGATGGGGAAAACTCCAAAGGAAAAAAACAGTTAAGAGGAATGGGCGATGGCATAATAGGGTGGAGAAAACAACAGGCAGCTCCCAAGCCAGAAGACAAAAAAATTTCCCTGAAATAAAGGGCTTTAAAGCAGCCTTTAAAGCAGCCCTTTATCCTTCCTTCATCATTCTCTCTCCCACTCCCAAATGAACTGCATCTGTCACAACTAGCTGAACCTGATCAGGCTCACCTGGAAACACTCTTCTCCACCCTGAAGTAAAGTTGTAGAAAATCAAGGCAAATTGATTTAAAGCTAAAAAGGTATGGACTCATATGTATTTCACTTCATTTCTCATCTCAAGTGAAAAGAAACTTGCTTTGCCCATTTAATATCTCTAGCAAAATGGCCCAGGAATAAATACATCAGTGATTGGAGGGTGCATTTCAGGAGGCAGGAATCATCATCATCATTGGAGGCATTAAACAGCTCAAAGTCACTGGGGGAAGAAGCTGAAATGAGGAGTGCTAGCATTTGATGAGGCTGCTGCAGGCACAACTAAATATAAAGGTGTTTGTAGAACCTGCCACTTCAACATGACTGGGACACCGAGACTGGTTTGGCTGCTCAGCTCTGCAGGTCAGCACCCTTAATAGCAGTATAAAGACAAGGGAGTGCTCTGTATTGTCTGTTGGATATAGTTCTAGAATTACACAGAAGTATTTGGTCCCATCACACCCCATGCAGTTACTGCAGGTGTGTATTGTATTTCTGGATCCTTCCTTGTAAACTCATTGCTAAATTTACAGAGCTCTTCTGGCAAAAAGCAAACATACATTATTTTGCCTTGCTGGTCCCAGTGGTTTCTTTTGGAGAGCCCTCTGCTCTTTTGACCCAGCTTTCACATATTCCCAGTGCTTGTGCACTTCACTGTAGTGTTTGGTACCCACCACGCTGATCTTCCATCAAAGCACCCTTATGGAACCTACTCAGCTAAGTCCTTTTGAGTACTCCACAAAGTATCTTTCTGTACAGGTTGACAAATACTTTGGAAATACCTCAGTGCCCATTTCCTGCCTTCTTGCCCTTCAGAACATTCCTCTGATATCAGCCTGATGACAAATCCTGCCATGGGACTTCAAAGATTGGCAGTGCCCATGTCTCCAGTTCACCTCTGGGCAGCACTGGCACTGTGGGCAGTTCCTGCCATAGTTTTCCTGGTGTTTTCTGTTCTTTTCTGCTTTGCTTCTCTGGATGAGTGACATGCAGCACGGACACAGTGAGGGAGGTTTCAGGGGTGCTTAGAAGATGTGTAAGCAGAACAAGGGGAAATGGTTCCATACTGGGACAGATGGAACTGTCTGGTTCCATACTGGAACCAGACAGTTCCATCTTAATATAAGGAGGAACTTTTTCACTGTGAGGGTGACGGATTACTGGAACAGGCTGCCCAGAGAGGTTGTGGAGTCTCCTTCTCTGGAGACATTCAAGACCAATCTGGACATGTTCCTATGTGATCTACTCTAGATGATCCTGCTCGGGCAGGGAGGTTGGAGTTAGTGATCTTTTGAGGTCTCTTCCAGATCCTAATATTCTGTGAATCTGTGGTTATTCACCTCAACAGACAAACCTCAAATCCACCTTCTGACCCTCCTTGAACTCCCAGTCAGCTCAGCCAGTGCATTTCAAAGACATTAGAACCAGGGGAAATGGTTCCAAACTGGAACATAGAAAGTTCCATCTTAATATAAGGAGGAACTTTTTCACTGTGAGGGTGACAGATCACTGGAACAGGCTGCCCAGAGATATCGTGGAGTCTCCTTCTTTGGAGACATTCAAGACCAATCTGGACACATTCCTATGTGATCTACTCTAGATGACCCTGCCCAGGTTGGACTGGATGACCTTGCAAGGTCCCTTCCAACTCCTGACATTCTGTGATTCTGTGATCACTCTGCAGGTCATCAGCAATGATCTTCCCTGTACTGAGATTTAGGACTATCAGGAAGAATTTGTCATCCAAGGTCACAGTTGGAGATGAATGAGAACGGGGAGTTTGGGTTATCGCCTGCCTGCTGAAACAGGCTGGGGAAGAGCTAGATACAGCGGTGCTAATACACGTTATAGGAGTTGTTAATGAGTGGGAGTGCAGAGCTAGGGATGCCAGAGGACCTCTCAATAGCCCTGGTGGGGACTGTCCCTGTTGCTGGGGTCCTGACAGCCCAAGGCTCCCCTGTTCCTCCCAGAAGGGACTCAAACAGTATGGGAGGCCCCTGGACTCCTGGTGCTCTCTGCTGTAAAGCACAGGCCAGCCAGGTCATATCCTGCTGCTGCCCCCTCCTCTGTCTGGCTCGAGGCTCTGCTCAGCTTCACTTCTCCAGGGATGCTTCGGGGTGGGGGGAGGACCAAGGCACCTTTAGTTTAATATTTTATATTATTATTAGTATTCGGTGATGTGAGTGATGGAGAGAACAGGTATACACATTCCTTCTCTGAGCAGCACTGTGATATCATGCTTGTACCTCAAAGTCTCCAGTTCTGACCTCTGCACAGAATGTTCACCAGGCAGGTGAGCTGGGATGGAAGCAAAAGGCTGCAGTAAGGAGATGGAGCTACGCTGGAGAGGGAAAGGATTTTTATTCCTCTTTTCTGAGTGCTATTAGGGCTCTAATTCTTGCTTGAACTTCTGTGCAATACAGCATATAAAAGTAGCAGCAGAGACACCTCTGCTGGGAATTCTCCAAGATCTTCAGCCTTTTCAAGGGAGAAATGCACTTGTTACAACCTGCTTTCACCAGGTCAAGGTGGCAGAGAAGGTTCAAAGGAAAGTTACTTGGCTGAGACAAGTAGAAGGACGTGTGGATCAATGGCTCGAGAGCGGACCCATTAAGCTGACAGCTACAGGAGCAAATCCGGAGATTGCAAATGCTACAGGGCAAAGCAGTAAAATCTGTGTTCATAAACCAGAGGGTGAGGGTCATTGCCACATTTCTTTGGTAGAAGACCTTCCATACTACTTTCTTCAGATGCTGTTTCCTCCCCGCTCCTTCCAGTTGTCATTTTTTTTTTGTAAGTTTCCTGTTACCCTTTTCTTTTAGACGCCTCTCTGTTTAGCCCCTGTTGTGACAGGCTTGCTGTACTTTTCTTGGGGTATATACTGGATTTGTGAACAGAAGAGGGGTGTAATTTGGGATCTAAACAGCCTTCATGTAACTCAATGTTCTGTCTCAAGCCGACTGCTGAGGACTGGAGCAGGGGGACATCCAGCATCTTTCAGCATGAATGCAATTTAAAAAGCAAGTAGCTCTTCATTCTTAATAAACGTTATTTTCCAGTAATGCATTGCTGTCTTGGTCCAGTGACTTCCCAGGAGCCACAGCCCTTGCAGGATGTCTTTGCCACACTTCACAGCCCTGTTTAGCTCCAGCATTACCACATGCTGGAGGATGGGGCCACAGTGTGGCCCAAGGCTCCATTTTGGAGGAGATTGGAGCTGCCCCTTCCCCAGAGGAACCCTACAGCATTGCACCAGACACCCACAGCAGCATCCAACCAGAGTGTAATAATAATAACAATGATAATAATATAAAAAAGGTTAAACCCTAGTTTATAAATAACAAGATCAAGTTTCAAACCCTTCTTGCAAACAGCTGCCTGATGCTTTGTTCCTCCACAGTAAGGTTACTCCATGTGCTCGAGAGCATGAAGAGAAGGTTCCCCATACCCGAAGGTTTAACTGGAGGCGCTGGCAAGGCAGGTGAGGTTTCACAGCTACTTTAGTGGGGTCTCTGTCGCCACCATCGACCAGGATGGACCAGGGATTACAATCTGGGATCCACTGCTGTAGATGCACAGAGCACCCTGAGATCAACTAAGAGAATCTAAACTTGGGGATAAAGAGCGAAACGTGACCTGTGGGTTCTCAACCAGTACAGTACTCTCCGGCCATGAGGCTTACTGCTGCCATGAGACGGGCACCTGCTGCAGTATCTTCAGCCAGATTGTCCAAGCTGGGTTTTGCAGTCCCACCCCTGGCACAAAGCTGACTTTGCTGGGTCATGGGGACATGACATTAACAGTGGAATTTCAGACTTGCTGGTTAAGGACAAGAAAAGAGCTTCAGTGCTCAATGAGGAATTGAATCAGCTGCAGCAGAAAGCCCGTGGGGTGAAGTTCTTCTGTCCTACCACCTGGAAACAGCTGTGGGTTCCCAGGTACACAGGTTGCATGCTGGTGACTCAGGCTGACGTATAGAAGCATTTTATATATAAAGTCAGTCCCAGAAGCTCGCATAGTCCCCTTAAAGCAGATCACGCCTGGCTCTGTACTACGCAAACACGGTGGCTCCCTGCAAGCACCACATCTTCAGAGAGCTGCAGAGAGGGGAAGGGGCAGGAGGATCAGGTAAGTTTGGTGGCTTTGAAATGATGGCTTGGGAACTGTGGTGGGGTGTAGAAAATGATCAGAGGTTGCCCTAAGTTAGAGGGGTTTAAACTCACCTGATTCAAATGGGCTATAGAGTTCAAGTATGCTGCTACAAGGTTTGCATCGGTGAGCAAGCAGAACCTTCGTTAAAAATACTCCTGAAGAAGAACGTGCCTAAGATGAACAGAGCACAGAGGGTACGGGGCAATTCCATCATACTTTATTGGTGTAAGGAACCAGGTACTCACAAAAGGAGACAATCTTTTAGTGAGGACATACTTTGGTAAGTATGGGAGTCTTAGTCTGCGTTTATTTGCCATTAACGCTTCACATCAGACATTCTTACACTACAGCTCAGATGCTGCTCCTTCAAGGCATCCCCTTTAACCGCCCAGAGCCTCTATTTTGTTTTTGATGAGGGAATGTAAGGATTTGTCCATAACTGTTTGTAACAATTTGACACAAGGCAGTGAGCCAGGAGTGAGTTTCATTTCAAAGCTTACAGAGCTCCTCTGTTGAAATTGTATCTAATCTGACACAAGGATCGCTGACAAACACCTTCCTCGCCTGAGCCTGTGTGCCCCACAGATAAATTGCTGTCTCTCAGAGATTAATCAAGTATTTGGAAGAAACTCTTCCAACTTGCCGGGGAAACCACATGCTGCGTTAATTAGGAGATACCTTTACAAACTGCAGGATTCCTTCTGGACTTGTAGAACAGAAAAACATTGAACTTCTTGAGGTAAACCAAAACTAATTTCTGAGCTTTCCCAGGTTTGATTGCTATCTTCCTGTATGTGTACGCCACACACAAACACACACACACACACACACACTAAGGTTTAAGTGACATCCTGATTTTCAGAAACTGTTCAGCTCCTCTGCATTCCTATGTGATCTACTCTAGATGATCCTGCTCAGGCAGGGGGGTTGGACTGAGTGATCTTTCGAGCTCTCTTCCAGCTCCTAATATTCTGTGATTATTTTACACATCAAGCAGAGATCTGATTTATAGATAAATGACACTAACCCAGTTCTTCTCCTTGGTGCATTTTCAACACGGCTGCCTCCGCTGCTGTTCGTAACGCAGAAACACAGCCTTGCTGAGCATCTGCTGACGGCCCCCACTCATAATCCTCCAATCCACTTCTCAAACTTTTAAACCCAGACTAAATTTTGTAGTAGAGCTTATCTTGCTGTCCTGCTTGCTGCCTGCTCGTGACCGCCAACCCTTGCCGTGCCAACTATGGCAGCTGCCAGTTCGGAACACCTAGTTTCTGTCCGATTCACGGCAGTGTTTTGATTTGTAAAGGGGGGAAGCCAACAGCACGTAGCTGCTCGGCTCTTGCTAGTCCAGCAGCAGCTCTGCATCGCAGTTTTGGATTTCTGTCAAAACACCATTCTTTATCCTAGGGGATGCTTATACATGTGAAGGAAACGAGTGAAAGGGGAAACCAGAATAGCCTCTTCCACTCATGGGGGACAGCAAGACCAGGTACAGAGGATACTGAAGCACTATTTTTCCGTACTTTCTCACACGGGTTTTGGAAAGGAGTGTTAGAGGAGACAGAGAAGGTGAGATAACTATGGCTCTGGATTTAACAAGGAAAGCTCTGGAGGGACTGCACCAAGACATGCCTGGATATAAGACACATCTCATCCATGCAAATCATATTCCACTTCCAGAAGCTGACGTAGTTTCTAGAGGGTGTCTGTGTGGAAGGGGGGCATGTTAATTCAGTAATGGCGGGCGAGACCCGCTATGACAGTGACACAACGGGGTGGTTTTCTCTCAGGGTGGGGGGAGGGGGCAGTAAATGGTTTTGCAGAGCACTTCATATTGTAGAGCATCTCTAGAGCTTTTGACGCTCAACGTTACACAGCCAACTGTCTTTGAAGCCTGTGATACAGAAGTGATAAGTCAGCTCAGAGAAAAGGCATAGAGACCACAAGAAAGGTAAAATGTGTACGGAGAAGGCGAACGCCAACAAGTCTCTGTAACAATCATTTCCCACAGACAGGGTTACAGCAAGAAATCTAAAAAGTCAAGACTTGGAAAAGAGAAGGAACCTAAAAGCAGGAAAGCACAGGCAATGCTGAAGACGTTCAAAAAATATGTGTTCCAGGAAAGCAGTGACACATGAGATGCCGGTCTTGTACTTTCCTGGCAAAGAGCCTACACTAGGGAACAACTGTATGGAACAGTCAGAGGTGCAACATTCTGCAGTTGCGAGTAGGCTGCTCGTCTGGCTGCGAAGCACCTCTTCCCCCACGCGCTGGAGTCAGGCTCCTTCGGCAGCATCACGGGCAGGCGGGAGGTCTGTGGGATCAACGCAGCGACGCTTCTCCTGGAAACATTTCAGAGAGACAACCTGCGTATTGTGCCTAGCTCGAGCCACCCTTACGGCTTATCCTATGAACTGCACTGATCAAAGTAACGACTCACATTAACCTGAAGTGATGGAGAATCACTCATCCACGTCTCCTGAACAAGCGGTCCCACCACAGAAACCCCAAACTCACCTGCCAGCATCTCACAGGGTTTCAAAGTACAACTGGACAAGAAAATTGCCTCCTTCGGTTCAGATCTGTATTGTCACAGACACAGCAGCAGCAGCCGATCTGCTCCTTGGTGAAACCATGCAACGCAGGTACTTATGCTTTAAGATTTTCTGAAAAAACTGACATTTTACCCGTCATAAGTTAGAAAGACAGCAAACAGCTCTCTGCAAACTCAGAATAAACACACCCAGCAAAACTGGACGTATTATCTAGTTACCTACTGTAATCCCAAACGTGCGGATCAAGATTATCTATTGAAATGCCAGGCATCAGTTATTCATTAACTAAAACCATTCTGTAATTTTATTGATATATTTTGTGGAGTTCACATATTTTTGTACAGCAAACATAACACTGTAGGCCACAAGAAGCTGCAGCACTATTGTTTAATAGCAGCAAGGTATATTTTATAATCAGGGTATGTGGACAATAAATAGTCTGTTTCTTTGGATGTGAATGTTTAAAATGAAGTTCTGCTGCAGCTTCATAATGTGATTGCTATTTTACAGAGCTTATACACAAAAATATATATGCAATCTTTTTGTCTATATTTTATACAAATACAACAGTAGTTTGTGAATACATTTTAAAGTACATATACATGATAAGTAACTCAATTTCCCATATCACAGGATAGCAAATTTTAAATGCAAGAAACATATACAAATTCAGTTTGGAATGCAGGGTTTCTGTGTTCTTTTTTTTTTTTTTCCTTTCCTCTACTTTTGACTCAAAACTTTTATCATTAAAACATTTTAGCATAAAAGTCCAAACTTTTTTTTTTCCCCACTATCTAAAAATATAATTTCGGCAATCCAAGTCAGGTTTGGGAGTGTCATCATTCCCCAATATACTTTTCCCAGTTTTTGTCTAAATGCAAAGGCTTTTAGTAATATATAGCATGTTCTTCACTCCACACCATACGAAAAGCCCACATTTGATTTGAGCTAGCAGTCACCTACTTTTTGTGAACAAGAGCTGGGCTTGTCAGCGTTTAAATTTGCATGTCCAAAATTGTACTTTTGCAAGTGCATATGAATACATTGTGGTGTTGCACAAAGTTCATTAATGACAAATTAAGTCACAGTATAAAAATATATCATACAACTATAGGTCTAGTATAGTCCTTTTTTTTTTTCTATGGGTAAAAATACATCTGAATGAGACAGGGAGGTTTGTAGCACCATGAGAGGAGTTGTATCCCAAGTTACATTAGCAGCATGATCCAATATAACAATATTGCAGGAGTGTTTCTGAGGAGATAAACATTCACTCTGGTTCAACTGTACCACTGAAGCTTATACTGAAAAGTGTTTACATATGATTAGCAATAGTTCTGTGTCACTTCCAGGGCTAGATAACTGTTATCAAAAGACACTGCCTTCCAACAAAAGTAAGACACCCTTATTGCATAAAAGCTTTGGGACTATCCAAACACATTTTGAACTACTGTGGCGGTGTTTCTACGTTGAGCGTGATGCTAAGTAGCCTGTGGTTTTAACTGTACACTGGGAGGATGCAGGATGGGCAGCTAAGCCTACACGGTTTACTACATACCAGCTAAGTACATTTCTTTCAGAGCCTTATCTATAGACTGAGAAGAATACAGCATGAGCTGCTAAACCAGTGTATGAGACAGACATAACGAAGGATGCAGTCCTGCTCCCCTCGACCTTTACGGATGCAGGATCAGGCCCTAAGTTAACTTCAGACAGCAGCATAGCGATGTTAGGATATGATTAAAAAAATATCTGTATCAAATACTGCATGTTAAACATTTTTGCCAAAGTTTACCATCCAGAACTCCAGAGGACACAGTTTGCAATTGGTGAGGACAAACTCCTAATTTTGTTTTGACTGGTATTCAAAATGGCAGTAGAAGACAGTGTAGTTTGAAACATGTAAACCTAGTAAAAACCATTGTAAAACCCTTAAGAAAGACACACTGGTTCTGTGCAATATAGCAAATTGATAAGAAAACACTGTAAAAATGTACCTGTTTAAAATTACAATGTCTACCATTTTGTACACAAAGCATTATACCAAAGGCCTACATATATGTAATCTAATGGCACTTGAAACAAATTATAATAAAAGGTTTTATAATAAAAAGCATAACCTGTAAGAAATTTTCTTAAAAGGTTTAGGTTTTCTTTTTGAAAGTGCTATATCTTGTAATATGTGTAACATAGAGGTTGACCAAGCTTTATTTTAAAAAATATTGGCCTATAATACATGTTTAGCTCACTAGGCAAATGATCCTGAAAATATGTACTCTTAACATTCATTATTAGCTTAATAAAGCAATCAGCTCTGGCTCATGTTTCAGTCAGTATATGGTTTTTAAAAACCTCTACTGCCAAATTAACAATAAATCACTCTATTCCACAATTTACTACTAAATAAAGCACAAGCAACAAGTACACAAAAATATATATATTTAAAAAAAAAAACAAAAACAAAAAACAAAACAACAAACCTTACTAGAAGTTTAGAAGTTGCACAAAGAGTGGCGCATGATCAGCCAGCCCTCCCCCCGCCCCCCGCCGAGAATCCATCTGAAATTGAGAAAACAGGGTTTAAAACCTGATGTTTTCGTAGTGGCCAATACCGACTCTGCCTAAGAGACATCCAAAAGCACTAGGGCGGTGGTAGCATCGCTTAGTGTCAGTTTGCTTCCACGTTACCATACATCCTGGGTCAAGCAGCACACGCACTCGGCACCGCCACCCACTGAAACCCTGACTGAATGAGGTTCAATATCTTGTCTGAGGTCCCCATTTCTCAAGTGAAATGTACATCTAACTCCAAAATGAAATGTCAATCCCTTTTCAGGAAGCTAAGGCACGAACAAAGTAGTAAGGACTCTGGTTACGCTCTAAGAAATGGGTGTTGGCAAAGTGTCTGTTGGGTTTTGGTTTGTTAGTCGAGTCTAATCAGTAACAGAGACTGATGAACAGTCGCTATGGATTGGAAAATGGTGTGGCAGAGGCTGCGCAGGACCGGCAACGCTGCCCAGCCACGCTGGTGGGCCAGCTGCGATGCTGAACCCTCGCTAATTCCTCTGCTGAAGGGGGAGTTGCAGATGCTCAGCTCCACACGGGACGTGGCCCACTGAAGGAATTAAGTCCATTCACCTTCACCTCTTAAAGGACTGAGAATAAACCCGAGCTCTTCCTAGATGCGTTATGAGTTGCTGAATTAAACTAGAGTTACATTCGGTTGCGTTCACCTTGTGCTCTGTTCACCTGTGGTTTTCTTTCCTTTAGAAAGGTGACGAGAAAAAAAAGCAATATTGAACAAATCATTCAACTAAAGATGTAAGTAAGCGAGCAATCTGTTTCACAGAAACCAGAGGAAGCAGTCATGAAGCAGAGCTAAAAGCCCACTTTGAAAGAACGTGCTCCTAAACCCAAAATCTAGGAGTAGTTTGCAGAATTTCAAAAGGTATTTTCCTTATTAATACATCCTTATTTTAATGCCTTTGGAACACAAACACATTTATAAAAATGTTATTTTTCAGTAATAAAATTTAAATACACATATGTATAAAATAGTAAAACTACACCTGCATATTGCTCCTAGAATTAAAAAAAAAAAAAAAAGTAGGAGCTACTGATAAAACATCCGGAGCATGAGCTCCTTAAATGGGAGCAACTTTTGTTTCTGTGAAGTATATTTAGTTTAACCACTTAAAACCTTGTGTGAATCCTCACTTGCTTGAGAGATACTAATGCACGTGATTTCTATTTTTTAATTCCTTGAACAAAAATGACAAGGAAAAGAGTGTTATTGTTGAATTACAGCAAATCTAGTTTGCTTTCATGCATCACAGGGTTAGTGGGTTTGTGGTTTTTTTTTTTTTTTCTTTTTCCTCTTTTGGTTATTAGGGGTTGGGGAATAGAATAAATTGCATTAGGTAAAAGTGGTGTAAGCAATATGCTTTTACTTCACTCCTAAGAGTCCTGTTTTTAAATCTTGGCAATGGGCAAAAAGTCCCTAACCAAGTACCCAGGTGTAGAAAGTGTGATTAACATCTAACTTGTTGCTTAGGAGGACATAACACACCATGTAACACAAATGAAATAAAAATTCCAATTAAAAAAAAAAAAACAAAACAACAAAACAAAAGCCAAAATGAAAACGGGTATTTGCAAATTTACATTCACTCTCTGACTGCACACTAGTTTTGAACTGAAAATAGATATAAATTTTCTGGCTGGACTTGATCCACCCCTTGGCGGTGGCAGCTGAGAGAAGACCAATGCCTACAAACGTGAATACGCTACTGGAAGATTCCTATGCAGTACTCTTTCTATGCTACTAAAGAGAAAAAAAACAAACCAGCAAGTTAAGAATTAAAACAAAAACTGCGACAAAATATTCTGCATTACTAAATTACAACACTTTTATATTTCAAGATCAGCCATTAATTTTGCCTGTTTCCCTCTACCAGAGTCATGAAAGCACAACAGCACAGTTCCAAATTCAACTTGAAACATTTGTCATTTAGGCAAGCAGAGATTCTCTGTTGAAATTCTGTTCAGCCATGATTTTAGAGAATTAAACTATTTTTTTCTTCTGTTATCCATAACAGGCCATAAAAATTTAAGCCAGAAAATGGCAAAATTCTTAACACCTTTTATAATGACTTCAATACAAGTCAAAATGCTATATATATGTACATGTGTATATATGGACTTCTATATATACACACAAGTTTCTAGAAAAATCTGAATTCTATATTTATTAAAAAAAAATTAGATTTGTCATAGAACAGATCAGATGTGTCACCATTTGGGAAGAGGATTCATTTGGAAAGGGGATGGAGAATTATTTTTTTTTTCCCCCAAATCTTCAGGAACCTTTGTGATACACATTTTAACTGGATTCTTTGCAAATACTTAAATATATTCAAAGCTAAAAGTGGTAATTCTACCACTGACATCAATAAAACGGAATAGGTGGTATGGTTGAAAAGGCTTTTAAAAAGGGATGAGTGTTGACATTTTGCTTGGGATAACTTCATACTGAACATTTTAAATATGTCAATTGGCAGTGAAAATGAAAACAATACAACAAGACTGTCCTAAAAAACCCCAAAACAACAAAGTAAACACAGCTGAGAATAAACACTTTCAAAACATTTTAAAAAAGTTAATTTAAAATTCTTACTGGCTTCATGAGATTGGTACTGTACAAAAGCAGAAAATTTATAATGTCTTATAGTAGGCACTAAGTTAAAAATGGTCACCTAAGGCATTTCTACAAATAGACAGTAACAAGCCAGCTTTGTACATCCTATTGGAAAGCTTGATGAAAACGCGGTAGGGTGGTGGTTGTGCTTAGACTGCTCGTGAAAGCTGCTGACAACGAGTGCAGAGACCCAAGACCTATACTATTGCTAGGATCTTGTGGATCCTGGGTTTGTGGTGGAAGTTGAGTCATAGAAGAATGTGCCTCCTCTTGCGTATAACTCATTCCGAGGTTTCCCACTGAAACAGAAGGATTATAGGGAGGGCCATTTACAGGTATGAAGTTGAACAGCTGTGAAAAGTCCAATGATGGGGTGTTTAGAGGTTCACTAATAGGAACGGAGCCCTTAGAAAGGGAAACCTCCCCAGACCCATCATCTAGTGGCCCTACTTGTGGATCCAGCCCTAGTTTTGATGAAGATGCTTGAGAATCCTGGGATGAAGAAGGCATACCACTTTGCAACTCCATTAAGTAACTTTCGATTTCCCCTTTCAATGGCTGTTCTTTTTCAGGCATAGAAATTGCGTATGAGGTAGTACCGAGCGGATATTTCAATGATAGCTGGTGAGAAGGGTGGACAGACTCCATATCTATTGGACAAGGCATTCCCAATGGTAACGATGTGGCAACCATTTGGTGTGCAGATGCAGAACTCTGCATGGACTGAATCTGAGTGTTGTAGAGATTTAATTGCAAAGTGTTTGTAAATGGCTTTGATGTCAGTTCACTGGAAGGTAAAGACATCACTGGAAGCAGCTCATCCTTAATAGGCACAGAAACATTGCAGGTAAAGGGATCTAGAAGGTCCATTGGCTCTGTTTTGACCTTCAAAAGTTCTTGGTTGTGACTTTTCTTCATGTGGCGCGTGAGGTGATCCTTTCGCCCAAATCTCTGTGCACAGTACTGACAGAGGAAGTCCTTTCTTCCAGTGTGCACTACCATGTGTCTACGGACATCCTTTCGGGTGTAGAACCGACGATCACAGTGTTCACACTGGTGTTTTTTCTCCTTCACTCCACCCGATGACTTGCCTGCGTGAGTTTTTAGGTGCTCCAGCAGCACTCCTGTGCTTTCAAAAGTCTGCAAACATACCTTACAGGTGAGGTCACCACTTGTTGCAGCATGCAAAGCCAGGTGACGTTTGAACCCAAGCTTGGTATTGTAGTTCTTTCCACATTCTTCACACTTAAAGGCCTCTTTGTTGGGATTGTGTGTATGTAGGTGATTCTTTAGGTGATCTTTTCGGTGAAACATTTTCTCACAATAATTACACTTGTGGGTTTTCTCAGGAGAATGAGTAGCCATATGCCTTTAAACACAGATATATTCTGTAAGTAATTATTTTGACCAAAAAACACATGTGCTCATTTTTTAATGGTAGCTAAATACTACACTAAGGGCTGCTTTGCAACAGAACCTTTTAACTGAATGCATGGCACTACAAAGACAGTTTGACAAATTTAAATATAGCAAAACGCGAGCCGTTTCTCTTAAATCAACCCTTTGGTTTGGTGGGTTTTAGCTAATGTCACAGGGGTATATGGGCAAATATGAAAGTACTCATGTAAAAGTCCATAGCAAAAAAAAAATTCAGTCCATACTCTTTTCTCGTGACAATTCCTTATACAAATGAAAATTCTACACTCATGTAAGAAAAAAAAAAAGAAAAAAACAAACAGCAAACAAACAAATAAACAAACAGAAAACAAAAGCAGAAAACAAATTAAGAAACAAAATCAAAGACATTAGCTTGCAAACTTAGGTAATTTAGAATTCTAGAAACAATCCAATGACTACTTTAATTAACACATCCTCTCTGCAATCAGCTGAAGGTGTACACAAATATATACTTTTACACGGCTTAACACGGCCAACATAAAATAGATAATATAATCTGAAAGATAAATAGAGTTTAATACCTTAGTAATTTGTACTTAGAAACAAAGGCCTTGGTGCAGTCTTGTTGTGTGCACTTGTAGGGCCTCTCTCCTGTGTGAGAGTATGAGTGAACCTTTAATTTCTCAACACTGTTAAAGGCCTTGTCACACAGTTGGCAAGGAAAGTTTTTTCTTGGTTTGGTTTCACCACGCTTACGTTTCCCTGAAGGGACTTTCTGGGTATCTCTTACTTCTGACAAATCACCAGGAATGACAGTGGCCATCGCAGCCTAAACCAGGCCTTCTTGTTGGACACTTGGGAATTGCCCAACTCCACTAAATGATTTAGCTTTAGATGGCTTCTCAAGTTTCATGTGGTCGTAAAAGAAAGCAAAAGGGGACTGGAAAAAAAAAATAAGAAACAACTAGTTTGTAACTAAACTTAGATTTTGAAGTTTACTTGCTATGTGATGCTTCTGAATAAAACTTAAAAATAAAATTAGGTTCAGCTGGTCTAATGTAATACCTGTAGGTTTCTTTACACTGTTTGCTGCAACTGTTAAAATGCATTGCTCAGGATGAACAGATCCACATATGCCCTGAAATCACACCTCACAGCCTTCTCCTCAAGCACTGACAGAGAACAGCAAAGGTTCTGTCAGATTACGGGAGGCATCAGGCAAAGAGCCTACCTACCCAGATGGCTTTTGCCAGCTTTGGATTTCAAAGGAATTAAAGCCGCGCCTGCGGTGTTTGCACAGACACATGCACGCACGCACGCACACATGCACACACAGTGTTATCAAAGTAAAAATCTGTAAGCCTCTAGATGTTTGAAAACCTGCAGGAAAAGCAGCAACACCCGTGCTGACAGTCTGGGGGAGGGGGGGTAGGCAAAGCTCGTGCTCTCACATGTCCCTCGTCATTGTGAGTGCTGCACATCTGTGCACCTACTCTATAAAATGTATGCATCGCCAATGATTGCTAACGCCAGGGGAAATTACCCTGTAAATTTACCCTCTGCTAACAGAGACCTGATCTATTAGCAACAGAAATCCCACAGATTAGGGATAGATTAGACAGATTGGGATTTTATCAGACAAGCACTGGAGACCACCACCCGCCTCCTGTTATCCTGCGAGGTGTGAGTAGTACAAGCATTAAGATTTAGGCTAGCTCAGGACAGAGGCTCTTAGCTGGGCCCTCTGGGGCCATGAAACTCTGAACTAAACCAGAGGCTTCTGCCTAAAGGACGTGCACAATGCTCGTGTCTGACTTGCTGGCAAACAGCTTTAAATTCATCATCTGGTAATGTATAGTAGCAACTGTGCGCCTGCCATTACAGGGCACTCAACAGCCTGCCTTCCTCAAGGGTAGCTGACAGGTTTTTGTCATCATGGAAGCAGAGTTGCTACTTTAGATACCAAACCCAGTGCTACCTGTTGTGGGAAAGGCCAAGTGTGAGGTCTGTGGCTATGGGTAGGATGGCAAGAGGGTGGCACTCAATGCAAGCCATCGGTAGGGCTAGAAAGCCCGAAAATATAGCCCTTCTCCCTCAAAAGCAGCTTCCCGCCCCCCTCAGTGTCACGGCTCGCAGCTGCCGTCTGCTCTGGCCTCTGCCGGGGCAGCTGCGTGAGAGGCGGCTGGGCCAGGCAGCCCCGAGGCCAGAGGCAGCGGCCGGGCTGGGGACTCAGCAGCCGGACGCCCCCACAGTGCCTGGCAGCGGGGCACAGGAAGGCAGCAGCTGCTGGGACAGGTGGAGCCGGGCAGCCGGGAGCTGGGCAGGGAGCACCAGGCCGCAGCTGCTCCAACCTAACGCCACCTCGCCAATTAAAAAAACAAAACCAAAAACCAGACTTTTCACTGGCAGTGAGGTAAGGCTGGATAGCTCTGAGGCTGCCTGGCCGGGTCTCAGCTGTCCTCTCTCCCCTGCTGAGGCTTAGCAGAAACTCAGGGAGACAACTGCTCCTGAGGGTAGTGGAGAGCAGCACCAAGGTGCGATGGGGGAAAATAAATGGTCTTTGCAAGACCCCCCCAGCATGGCCCTGGAAGAAAGTGGGGAGATAGGAGAGCCTGGGTTTTCCTTGATGCATGGCAGGACAGGAGGGGCTGGGGAGCAGGGAAGAGAACAAGGGGATATGTCTCTTTACTGTCAGCATTTTAGGAAAGCTTCAGACTGAGATTTTCAATTGAAATATGTCTTTGTGTCTCTGCCTCACTCCTCCCCAAAACTTTTCCTTTGTCTTTACAAGAAGAGAGATATGATGGCACATCAAGATGGAAATCCACTGCCTTTCAACCCTATAGTCCTTGAATGGAGGTTAAAATATGCCACCTTCTTTAAGCAAGAAGTTTCGTAGACCACTTTTACTCCCCCAAACTTTATACAGAACCTCTAATCTCTTTACAGATACCCAGTGACAGGAAAGGTGTTTCTCTAAGGACTCCTCATTTTAGATTTGTCTCTGATTCATTCCCACTCATGGGAAGAAGCCTTAAGGCATCAATTCCATGAGTGGGAACATACACAGGTCCACCAAGAATCAATTTTATTTTCAGTTTCATAAGCAGCTTTCTACATTTTAAGTGAAAAAACCAAAACACTTGTTTGGAGACTTGAGACCAAATTATTTCTGCAATAGAAGTAAATGAAGACCAGTTCCAAAGACTTCAATGCCAATGAAGTCTTTGCCAATGACCAGTTCCAAAGCCAATGATGTCATTAAAAGGAGGGTCTAATTCACATCAAAGTTGTGATAAATTTGTGGGTTGAGGAATTTTTCAATATACACTTTGATTAGAATCTGGTAATAAAATTAATTGTACTTTCCTGTAAATTAATGCCCTGGTTCTGGCCAGGACAGAGCTGACTTTCACTCAGGTTACCTGTGCTGGCTTCTCGGGAAAGTCAGCTCTGTCCTGGCCAGAACCAGGATAATGAACACACTGGTCTTCTATGCATATTGGCCTGAATATAGAATGAAATACTGTTTTAGCCTAATCTCACAAAGTTCAGGGTAATTAAAAAAAGAAAAGCCAACCTGCTCTGTCTGGTATAGTATATATCTATGTCCATTACTATACGGGCAACCTATAAGGGACCCACTGCACAGAGATGACAGTGCAGCAGCCGTGGCCATCGCTGTGTGGTAGGGCACCTGTGGTCTCAAGGGGCAAGAAAGGGACACGGCCCCTTTCGCCTCCCTGTCAAATCTATGCCTAACCTGACAAGGACAGGCAACATCAGTAGCCAAGGGGAAGGGAACTGCCTCTGCAGTCTGCTGATGGGCAATGTGGTTAAGTTGACCATGCCGAGTCTAGAACAGCAAGTGGGAAGCAGGCAGGGCTGGTGGGATGTAGAAGAGAGGGTGAGCTGCCACCAGGAGTGACCAGGAACAAAATTAGAATGGGGCTGTGGGGGCAGGAACGTGTAGGAAGCACGGCGTGGAGGTTGGGAACATCAAAGAATGTGAGGATAGGGTTGAGCTGGTAGTGTTGGGGACAGGCAGAGAGGAACTGAATGTGCATCAGGCTGGGGAGATGCAGGATATTAGGCCATGCAGAAGGGTGATATGTGGGGTACGATGTGAAGCCAAAAGCAGTGTTTGTTGTGGGAGCAGCAGATGAGGCTTAACCGTTAAATTAACAACTTTGCCAACTTCTCACTCAATTCAAGGATCACACCTCAGGCTGGAGGCCATCCTATATTCAGGCCAATATAACATTACTGTTATCTTTTCCCAAACTTCAGATAAGCTATTTGCACTACCAGATGTAACTCAGAACACTCACACAGATGAAGAATTGAGGTTTCGTTTTTCTATGACCAAAACTAATTAAGCTTTTAACTGTGTTTAGGTGTCCTTAAAAATGCATCAAAAGAACAAATATAGTGTGGATCCAATCTTTGACAAGGATAGTGTTTTATTAAAAAGAACATGTATGTACTACTATCTCAGTACCATTTCTCAACAGATGAGGCAATTAAGAACTTCATTATTGATCTCTGAATAGCAAATAACCATTTTTTTTTTTCTGTGGATATACAGACTGAGCAATGGAGATAAAACTTAAAAAAGCACTGATCCTCAAATATTACACTTTCCAAAGACCAGCTGAAAGAATTTTATGAGTAATATTGCGTGTTTGTGTCTCAACATATCATCACTTAAAATCCCCATTCTATTGGTGCTTTCACAACTGCAGGATGAATGATTATATGCAGCATCAAATATAACAAACACATTACACAAAAGCTCATATATAATACTATTTTTAAAGAAGCATATACTTAAGGCAGAATTAAAGCAGACTCTGTTCAATGCACACCTGATGTTTGCCCACTAAAGTCCTCAGATTTTGGTCTTAACCAGTTCCGCTGACTCTTCTTGGAGGAAACCAGAATCCAGTACTTCCCATTTTTACTGGTCTGAAAAACAAAAGGAAGAACGGACTAGACTCCAGCGAAACCAGTACATTCAGAAAGACTGGGATGTGGCAAGACCAGGGGTTGGAAAGAATCAGAAAGGAAAAGTTAAAAGGGACAGAACCAACCCATGCACAGAACATTATATACTGTTAATTATAAACTGTAGGAATCAATCATTCTTGCATTATCAGTAGCAATTATACACTTCAATTTGCAGTATACTTACATCATTTCAACTAATGCTATGCTGGACAGTAACATATAAAGAGATAAAAATTAGACAAAACCAAAAGAGTTTTCAATAAAGTTAGAAACAAACCAAAACACAGACCACAAATAATTTAGAAATGACAGTGAAACACATAAAATACTGGGCCCAGACTTGAGTTTCTTACTCAGAAAGGACTGAATAAGAGAAGATTTCTGGATTAGGCCCAACTTTACTAGAACCTAATGCCTTCATTCTGCTTAATTATACAGGAACTAGCAGCTTAAAAGGTGACCTGCAAAAGGAAAATAAAATTAATTTTTAAAAAATAATAAAGCCTCTTCATAATGTACATGCTACAGATAAATCCCAATAGAGGGCAAGTCTAGGTGTGCCTGAGCAATTCCAGCGGGCCTTTCTGGAATTTCCCTTATATCTCCCTTTTCCCTGACACCATCCTTTTGTAAATTTGCAGCATGTCTTCCTTTCCTTGCTAGAAGGCCTCCTGGATGACACAGGTAGATGTGGAAAACATGTTCAGCTCCTCACTGTAACGAGGTTTACTACCTCCAACTCTTCCCGATATGTATAGGTGAAGCCCTATACAGTGCACGTACCCCACGTGGCATAGCAGGCTGAAGGTATTTGGCAGGAGCCCCGGAGTAACGTAATATTTCCCCCCCTGCACAAACCACTTTCCCTTCTTGCTTCCCATTCACTCCAGTAAAGTATTCTTCTGGTTGGTACTGAGTTCAGCTTTGCACAGCCCCAGCCTCCTCTGCTGGTAAGCATAAGTGTGAGCATGAACAGCGTCCTCCAACACCTGTGAAAGGCAAAAGTGCTTTGCAGCAACTGACTCAACCTCTCGACAGCCAAGGAGCATTTATTTCAGGCTTTGTATGTACAGGCAGGAGGCGGGAACAGCTCTAATACCCAAAGAAAAAGTGAGCGCTTTGTTTTCAACTAAGGAGAAAGAGAAGGGACACAATCCTCATCTCCTCTTTCAGAGGTCCCCAAATCACCTTGTTTCAAGGAGATATCCCTTTCCCAGCAAGACCTTTATAAATAAGTTACCCTGAGATGCCTATCTCAACATCTTCCACCATCACAGCAGAAAGGAAGAGCTTCATTATCCAGATGTTTCTACCAATGTAGCTCACACTAAGTAGACAATATTTAAGACAGCCACATAAAAGTAGTGAACTAAGTTCTTGTGGAAGGACTTAGTCCTTCCCCCATCAGTATTTACAGATTATTTCCTGTTGGAAAGAAAAAAATCTGTCTAAAATATTGTAATACCCTCTCAGCAGTATTGAAAATTTTCTCTTCAATGCTTATGATGCTCAATTCTCACATCTAAAGCCACTCTAGCAAAAAGCAGATGCCATCAGAGATGGGCCATCAGAGGCATGGCAAGACTACCTTATCAGGGGCAAGTAAATAAGCAAGGCAAACACCAGATAGACTTAAAATGCTGAAGAGATTGAAGGAGGAAAGTCAGGTACCTTACTTCATTACCTTAACGAATACAGCAAAATCACAATACAGTGGATCCAGGTGAGGGCAACGCTATACCCCACAGTTAGCCAGGTAGGCATCTAGAAGACCAATATTAAGCAAAGAGCTTATGAATTATAAAAACATCTGCTACATTTGCCAGGCTGAAGTGAAAACAGAAAATTTTTGTTGTTGTGATTTGCAACAACAAATGAACCTTTTGTTACGCATAGTATGTAAAAGTTGTTTATGATTATTGTGATTTTCTGATCACCTTTCTCAGAAGCTTTTGTGCAGGATAATCTCCGAGGCAGAATACTGGACAAAGATGTACCATTCTTCTCAGAACTGCTTATATTTAAAACTTTATTAAGTTTTCTTCTCAATCAGATGTGTTAGGAAAACGTTTTACTGAATAAGAAAGCACAAGTTATTCTCCACGTGAAGTAGAGAAGCACCACACTGCAAAAAGCATCGTCACATGTACATGCTCCAAGCCCACTTGGGAACTAGTAACAAAATATTACTTCTATAATTTGTCAGATTATAATTCCTAAAATTTATCACGTCTTCTAGTATCCATGAGAGACTAATTTTGCTAACTCTCCAAACACTCAGGTAATTCCAGATTAGACAATATTTGAATTTCTACCATCTAAAGAGCCAAAGGGAAAAAAGCGCCCACAAACCCTAAGCTAAATAATTCATTTCTGGTTTTAATATTAAAAAAGAGGAACATCCTTTTTTTCAAAATTGTCAGGTCATCTTTAAAAATCTGAAGAAATAGCTGCCTGTGAAAATCCTTTTAAAACACTGATATCTAAACTAAAAGGATAATGAGGATACTACGTGAATACAACGAATACCCCTCCTCCCAATCTGCATGCCTTAATTTTCTGAAGTGTAAGGGAAAACACCATTTTCATGGTTATTTCTTTCAGAGTGAGTGATAATGAGAACACGGTTTTGAGAGCACCGTATCTGTCAGGGCACTTTGTATACCTAACAGTGAATCTTGCTTCAGTTGCTAAAATTGATCAGTTTCAAACAAGAAGGGTCCTATAAACATCAGAGTCACAATAATGATAGAACTGATGAAGGATTTAATAGGATCAGAGAGCCATCCTGTGCTTTAAATATTTCTGTAAGGAAACAAAACGAAAAGCAGTTACTTACCCTATGGAAACCATGATGCTTAAGAAGTGCTGTCCACACAGATCCTTGGTGAGCATGTACTCACATGAACAGGATCAAGTTCTCTGAAGACAGTCAGGTCCATCCAGACTGTGCCTGTAAACCCTCCTAACTGCTGCCAGCAGTGTTGTAAAGGAAAGGGCCCCCGACCTGTGCCATGCATGTCATCATACCACTTAAAGTCATCTGCAGCAGCTCCCAGTGCTGCTCTTCATTTGCACTGTGGGCAAGAGCCATTACATCATCTGCCACTGCCATCGACGAGCTGTCCTGGGAAGTGGCAGCCTCCCTCTTCAGTGGCTGCTGTAGCCCTGCTGCTCCCAAACACGTGCTCCTGTCTTGGGATTTTGGGTGCTAGATGAGAAGGATCTGGCAAGGTTTGCTGTGGCTGATGAAAGGGAGCAGTGACAGGAGAGAGATACATGGGGAAGAGCTTGTGTTCTACCTGGGAGTGGAGTCTGAGAATGGGAAAGCTGAAACACAGGCTGGCATCCTGGTTTGGGAAGAAGGAGGATGAACACATGCAGCCCAAGGAAGCCAGGAGCTGCTGCTGCTCAGGGTGGTAATGGAGCAAACTAAGGTCAGAATGCCCCAGTCTCACCTCTCTCAGGTTTGTCATCAGTAAAGACTTCTTCAGAGCGAAGGACAAGAGACTGCTTGTGGTGCCTCTATGAAGAACGTGCCTGGAAGAGGCACAACGGCTGTAGCATAAGTAACGATTTTTCTTCTTTTCTGTATCAGGTGACTAATAGTCAGCTGACTAAAAAAGTACTGCCAGAGGAAAGCTGCTCTGACAGAGCAGTCCTGGATTGCAGGGGGAGCTGAGCTGGAGGATACATCAGCAACAGACAGTCAACAAAGCCACTTGCTGTGACTCAGAAGAGCCAAAGCGACAGTCAGACAACTACAAATCTCACCACGTCTGCCTGTCTCAGCCAACACTGTGCTCGCACTGTCAGATCCCTGGGATAAGGCAACAGAGGCAGGAGCACCGCTTAGCCTCCTCCTGCTTTCCGTGTGCTGTGGGCTTACACACAAGGCTCGCACTAGGCAGTTCGGTTGGTAAAAGTGAAGATTTAACCCTGCTTCCTTCGGACACCTCTTCTGGGACAACTGTTGGGCTGAAGACACAAGAGATGAAGTGCCTGCACCGCTCCAGGACAGGACACTGGGACCTGCAGCCCTGCAAAGCTCAGCCATCATTCCTGGATCATCAAGTATCAGCGTGTCTACTGCTCACTTGGACTGACCTCAGAGCAAGTGGTAGGCCTGACTTTGTAGAAAATCACTACACTCTTTACAGCAGAAGACTCATCTCAAAGCAGGTGCAGGTAGTGGCAAGTCTAGCTGCCAACTCAAGACCTCCAGAAGTCCCTCCTGGGACAATCAACTTTCAGGGACAATCTCAGCTGGAGAAGTTGATCCCACCAGTTGAAATGGGTTAAAGTCAAGTAGGTAAGAAAAATACACACTTAACTGGCAAAGATGTTGAAATATTGATGACTTTAAGGGTGCCTTTTCCCCCTGATGAATTAAAATCAGTCTTCTGACTGATGCAGGGGTCTACGTCACTATTCTTGTCATTCCATCTGATCTGCATTTATTTGAACAGCATGTCACTCTAAAGGAGACAGCCAGTGAAGCCTGTTCACCTTTGGTGCCTGCATTCAGAAGGAGAATCCTCTTTGGTAGGAAGATGCTGATTCTCTCTCATTTATTCTTGACTGGAGGGGTTCGGAGGAGGAAGTGGAACACAAAAGGGAAGTGTCTTTCCATTGCCCAAGTTCTCCTACATCTGGAAGTTCAGGCTGAGGCTTTGATGCTGAAAGACAAGGAGGAAGAACTGGGCATTGCTGGGGTGAGACTGTTAACCAGAAGGTGTGTTTGACCAGGGAGCTTGTCTAGGACAGGAGTAACTCCCACCTGTACTTTTGCAAAGTACTGCTTCTATTAATTTTCTGCCTGTTTTATTATGTGATTTTAAAGAGATTTAAACAGCAAGCAACATGTACATACATGTTTCTCCCCTCTGCAATGAAGACACTGGGCAAGACTGTCTATAAACACGGCACTGCCAAATGGTGGGAGGAACAGACCTCAATCCCTGGAGCCCAGCCTCCAGCAACTGTGGCCTTTTGTACAGCAGGCCTCGAGAAGAAGAAAGCCAAGAGACTTGGCTTTCATGTACACTACCTAACAGAAGCTGGGATTTTACAGCTCTTCTCACACAAGCTGATGGAGAGATGTGAGAACACGAAAGGGTCCACACTGAGGGCAGGGGGGATGAGAGGCACTGACAGGTGGGTGAGGTCACCTGGCCTTTTGCATTTTTCACAACAGTTACTCTAAAGAACTATTCAAAGATGTGGGAGCTGGCCCTACTGTACAAGCAGTGTTTTATGTAAGGGGAGCACAAACACACATGCAAACTAATCACCAAAGAACAGAGAGTATGGAGGTGGGTTTATATATATATATATATATGGCTGTTTTTATCTTATCTTGAGCTTCACAAGTTCTCCTTATAGCAGGCATCTGAGTTCAGACAAATCCTTCTCTGTGGGTTCAAGCTCTAGCCTACAGTACGGAGGAGTGCCTGAGGGCGCTTGGTAGAACAGCAGTGAGAGCACGCACAGACTGCAAAAGAGACAACCAAGTCTAAGAGTGCAACAGGAGATCTGCCCATGAAAACTGCTGCAGGAAAATGGAATGAAAATATCTATCTAGTGATCTTAGGTATAAACATAAGAATGACTTAGAGATAATAACACATAAGACTTTACCCCTCGGGGAAACAACCTAATATTTAGTACATAATGAATTAACATAAGTACTGAAACTAAAACCAGGAAACCATTGTAGTCTGCTGTTAGTGACAGCATATTATTAATATCTATCATGTGCACAACAATGATTATGCTACAAAGAATACAAAATCCCCCCACCCCCCAAAAAAAATTCAGCTATTCCACAGATTCAAGATTTTAAGAATTTTTTTTGTTTGGGGCTGGGTTTTGTTTGTTTTGGGTTTTTTGTAATACATCCACAAAACAGAGAAACTTATTGAAATTGCATAAAGTTGAGCAGAAATGCCCCCCAATCCTTTCAAACTACTGTGAAATATGGGTAGCAAGGAGAACAAATGCACTAAAATGATTAAGTACATTCTTCTAAGCAGTAAATACAACCTAAATTCCACTACTAAACATCTGTTAAATATACATACCTTTTATTATTAATAAAGCAAACATCTGGAGGAAAAAAGCACTAGGTTGTTGTGGAGCAACAAGCATAAAATAGGTATTTCTATAATTTGACTGTTAAACACAACTTTCTTTTTCATGATCATAAGACTATTTGCAATTCTTGAAAGCTGTAGAACAGTCATGAAATTTGGACACCAGGTTTTTTAATTTTAGAAAGTAACCAATTCTTAGAATGAGTACTACACAAACTTTTTCAGAATATAGAAGAAAAACCCTATCGTGCCTGCCTTTTTTTTTTTTTTTTTTTAGTTCTAAGTTTCTGGAAAAGTAGAGCATGACCTTACCAACATTTATTTTATCATGACCTAACAGTCTGTAATTTAAAGAAAAAAAAATCACAATACTATCCCGCATCTCTTTGTGAGCTTTCCATCTTTCAAATTACGCGGGTCCACTTTAAATCTTGAGAGCTCAGTTCTGGTTGCTAAATGTTCCAAAGGATTTCTGATTGTATGCTAAATTAAAGGAAACAAAAGCTGCTTAATGTTAACCTATCTAATGATTGTGGTTTTCTGGGCTTTTTAAGAATCTCTATGGCACTGCATAGATGTTTTTCTAAAAACTTTGGAGAGACTGTGATACAAATAACATTGTTACTATAATAACTGTTAGAATGTTTAAAACCTGCAGAAGTGCCTTCATGTATTTTGGAATCACACCACTCCCACCCTCCCCAAGAATAATCTGCATCCATTTTTAAAGTGATGATGCTTCTTCGGTTACTATTTAAACTGCATATGGGACCATGTCATTTTTATAATAAACCCTAATCAAAAGCAAATCCTGTATATGTACAAGTAAGCAAATACATATCCTAAAGGTGCCTGTGAGATTGTACTTTAATACAATCAGGAATTAATTGATGTTCATAAGGAATGCTATTTCCTTTGTCCCAAGACACCTTAAAATGAGACTAGGTATGCGGGATAGATTAGCAATACATCTAGGCCAGTATTCTGCCTCCAGAAACAGCCAAAAGTACGGAACTGGTCACAAATGTGTGAGATTTCTCTTCAGACTTCCAAGTGCTTTGAAGTCAGGGAATTCCTGAACCATATGTGGTTTCAGTTAGTTTAGCAACTTTCGGCACATCCTCCTTGCAAACAACAGTCCACACTCCCCCTGGAAACTGTCAGTTTCTAATACCTACAGCACACTTTTAAAAAAATGTCCCACAGGTCTCTCCATTACCAATTTTATGGAGAACCTTTTCCTTTTGAAGGCTCTGAATCTGCCTTTTCTACTACCTGTGTATGTTCCTGCTTTTGATATTTCTTTCCCTTAACATTTGGGTTGGGGTTTGATGACCAGTGAGCTGATGATCTCAGAATCACCAATCACTACCCCAAAATCTCACTCATCAATGGCAATGCTCAGCTCAAATTCATAATCTTAGATGTAATTGGGATTGTTCTGCCCCATGTTCCTCAGTTATCCTCATTTATCTACACTGAATTCCACTGCCCATTTTGCTGCACAGTCCTCAGCACCTTAATGTCCTACTGTTCTCCACAGCTGTCACATTCCTTCATAGCAAACCTGCTCACCAAATTGCTCATCCTTTTACTCATTCCATTTAAAAATGTGTTGACCACAGATCTCTGTAGAACATAACTGGGACCCCCTTTTAACTGACCCACTTCTACCCTTTGTTCCTACCTTTTAATCTGTCATTTACTTGTGCAAGGACCTTTCATCTCACATTACGTCTCCTTAGTTTCCTTAAAAAGGAACCAGAACATCTTTCATTCCTGCTGATGCCTCCAAAGAGCTCCAAGTGACCTAAAAATGCTGCTTTGACTTTCCAGGCGGCCACCAGTTCTATGCTTTATTACAGTGTCTACCAAAACTGCCTGATACAGCTTTCAGATTCGCCTGGTGCAGTCCTGCCTGGCCTAGACCAGCCCTGAAGACATGACTTTACATACTTACACTTCAGAAGATGTTTTTCTCAACCTGAATACTTTAGGACGTACCGTTTAAACAGAATAATTAGTTTGACGAGCTTGGCTAGATACGATAGGAAGTTAGAAGGTCGCTTTTTGAGTCATCTAATTTGAATAGTAAGGAGAGACGTTTTTAACAGTTTCAGAATCAATCAAATAGAAGGCTTTCTGGTGCTCTAGTATGCTAGGTGACAATCACAGTGACATCAGTGAACTCAAAATAAACTTCACTCACACAGATCACCACACAATACCATCCTTTGCAGCTAGTGATCTCTGCCCAGTCAGAGACAGACCATCTGAACTGAACAGCATAAGAAAAGCAACCAGTCACTCCACTTTGTGCTGTGCTCCTCATTTAAGCTGAAAAAGTAAAATTTACCAAAGAACTCAGTAATTTCACGGACAGCACAAGGGAACTGGCTCTGCTGGAGAAATTAACAGGGTGCCAGAAGGCAGGGACAGATTTTAAGAAGCAAAGTCTATAACAGAAGGATGGTCTAGAAGTCAGAAAATTACAATAATCCAGCAGTAATTCATCATTTGAGCTCAGAAAAATCCTACACCCTACCTCATTTTTGTCTGCATTGAAAAGAAAAATAAAGAAAAAGAGAAAAATAAAGAGAAAACAAGAAAACAGTAAGAGAGAAGGGATGAGATGAGAAAGAGAAGAGAAGAGAAGAGAAGAGAAGAGAAGAGAAGAGAAGAGAAGAGAAGAGAAGAGAAGAGAAGAGAAGAGAAGAGAAGAGAAGAGAAGAGAAGAGAAGAGAAGAGGCTAATACTTTCCCATCTAGCTAGCACAACCTGAGATAGTAGAAGTGATGGTATTTGAAATAATCACAATACCACACAGAAGCTGCAAGGACTGTACTAGAACAAGCCTTTTCACAGAAGTTAGATTTCCCTCATGCTGTTAGGTTAGGGAGTTGGAAGCTGACATCTGGGACAAAAAGACCACTCATGAAATGACCAAGAGAAAGCATAGTCTCCCCAGAACTGCTTCCCAGGTGCAGGTGGTAACCATGCAATAGTTTGAAGAACATAGTTCAGTCCTGCTCTGAATCACAGTGCCTGAACAACACTGCCTGGGGCCAAAATCTGTGACAGGGTTCAGCATTTTTTCATTGCCTTGAATTCTCATATGATTTATATGAACTACTCCGATTAAAACACTGATCCTGGTTGTACCGTCTCCCCTGCCTCTTAATCCCAGAAAGGCTACAAGAAAAGAGTGTCCAATATCCAGGCAGCTATTAATCCTCCACTACACCTCGAGGAATGGCTGTTCTATCCAAAAAGAAAATACTTGGAAGAATACTGGGTCTTCACACTAAAGTGACTTCACACTAAAGGCCTCTGCTACTACTGCTACAGCTGTGATGCTGGATGATTGTACCAATGACCTTATGAGTTAAAACACAAGAAACCTTAGGGAAAGATAACTAAAGATGCAGGATACTTGGGGTAATACCAAAGCAAACTCCTCTTCAAAGCTGCAGCCCTTCAGAACTTGCACAGGTGTTTCTGGCTCTCTTTGTGTACCATCTTGGTCTATGCAATGATGCTATCATACACGTAAACAGCTTACTCTGGTTAGTGACATCACAGAACGAGCGGTTACATGCCACATTGCTAGGTTAGCATCCTTGTTAATGAGGTAAGTGCATAGCTCTGCATTTGTTCCCACCTCGCACTCGGCGCATTGTTTGGTTCATTTACTCTGCTTCAGTTTGTCACGCAACACATTTTGGGATGAATTATAAAATTGGATGCCAGATTAATGAAAAATTAAAAATTCATGCATAATTTAGAGATACAAAACTGAACACAGCAGAGGGAGATGAAGCCAGCAGTCAGATCCAGAACAGTCACTTGGAGTACAATTTTTTGATTCAGGTGATAGGCAGCAAACTATTGGATTCGGTTTCAGGCAGCAAAGGCAGAACCTGCCAGAAGTCCACACAGTTTCTGCCCTGGGGCTACACCAACAGGAAACCAACCTGGGAGCTCCTGTCAGCCTGATGAAATGTGGTAACGATACAATCACCAAACAACTTCACCATTAAGTCACAAGGTAATCAGGTTGTTACTGGCAGGGCAACCAAGCCAGGAAGGCAAACAGTAGTATGAGGCTTGTTTTCTATGTCATGTCAATGCACAAGAGGTCCAAGATAGCTTTGAAGGGATTAAGTTCCCTACTGGCATGGAAACTGTTGCCCCAATCTACCCCAGCTCCACCTACCAAACACACAGGCTTAAGACTTTATCAACATGATGGCCTATTCCTTCACTGTCCTGCTGGACACAGTTTACCACAGAAAGCTTTCACCAATACTAGCAATGGGTGGTCTATGATAAAAGACCTGTGTCCTGAAAGGTATTCTCTGCAGTCCAAGACACCAGTGCATTTAAGAGGTCTCTTTTTAAGAAGACTTAGTAGGCTCTACTTCTCTAATTTCGAAGCCTACGTTAAGTGATGGGATAAAAACACACGCAAGACTTTGCCCTGAACAGCTGCAGGCTGCCAGCAGGGCAGGCTTCCAGAAAGGTGGAAGGAAGATGGTGACAAAAAAGATGGAATGAAAATAGTCTTGTGACTGTACGGTATGCATCATTGTTTCATGCATGTTATGGGAAAAACCCTTGAGGGCAGATGGAAACATGAAATGGAGATGCTTTCGTGAGTCCCAGACAACATATTCCTCTAAAGGACTCACCAAAAGTCACTTGAGTTCCTTTAGTGCTGTGGGAAAGTAGCTGTAGGCTAGCAAAAAATTTGCAATCAAAAAGGTATGGTTTAGTTTAATTTTATTTTTTAAAGTTTTTGAGTTTCACAGTAGTTGTGTGTTTGATTAATTTTTCAGACAGGTGTTTATAAAAAAAGGATTTATTCACCGACACAGCTGATGGTGCTTTTTCAAAGAAAAATAATGACCTTAAAACCAGAGTAGGTCATGTAAGGAGTACTCATCTAGATGACACACAAGATCCTGAATACTGTCAGGAAACGTTTCTAATTAGCTCAACTGACATATTTCGTTTCAATATGTAACATCATCTACGTTTTCAAGGGGGTTAGAGGTAAAGTGCTCGACCAATGGTTTTTTACAACTGTTTATGTTTAGCACCTTTGTATTGCCTGTTTCTTGTCCCCTTCCAGAATTGCATAATCCATTTCAATCTTCTGGGAGTTCTCCAGGAAACCCTCCTTTCAGAACTCTGCCTTTCCAACCTCCCGCTGAGCTGGTAATTTCAAGGTTCAGATCCACCTTTCGTTTATCTTCTGAAATCTGATGTCTATCTTTTAGCTAATAATTCCCCTCTTCATGTGGGCTGCAGCTTTTTTATGTGCTAAGAGAAACCAGAAAAAATAAAGATGTTATGCATCACGCCACTCATTACAAACTCTATTTTAATACTGCTAACTAGTTTCCTCCCTCATGACCACATTCAAATTCTTCTCCCGAACTTTTCTTTTCACCGTGTTCCCTTCAAAACTGCAAGATGCCTTCCAAATTACTTCCACATACTACATATGCTCTTGTAGGTTCTTCTGGGACATACGTAATGGGGTAAGTTGGTTGCTATTGTTTCCAAACTTGAAATGGTCAGACACTGTTGGATAGGCATTTGAGTATAAAGGGTTCTGCTTTTCTTGTTGGGTTTGGGGTTTTTTTTAAAAGAAAAATCCAGTAGGCATTACATTTGTAACGGTACACATGTGCAACAAGCTGTCCTTATGCTGAAGGATATTACTCCCTTCCAAATTCATGGGAGACTTAAGGGCCTCGTTTATAAAGACAACAGGCAAACTGTGATAATACACTGCCAGGCTACCTATTAACAAACTTTATCCAGGAGTGCTAGAGAAGCGTTTCCTTAGCAAAGAAAAGGAAGGGAAAAAATTAAAAAAAAGAGGGAAAACCCCCAGCACCTCCTTTGCTTGCAATGTTTGTGTCAAACCTCACTCCCACACACTTCTCACTCTTTTTATGGCTCCTACAAATTTACAGCAAAATACACTTCCAAGTTGGGAAGATTTTGTAGCAGTCGTTAGATATATACACAAGCTCACTCTTCTCTGTACTAAATACAGGGCTTAGAACTGAAGTGCAGTTCGAAATTCCTCGTGTACTTCAGCCTCGGCAAAGACTGAGCACACCGATGAGACGCTGAGACAGCGCAGCTTTATATTTGAGACCGCATTAAGATTTATAAACACTCTGAGCATGACTAAGGTCTGGAGCAGGGGGGCAGCATAACCAAAGCTGGGGAAGGCTGTGATTAGTGAGGAGGAAACGAGAGGAGATCAAATCAGCTGAGAAAGGCGGCAGGAAAGTACAACTCGTGTTCGGGACTTGGCACAGCAAAGAGAAATACATGAAAGATGCTAAAGTGTGATCAAGAGCTCTTGAGCTCTTGTATTTGTGGAGCCGAGGACTGGGGCATGTACAGAGCTCTGAGTCAGCAGTACAGATGTGACACTGACTGGGAGGAAGGCAAACCAACACTTGTTAAACTGAAGGGCACGTCGCATGGGAACTGGTGTCGGCAGGCACAGGAGGAAACACAGAGCCCCATGCAATGTCATCTACCTTCTATGTCTGTGGGTCCCCCTGAACACATAGTTCTCTCCACCCTTCAAACTCTCTCCCCTTGCACCCATGTGATGAGATGGGCTCTAGGGAGCTTGAAAGTGAATCGTGTTGTGGCTGCTGCCCAGCATGCTGGGACGGGCATGGGCTGCTTTGTGCCTTCCCTCCAGCCCCAGGGCTCCCCAAGGCAGGCAGAGAGTGGACAGAGTGCTCTGTGGTGACATCAGCACCAAAAGCAGGGTCACCTCTCCCCTCCTAGAGATCTCCAGGCTCCCCAAATACAGCAAGGTAGCTTCATGAGAGTCGCAAAGACTTGTGCAGACTTGATGCCACTCCTCACGGGATGGATATTTTACACAGGGTAGAGAGGACAGAGGACAAGGTGAAGAAGACATGGAGGTTCATGGGAGCTGTTACTGTCAAGTTTCCCAGAAGACCTTCAGTATAGCAATAGGCAAGGGGAGCTGTGTGAAGACTAACCAGAATTTGCTGGATTTTGGGGTAAGGGATACCACCAGTAAAGTCATTGCTCCGGGTGAGCGAGTAAGAAGAGATGTAGGGACAGAAGCCACAATGCAAAAGTTTGGAGGTGGCCAGTGACAGTGCATCTGTGTGGGTGAGGAGGCCACAAGAGTCTGATGTAAATTTGAGAATGGCTAGGTTAAATGGCAAGGGGAACGCTGCTACCTGAGCCAGAGAGCTTGGCTCCAGAAAAAGTATTTTAAACCCCTCCTGTGAAGTTATTGTGCAACTGGGCATGCAATACTTACTGGATTGGTTTCCTCCTCCAGCCTCTGCAGGATCCTGTAGCCGTCTCTTGAGTAGTGTTCACGTCTGATGAGTCACAGTGCTTGCAGCAGGCCCAGGCCCAGGCTCAGCTGGACACTACGGCATAGGTGAGGCTACTGACCTTTACTTGCTGGGTTTTTACCAGGTTACCTCGGGCCTCTGCTGTGGCACTGTGCACCATTCGGGGGACAGGTGGGGTGGGAGGGAAATATGTCACTTCTGCATTCAGTGGCACTGTCAATTGCAAAACCACAGCCCAGAGCACACACAAGGGCACTGATCAAGCATCCTGTTGTGCTTCTTTGTCTTCTGCTATATCCCTTGTGGTCCTTTGTGTTGATTCATCCCCAAGGCCAGGTCCAAGTGTGCTCTCTCACATTTACATGGGCAGTCACCCGTACCTGTCCATCCCATGATGATTCACACGTGAGTATGGTCAGACATGCATGAACCGGAACCCACCAGAGCCTTGGCAGACTCTTCAAAACTGATCAGTCATCATAGCCTATTTGCTTACAACTCCCCCACCACAAAGAGCAGCACTCTTGACTACCTGTCAACATGTATGGAGCATGTACCTTGAGTCCAGGACGTGGGTCATGAGCCAGGTGGCAAGAAATACAAACTCCAGCACATTATACCCAAAGAAACCTTAAGAGTGGAAACTAACTCACCATAACAACCATTCACTGAATCTACTAAAGTAGTCCTTTTTGATATAACTTTGAGAATTAAGTTCAGCATGGGCATATGTTGCTGTAAGTGAAGCTGAAGTGTGTTCAGGGTAACATCCTCCTGTGGACTAAGCCATAATAAACTTGTTTTGTTAATTATTTCCCAGTGATCAACAGCCTAGAAATTCTCTCTCACTACCTCCTTTTCAAGGTTCACAAAGGAACAATTTTACCTATTATCTGCTTGAGTGAATCCTCTATTTCCATACTCAGAAAAGCAAATCACAAGTAAAAAAAAGAAAACATGGTAAATTTTGCATGCGGTTTCTGTTTGTTAGGGCAAATTTTTTTTTCA
Organism: Heliornis fulica; assembly: GCA_013399135.1. Lineage (NCBI taxonomy): Eukaryota > Metazoa > Chordata > Aves > Gruiformes > Heliornithidae > Heliornis > Heliornis fulica. The sequence continues at coordinate 285,237 of VXBZ01010284.1, read as the reverse complement.
ACATACAGGAAGAATATCATGCAGAAGGTAACCCCACCACCACCAAATCAAAACCCCACAACAGTTTATTCCTCATCCTCCACCTTTAAAAGATTATTCTAACAGAAAACACAACCATAGTGACTGCTTGCAAGCACATCTTCTCTAAGCCACTGAGATGCCAAAGGCACAGGTCAGGTGGACATACAGACCTGCTAAGTCCTGGTTCCATCTCTTAACATACCACTCTGCAGTTTTGAGCAAAAGCATCTCATATCTACTCATATCAATTAGTACATTTTTATCAACCTCTGATCCTTCCTTAAATAAAGAAAATCACTTTACTAACTCCAGCCTACCTCTCTGACAAATATGCCCTTGCATCCTGATCTGACCACTCCTAGTTTCTAACGTGCAGCCCTAGCCACTCCACTCTTGTGGGTCCTCCACCATCCATTAGCAATCACCACTCTACACTCCTCCTTCAGAGCTTTCACTGCTCTCGTGGCAAACCTGAGGAATCACTCCAGCTCCTGGCTGCAAACGCCTGGAGGTCACTGGGCACTGTGAACCAAGTGTTGGAGCTTTCTATGAGACACGCAGGCTGCTCTTTATTTACAAAGCCCTGGATGTTAAGAAGACACCACTACAAACAGGAGGAGTATTTATTTACAGATATCATTAGCAATTTACAAGAAGATATAATAAACCGGTCACAGGAACAGCTGAGGCACTGAGTAGCTAACTGGATATTGCAGTTATCTTAATTAACTTCAGTATTGCATCAAATAAGAGAGCAACAGATCACTAATGCCAAGTTAGTCATTTTCAGTAACAGTTCTCATGGAATTTTTTCCTTCTAAATAATCAAAACAATTGGTCATTGGACCTTATAAGGAAAAGTGCCATACCAAACAGAATTTCATAGAATACAGCTGGTTTAACTTCATGGTTCCCTCCAGCATAACTGCAGCACCTGAATTTTGGGGCTGCATTTGTATGCCTTTTTTTTTTTTAAATGACATGATAAGATTAAAATAAATAGCAGTAGACTAACTTGCTCAGATAGTTTCATCTGTTTTCACAACAGTGAGAAACATTCAATAAAACCACACATAGTGATTTTTAAACTAATAAACCCTAACATTTTATTTTTTAACAGCAGAATATGAGCCTGTAAGATTGACTGCTGGAAGGTAGCATGCAATTACACAGACAAGACTTACATAGATTTATAATATTATAGCATGATTTCAGAAGGACTTCAGAAAAAGTAATACCAACCCTCTTTTTTTCAGGACAAAGCCCAAACCAGCAGTGAGTTAAGTAAGAGAAGATCTTCTCTGTATCTTATGGTTATCCCCCCCCCCTCTGATAGCAGCTAATATAAAGACAAAATACAGGACTAGACAGTAGTCAGAATTCCTGAGTCGTATCAGATCTAGAGAGGATAACACTTTTGTGAACTCCAAACAGCAGTCTCCCATGTCTCCAGAGCATCTTTTGAAACATGCAGTTCAACTTGCCTCGAGTATGGCAATGTATATTTTTTAAGACCTCGGGCACTGGGATACCTGCCAAGTCACAACAAATATGTATACATAATCTAATCTACTTAAATTTTGAGTGGAAACTCTGTGCCCTTTAGCTATATCCCTCAAGGCTACAAATAGCATACTTGTTGGACAGGATGAAGTTTCCCTGTGTAAATAATAACCGAGCTTTCCTGGCATCTAACCACACCTCCTCCCCGCTTCCTCCAAAGCCAAAGATCGGGGAGGAAGGAGTGATGGGGATGAAGGTGAGGAGGTTTGGTGAGAGAGCCAAAAGGAGAATAACAAAGAGGAAGCGGAGACAAATTATAGGTGGATTAGGAGTAACAAGGCTCTCTTAATAAAACACTTAGAAAACAGCAATCTCTTCCCCTTGCCCCCCACTTCACCTGGCAGGTGACAAATTGGTAAAACCATCCCCAAAACAGAATCCCTTGAAGAGGAGAAGGGCACCTAAAACATGAAGCAAAACAGAAGCAAATCAGCAGTGCTAAAAAAATGCAAGGCAGCGCTCTCTGTCCAACAGATTTGATTACAGAGAGGATTATTCACAGCCTCGGTATGGTCACCTTTTCTTAGGAAAAAGTGGCCAGAAAGAAAGCCAATTAAATCCTTAGGAGCCTGTACAGGCTTCCACAGCTAAAAATAAAACTAACAAAGCGAAAATCAAACCGTTTTAGAATACATATGAGTGCAAATAAACAGGGGCATATTTTGACAGCAAAATGCGGTAGTTAAGTAACCATGATGTCTTCTAAAATGAGGGAATATTAGTATTTTTCTTTGAAAGCAGGTGACTTGGGTTTGAAATTTCATACTGCATTTGCTTCTATGACCTACGAACCTTCTCTTAAGAAAAGCTAAACAACTGGATAAATTTTAATAGGAGATCTTTGCATTTGGAATCTAGAAGAAAAATCCCACTGGCAGCTTTACTTCCTACCATATCTTAAAATATAGTATCTGCTAATCCTTTAGAACACTTGTTCTAATTGTAGACAATATTGGGCAGATTTATCTGAAACACATCTAGTGTGGTCTACACCACTCATTTTAGCAAGGATTTTTTTTTCTCCTCCCAACAGATAATGTTACAACTGTAAATTTCAAACTGCAACTATCCTGCTTACCCAAATCTGAGTACCAGAGGGCAGGGAAGGGAGATGTAGAGATGCATGCCCGTGCTATCAGTGACTGTAACTGCACAAACGAGCAGTCTTTAAGAAAAAATAAATACTTGTGAACATGAAGCACATATTCATGACCAGCTAACACTGGAGAATATATTCTGACACCATGGCCGCCACCCAAGCTTTCTATCATTAAGAACACATGAAAAAGTAAGATACGGAAACATGGCTGTAGAAAATGCATTTCTTTCCTGACTTGTATCCCATCGCAGAAATCTGCCAGGGTAAAGAAAGGTATGCACCCTCTTCTCCTGCAGAGAGAGCTGGAAGCTTGTCTCACTAAATCGCACTCATTACATATTACCGACCACACACAATACACTTATTTCTGACCTGTAGTGATGAGTACCTTCCAGCCCTCTCCCCAGACACACCTCTCCCTCCCAGTCCCACCACTTAGCAAAAGTTGCAACCACAACTAGTGCTGCTGGAAAACGTCTGCTAAAGGTACAGGTACAAAATGGTCAAAAATAATTAGGGTTATACAAAGGGACGGGCTAAGAAAAACAACACAATGCTACCAAAACCAGATACATTGGCTTGATGATTTCTGCAGGTCCCTTTCTGAAATCATTTGCTTCCTTACCAAAGCAGAGGGGTGCTTTCAGAGGAGCCCGTATGGGAACGTCAGAACATGTCAGACATCTGTGTTTCAGCCCCATTGTTACCACAGTTGTCACCAAAACTTTAGGGTTTGTACCCAAAAAGCTGTACTTTCAAAGGTGTACTTTCCTTTACAGTGCCACAGAAACAAGCAATGCAAGATTTTTATTTTTATTTTTTGAAACAAAAAGCATAACCCAAAAAACAAAAAACAGCACAGAAGAAAACACTAAAGAATCACTCGGCACGGATATAGCTATAGTACAGCTAATTGCTGCCGGTTAACCTCAAGGCCTGATCTCTCATCAGATTTGATAGCTGCCTTGGCAAGTAGCTTCAGCAGTTACCTTCCCATCTCTGGACTCAATCCCAAAAGCAAAGCAGCTATCTCCAGAATTAGGTAACTTTGCCTCAGCAAGCACCTTGTTTACTGGGTCAACCATACGCAGAGGCAACTCTATGCAGGAACACCTGAAGCTGGCCAGGCACAAGTCACCTCCTTGCTGGAGGCTGGACTGTGCAGCAATACCTGTGCCAGGCAAAAGTGCCCATGAGCAACTTAGAAGCAGGTGGGTTACAGCTCTGGTACAGCACTTGGACTAATACTTTGGGACTGGAGATGGACACATCTGTCCAGCTGTCACACTGAGCAGAGTGCAGGACTGAGCTCCGTTGGACTGTCCAGAGCTTTAGTTACTTTGAGGGTGTCTCCAAACTGAAACAACTCAAGGTACGGTGCTTCTTCCCTTTCCTTCTTGCGCCAGTGCTTGTCTGGCTGCAGAGTGTACCAGGTCAGAGAGCTGTAACAGTCAAGTTAACCCTACAGAAAAAACATACACCCTTTCTGCATAGTCTGACTTTGTTGTGGCTTAGTACCAGCCAGTACCAGGAGGCAGAGAAGTGCTGTCTCAAGTAGAGAGATGAACAGGTTGGGATTTCTGGAGCTGCAGCCCAAACTGCAAATCACTGAGAAACTGCACCCACAGATTTCCTGTGGTCTCCTGGAACTAGCCAGACTGAGCAGCAGTTCAGAGTCAGGAGCAGCAGAAATTTCATCACCCTGTTAACAAGGGGACTTGGCACCACCTCTGGCTCACAGACCACCACCCAAGAGGACAGTGAGGGGAACCAACCTGGGAGAACAGATTGAGCACAAAACACTAATGGAGTATCAGGGCACTAAATTACGAAGTTCGTATTATTGGCAGTACTTTATTTCCTTGAATAAACTCGGTCAGAACTAAGTCTGCCAAACATCTACCATCACAACAGACAGAAGTACTGGGCAACTGTTTCAACTCACTATTCCCACTACAGTGAAAATAAGGTAGAAGTTTACAGTCCTATGCACCAGAGATGGTTACCAACCACAGAGACTACCACAGGCAAAAGTTTCTGAAAGGTGAATTTAAAAAAAAGGATCTACTTTACTTACATAACATTACCTTTCATACTGAAATACTATCTTCTGACTTAACAGGAAGCAAAACTGCCATGTGATGAGATGGAAAAGTCTCAGAATGGCATCAAATCCCAATAAACACTTTTTTCCCCATATTTCAGTACTGAGGAAAGGTGGAGAAAAGCTTATCTGAACATACAATTCACAATGATAGCATGGCCTCTTACTTGGAGAATGTTTTCAAAGGAAGAATGAAAACACGAGGGCAAAGAGAAAAGTCAAATAAAATGTAACATGATTTTTAAAAAGTTGAACCACGTCAAACATCCACTTTCTTCAACATTACAAAATAGTCTCTATACAAAAGAAGCAGAGCAGTTCTAGTCCCCTTCCGTGAGAAATCTGATATACTACCACCTGAGCAGACGTTTGTTGAGATGAGAGAGGTTAGTGCAAGAATAGTATGGCAGGAAAAACAGCAGATCAAGAAGAGATGACAACAGATTTCTTTCTGAAAGGTGGAAGGATGTTATTTATGGACTTCTGCCAAGACTGGTCTTCAGTATTTTTGATTCAACATTTCCATTCAGATTTTTTTTTTTTTTATGCCTTGAAGTAAGTACTACTAAAATGCATAGAAAATGCAAACTAGGAGTTACCAAAAGTACAGTGCAGACTAAAACTACACACAAAAAAACCTGCAACTAATCTTAGGGACAGCATGAGAGAGAAATGGGATGAAAAGTAACAACAAATGACAGATTAACACACTTAAAGACTAGCGGTTTCTGTTGAAAAGTGACAAATCATTAGTTGCAAGTAACAGAGAAGGAAAAAAGTTAGTGTTTAGCCATCCTATAAACAGCCAGTAAAAGTCACTAAAGAGACCTGGTTCAGAAAAAAGAAAAACATAATTATTCAATAAAGCAGTTTATTTCCAGTGCAGAAAGAGACATACAGATGCCACCATAGCAGACCACCAAGATCATGCTGGGAGCACTATGTATAAATCTGGTAATACATATTCACAAAATAATTATTTGAGACAGCACAAGAAAATATCTGACAAAAAAGGACAAAATTTCTTAATATCAATGAGCCAATCGGCAGGGCTGGTGTAAAGAATTAGTGTAAATTTATCAAAAGTAAGATTATGCTGGAAATTAAAAGAATTCCTAGACAACACTGGCCTTAAATTTACATGCCAGAAGACAGAGACGGGAACAGAGAAAAAAAATTAACTAGCCTGAAAGTGTATCCATATGGGTATCCAGACTTGTTCCAGTTCTGGGTCCCTGAACACTTGTGCGAACACAAAGATGGTCCTAGTAGGCCTGGGCATTAGCTGATGCAACTTAGCATCCTTGGCTCCAGAAACAGCCAAGAGCTAATCATGAGGAAGGCAAGTATGTAGTATTTTGGGGAAGTATCATGATTTGTGATTTAGGGACTTCCTGAGCTAGACAGATTTAATAGCCCTCATTTCCACTCATTTGGCATCCCCCTCCTGTGCCCATCTAAGTTTTTTGTGACCATGTAAGTTTTTCTACTCACAACATCTCATGGCAAAAAGTTCCACAGCTTGAGTTCACAGTTTATTAACAACTTGCTCTGAACCCATCTCCCACTCTTCCTCTTCCCTCTCAGCTAATGATTTTGTTCCACCTTCAACCCACCTATGCCACACATGATTCCATTAGGATCCCCCGTCTGTGGTACGAAACCTCTATTGCATTCTTCCTTTTGTCTCTTACCAGACTGAAAAGTCCAAGCCTACTTTGGCCTCCATTGCATGGAAGCTGTTTCACTACTTTTTTTCATATTCATCACCTTTTCCTGTATTTTCACCATTCTCCATGTGTCTTCTGTGCAGTATTCGGGAGACAGGCACACCGCAGATTGCTGCCTGTTTTATTTCTTTCCTAGAGATTAATTCCCAACGTCCAAAGCACTACAGTAAGTTTGATGTCTACATCAGGCAAGTCAGCATAAACGTAACTACAGGGAGCAGGGGGTGGTGGTGGGATGACACATAAGCAAACACAACATACTGGTGAAGAAGCAATACAACTTTTGGAAAAGGAAATCAAGCTCTATGACAGATGTGCAGTTCTCTAAAGACATCAATAACCATGCGGTAAGGGAGATGCAACTGAGTGGCATGCAGGTATACCTGCACTGAAGCGGCTACAGACTGAGAGACCAAGCTGAGCAGCCTGGTAGTTACTGACTCTTCCAATGAAAGAGCTGGAGATGTGAAATGAAATGATGAGGGGACAGCCTCAGAAAGGAAACGCACCATTTCTTCCCACATTTCTGCAGTGGAGCTACTTGCAACAGGGTGTTTAGACACTTAAGACTTTACAAATGCTCAAGAAGTCACAGGGAAAAGTTCATGGAAAGAGTCCAATAAGGGTAAGTAAATACAAACTCACCATGTCTGGCTCGGGAAGCCTTTGACAAGCAAATTATTGAAGAACGGGAGAATACTCTAGGAAAGCTACCCCTACATGCTTGTTCTGTTCCTTTCACCACATCTTTGCGTTTGCCTCCATCAGAAAGAGAGCGCTGCACCCAAGTGTAATTATTCTTACTAAATAAAATGCAAACAGAATTTGATCAGCGTTTATCAGACTGATTAAATGTAGTATTTGTCATCTCAGGCCTCAATTGGGCTGGTAAGACCTCTGGTAACAGTTCTCAAACAACTCTTGATTTGAAAGCAGGACAAATCCTCTATTAATTTACACAAGAACTAACACTGCTGTCAGTAGGTACACATGCTAACTCAAATCCAGTGTATTTTACTATTGGCAGAAGGAGTAGGATCACATTTCACCATGCTGCCAAACACTTGCCATCATAACACAAACTCTTCTACGTAAGGAAACTTACGACTTTGCCAAACTGCTGTTGTTTAGGCTGAAAGTTAGTGTCTGCTTCAGTGTTTTGTTTCTCCACTTTTTATTCATTCAAAGCCGTACAGCCACTTAAAAAAAAAATAAGATTAATGTAAAAACAGTTTTGTCTGTGTCAAAAGTTTCTGGCAGACTTTTCTCACTTTTCCTAGAGTTTTGAACTCCTGTCCCTTGGGGATGGAGACTTGCAATTAGACAGGGATAGTATAGTGGTAAGGCTGTCATTCCTGCAAACTCTACCCAAATTTGGCCAACTTCTTGATTAGTTATTCCACAAGCCCTTTAGTCATTCAGAAACCAATCTTTTGAGTCAGATACTAATTGAATGTTGTCCTAGAGAACTCAGATCCTACTACAGGTCTCTATGTCATTTAAATTGAACACTACAGAAGAGGTCATTAATTTTCCAGGTCCTTGGCATGTGTCTACAAGGAGCGATTTGCAGAAATACTTAGTGTCTGCAGCTGCAGTGGAAGGCAGTGAAAACTGCGTTCACAGAATCACAGCATGGTCTGGGTTAGGAGGGACCCCAAGGATCACTGAGTTCCAACTCCCCTGCCACAAGCAGAGCCACTAACTTCCAGGTCTGCATCTAGAGAAGGTTGCCCAGGGCCCCATCCAACCTGCCCTTGCATTCTAAACAGATTATGAAGAAAATGGCTTTGAAAAACTCAGCCTGGTAATCTCAAAAAATGCCACAGAAACTTGATTCTTAAGAAAACAACTTTCAGAAAAATAACAAGAGCCATTTACTTTATTCTCACTCTGCCTTTTACCCTTGTGCACACACTGCCAGCTCTCTGGCTTTGGTATCAAGGTGCCTATAATACAAGTCTCATGATGCAGGTTGGGCAAACAGCATCTTTCCATCCCAAGAGTCTGAAACGATGTACAAGCAGCTAGGTATTTCAAGAGGGTATATAGTCTGTAGCTGAAGGGCAGGACTTCTCAAAGTATCCACAGCCTGAGGCAAAACATCAAACGTGCTAGAGAGCATACCAGAACTCTGCATAAATATGTTCCATTGTCAAGATCCATGTGTAAGTTTCCAGCCGGCAAACTGGCTTGTGAACTCCCATCTGGGGGAAACATAGAGCTCTGAGAACTAGCATCCCACGGGGTATTTGCCTTCAGTGATCCAGGGCCTGAAAAGTAGGATAACATAGGAGTGCCCATGGCGATGACTGAGAGGAACGTAATTTGACTTCGTGTAAATGAGGGACAGCTGAATTTCCCATTTTATTTTAAAACAGTAGTGTCAGCCACTGTTGTTAAATTAACGCGCAAAATTAAACAGGGTGCGTGTACGCAACCGCAAGTACTTAAACTGCTTTTCCCCCTTTCCTTTCCACATGTCTCAGTTCTTAGAGTAACACTGTAGGCCTGTCAGGGGAAGGACAGATGCCTGCTGTGTTGTCCTTTTCAGCCTCTAGTACACTGAATCCTAAAAATGGATGCTACTTTTCTTTTCTGCCTTAAAGACACGAACAAAGCCACACTACTCCGAAAGCCTCCTTTAGTTCTATTTATTCTTAACTGGTCATCAGTGCTTAGAAACAAACATTCTTCCTGTCCAACGCTCTCCTGTGAAAGCCCACAGTATCTATAGTTACTGGAGAAGAGTGCTTCAGTTATCTAGGCTCCGATCCTTCCCCATGCTTGATTTTTCAGCTTGCCCAGAAGCCTTGATTTCTCAAAGGATACCAGAACCAACATTTCTCTAGTTCCAAATGCAGCTGCTGAAGTTCCCTCTCATCCCAGAGAAGCTTGTCACAGCCAAACACCAAGATCACACCTGAAACTGAAGAGCTAAAGAGTCACTTATGATCAACTTACAACTTCCAGCCAACCTGCCAGGCCTCCCCAGAACAAGGAAAGCAGTGAGACTGCAACCCTGGCCCTAAGAAATCCTGTCAGAGAGAACAGGCTAAGCTTCTTAGAAAAAGAGCTACCAGCTTCCCTCAAACCATTTTTTCTTAGTTGTCTGTCTTCCTCTCAAAGGAAAGGATACTGGGCAGGTGGCACACACCACCACAGTAACACTGCGAAACTCACCGGGACAGAAACAGCATCAGAAACAGAATCTGTACTTCCTTCAAAATATCCATGATTTTTAACAGCCCCCAGAAGCAAACACCACGGTAATTCCCCATCCTAAGAACAGAATAGTATTAAGACAGCAGGGGGAAAACGACTACAGTGAGCAAGAAACTTTCCTATTCCTTTCTTAAACCTTGCCTGCTTACGTGAGGCAATCACACACAAGTATGAGATATTTTTGGCTGATCTTGCTGGGCTGTTTCTCTTTGGCCATTTGGAAATCAGATTTATTAAAGAAAATTGTGTTTTCAGCTAGAGGTAGCTTTTCCTCCTTAGAAACCATGAGAAGTCATTTCCAGTTTCAGTTCAGTGGAACAGCACAAATTTATGGCTAAGAAATTTTGGGTGTAATTTTGAAAGGAACAAACAAACAAGCCAAAGTCCAAGTTCAAGCAAATATCCTCTTAGGGCAGCTGTTTATTTTGTATAATTCTTTCAGCTATGCAAAAGGTGCTCTGAACAGAGCAAGCTGCCAAAGAAAGGGAAATAGCACAACATAACCTGTAAAATGACAGAGTTCTTCCCTGGGATGGGAGCAGCAAGACCCGGGACCTGCAACTGTTGGCACATGGACATTTCTGATGGTTTATCTCCAGGTATGTGTTAAGAACAGCACACAAGAATACACTGAAGCATCCAAGTGCTCAGAAGAATGACCTATTTTGCAGGTATATCCTTGGCTGTGCTCTACTAGTGCTTTATCTGCAACTACTCACTGATAACTAAGTATTCCTCAGTGTCCTAGTGCTCTTATGTCACATAGAACCGTCAGAGTAAGCAGTGAAGAAAGAATATAAACATTTTTTTTCTTTTGCAACTGATAAGTAATAACTGACTGAAAAATTATGAATAAAAAAAAAAGAGTAGAAAAACAATCCAGTATGGGAAAATGCTACATTAAAAAATAGTAATGAAACATTCAGGAAAGGATGAATCAAAACAAAAAACAAACTGAACATTTCCTACAAATCAACAATTTCAAAATACTAAACAAGAAGACACTCAATTATTAAGAAATCTAAACACATGGAAAAATAAAAGGGCCAGATCAACATGTTTTGCAGCATTATTAAAACGATGGTTCACCTTGAGAAAGTAGCTTTCAGATGCACTGACTACTCTGAAGAACCTTATTTCATGCTCACCATTTTTTTTTAAATGGAAACTGCTATTGATGAAAGCCACACAAACTTGCAATGAACATGAAAGAGTAACAAGATGGGAAACAAGTAATTAATAGATGGGGAAAGAAAGAAAGCAGAAATCCAGGAAACCTGAAGCAGAATAACAAACAGTTTAATCCTTTTGAAGGCAGAGGGAATACACACTCTTCTAGTCCTCTTTTGCTATAGTCCTCTATAAGGATTTTATCGTGGGATTGATATTGTGTCTTTTTAAATATAAAAGCTCCTCTTCAGTAAATGCATTCTCATCTTTAAAACATAATTATGATCTGAAAGTTGACACTAAAAATAGCTATAAGGAGCTTCATATTCATGTCGTCTTGATTTCTGTATCAATTTACTTGATTGCAACAGTCAAACAAATCTCCTCTGGTCCTCAAGACAGGAAGGAGTTCTTACTAGGGTTAGCCCTACAAACATGTTTGACGGGGGACAGTTTTGAGTTTGCATACATAAATAATAGTTAAAATATCAATGTGGAACTTTAAATACTATATGTAAAGGACAAAACATTCACACATGTTTAGTAACTTTCTTAAGAAAAACAACTATCCAAGTTAAAAAAAAATTAGATTAGGGAAACTTAAAAAAAAAAAAACAAACCAAAAAACATATTCCACTAATCCATATTGGCATGCCAGGAAAACTTAAAGACAATTTGGAACAAACTTCACAAATTCTTACAATTAGGAAATACATGAGGAATAACATCATGAATAAGTCTTCAAATTAGCAAGTGACCAAGAAGTATACGCTTTGCCAATTTCAGTTCAAATCAAAATACTTCATGATACAAGCATATTTTTAGTACTTTTACAAATAAATGAGTTCTTTGGAATAAGATCCTTCACTCACTAACATTCTCTTTGCTTTTTGCCTTCAGTGTCAGAAACAGCCATTTCAAGGTGGCTTTTGCAAATCTGAAAATTGAAATGGACAATTAACATGTAAACTCATATTAAGTTAGAGCACTTGAAAAAAAAGAGCAAAAATCTTTTAAACATGAAATGGGAAAAGCTGGGTTTGTGGTTTTTTTTCCTGCACTTCAACGATTGTCTGAAATAACTACTGCCCTAACCTGATGACACACTTATTTACTATATTTTCTTATGCCCGTTATTCAGTTGCTGGCAGTAATACAACTTCATTTAGCAACAGTTTGGACCCCTCAGTAGGGGAATGTGTACGTAGTAGCTCTCTAATCTTGCTGCCCAGCTGCTAAGACAGTCACATGAGTCACTTGCTGCCTTTAGAGCAACACACACCACTTGCTGAATTTAGAGACATTCCCCGTTTCTGCGTCGGCCATATATATATATAAATTGAGTAATACTCTATATCCTGATCACACACAAAACTCTCCAGATGCTTTGGTGCTTTGTTGTTCTGTTTGTTTTTAAGTGAGTCAAGCGGTGAGTCAAAGAACGTATTCTTCACTAGCGCAGTAACAACCCAGCTCCACAAAGTAATTTATGTCCTGGTTTTCAGCATTATCGTTTTCACTCCAGTTAGGCTAACTTTAGGAATCAGATCAAACGTAGGTAACTTCATCTAATCTTTCAGTGAAAATCCAGCCCTGGAAGAACAAAACACTTTACGAAGATTCCTTCCTTATCAGGATTTTAAACTGTGACTGTTTGGAACAACACCTTATTCAACAGTCTATTTTAAAACAATTTACATAAAAGACTGGCATAGTTACTTCCATGAAGCACTTTGGTCTACTGATACATAAAACTCCTTGCTAAAAATTATTTATTAACCTAATCTATAGGCACTACATAGGAAGTACTTTCACACACAAACAGTACACAGTCCTACAGCAAAACACTGCGAGGACAATTTTCTCCAGACTGTCGCTACATCCTGCACTGAGGCCCTGTGTTTTGTTTTACTCTGCATCACATCCTACCTATCACCTCTCCCATGTCTGGCTATGGCACTGTTCCTTGCAGGTAGCTGTACATGGCAGCGTTTACACTCCGGTTATACATGTCCATAGCCTGCCTGTGTAACGAAAACCCCACAGAATCATACTCCATGGCAAAGACTAATGTCACCAAAACCAAGGAGTCTTTTACACTATATGAAACAAACTTCTCAAGCTCAACTATGTTGGCCCAGATTGTAAAAGGTGTTTTACTGTACCCGAAGAAGAAAGCAGCATGTCAAGCCTTACCAAACTCTATTAGTCTCAAGTACAGCCAGGCTTGCCTTAAAATGGTCTTTACAGACCTCTTGCCAGTAGGAAATCACAGTAGGCAATGTCTCAGCTTGCCAGTCGAGCAGCAGCACATTTTCAAGTTAAATACCCTAATCTGTCAGATAACATTAAATAGAGCTCCATAACTAGCCAGAATAGAGTATCAAGTAGTAACAACTGAACTTTTCACTCATGTTATACCCTTCTGAATTAGCATTTGTAAAAATAAATAGACAATGGTTAATGCTAAGCTGTTTCAGCAAACCTTGCACTGTAATTCCACAAGCAATTCCTTGTATTGATATTTAATACCTAAAAAAATTCTAAATTCAGTGGCAGTCACCCTCCGTCCAATGTCAGACTCACATACACGTATCTACTGTTCTTACGAATAACACTAAGATTTCTGAAGTCAAAAGATTTGGTAGAACTGTGGTTTTTTGCTCTATTTTTTTGCTCTTCACAGAATTTTCTACCAAGTCACTGGGCTGTTTCCCATGTTTGTGTGTCTCTTTACACAGTGATGGTATATAACTGTAACAATCAAATGAGGGAAATACAACTTCAGAAAACAAAGTGGCAGAGAAACATGGGGTGAGATTAGCAGTTGAAACTATTAAACCAGATGAATCTCAATAATCTCTAATCCAGCTGGCAAAAAATTCTTATCCTCCTTTACTCATCTTTCCCATAATCACTGTTGCATCGCATTCAGGTATTTGGCTATCAAAACATAATATTCTACATCAAAATTAGGAATTGCTACCCCCCACAATGAGAAAAGGGTTTTGCTTATGCCATTTTCAATCAAAAATTTGTCTCCAGTAAACAGAATGCCTTAAAGCAGGCCAAACCATACTGACATATAAAACAATTCTTGGAAAAAAGGCTGCAATTTGATAATACATGTATTATGCAGTCTATTAAAGAAGCCTCTCTCCTTAAGTATTCAGGTTTATGAATATATTTCTGTGATAACCTGAAACCTTCTGGACTGTAGTAGAGGTAGCTGCCTGGAATAAAAACATTGCCTACAGAATGATGTATGATGGCTTAGTGGATTAGCATGTTAAAGGCATAATCTCTTTTGACACAGCTATTTTTAAATGGTCTTGAAAAAAAAAGTATAAATATTAATTCTATTTTACAATAAACATAATTTTTGATCTGGTGACTCAGAGGTGTTATGCATAATAATCACAGCAGGAGTACAGTGCTGTTTGTATTTGTCAGGAGGGAAAACCATGAGCACAATTCAGTGTAAATAATAATAAAAAGAAAATAATCACAGAGCAGAATTAAATTAAAGGCAAATACACCAGAGGGAAAGAGTAATTCTGACAAAACAGAGCACTTGTTTTCCTAGGTACAATCTGCATTACTAGAAAGTCAACTTGTAGTATTTACATTCAGGTTTTATGAAATACAAACACTTGACCAAAACACTGTGTTAGTAAGTCAGTGTCCTATCACACTTAATTCCGAATTCAAACCTACAAAATCAGCAATCTCACAAACTTCAGAAAGCACTTTACACATACTATCTGAATGTAGTAGAAGAGCTTTGTACAACTCCCAGAAATAATCGTGGCAGGGTTCTGAACACCTCTGCATGTCCAGGTACCTAACTGTTGCACCTTAAAAGAAAAAAAATGATGGGTGTACAGGGACACAACATTTTTTTTTTCTTTGATCGAGTTCTGATGGTTTTCTTGCTGAATACTACATTCTTCTAAATGTACATTATGTATTATTTTCATGAATATTTAATGTAACACACATTCCCCTAGTGAGAAAGCCAAGCTATTGCTAAATGAATCTCATATGACATCTAAGTATTTACTTGTTTGAGAAATATCGTCAGGTTGGTATAGTATTTTTCTCTGCCTTCAAGACAGTTAAATATTTTCCCAAGATTTTATTAAAATGATTTTTGTCCTTTTCAAACACTAACTTCATCTGTGGTTACATTAATTACCCTTTCAAGTTGACAGATTTGTAAAAATATCTCTATTTCTGATATTGCAGGAAAAAGAGAAAATGTCAGTGAGTAAAGGATCTTATTCCAAATAATTTATTTGTAAAAGCCAGGGGAAGGCAGGAAAAGACCAATCTTTCACTGGAGGTCTGCTCCCTCCACATTCAGGACACTGCAAGTCCATCATTAAGCACCATCCCCTGCTGAGTAGCACATGACTCTACTGTTCCATGATGTACCCTCAATGACTGCCACTTTCCATATGGTGCTAAGTAAAACAAAAAAAACCAAACACCTCTCCCCTCCAAAACCAAAAAAAGATAAAAAAACCCACTCAAGAAACCAACCAGTTTTATCCTAACCCCCTCCCCACACACACACACACACACACACCAACCCTGTCTATCACACAGATCACAACCAGAGTGATCTCCCCCTTTCAGGAGTGCCACCTGAGGCAATCACGAATGTTACAATAAAAACCAAAACAAAAAAACCCAAACAGATGGGGAAATACCACTCAGTCCCTGAGAAGCATTTCAACTTTAACATAGATGTCTCATTCTGAGACGGACTTAAAATATTAGCTTTGCAGACTCTACATGTATTAATGACCTACCTAGAATGTGATAGATGGAAATGATGATATTTAGAAAACATGAAACAAGAGGCTAAGTTTCTTGAAGGTCACAGAGAAAAGAATTGTCAGCATCCCACTGGATTTTAATAAGCTTGTTCAATTTCACTTGTTTTCATACAAAGCACTGCTGAAGAGGCCAAGGAAACTTTCAAATAATCTGGTCAAAATCAGACAGGAAAAAATAGTCTCCCTCTTCCATCTACAAATTGTGTAGTTCAGACTATTTAATAACTTTAATAACACTACAATATACTCAAAAACTAAAAGAAACAGACTTCCTAATCAACTGCTGAATGCAACAAGTAGAGCCGAAATTAAAAGAACACATTTTTCACAGAATCACAGAATGTCAGGAGTTGGAAGGGACCTCAAAAGATCATCTAGTCCAAACCCCCTGCCCTAGCAGGATCACCTAGATTAAACCACACAGAAACATGTCCAGATCAGTCTTGAATGTCTCCATATAGCCAGTTTAGAAACACCTAAGGCAACAAGACAGAATATTTCCTCTTCGGGCCTGAGCTCTGTCATGCACAGGGGAGAATATAGGTATTTTTACTACGCACTCTCTCAGACTACCCCCAAACACAAAATCATTTCACAAACGTACAAAGTTGCCAAATCACAGTTCATTCCTAAGAGTGATACAAATCATTATGATCTCTGTCCATGAGACCTCTTAACCTTCCTACAAAGGCCTAAGTTACAAAAGTTTGGAAATATATATATGTATGGACTGAAAATCTTCAGAGCACTGTTGGCAGCAAAAATGGTGGCAAATTTTTACATCTATTTGGGAAGGAAGAATTAACAAATCAGTCAAACTTCTACAAACAGCAAGTCTAACTATCACAATGATACAAATACAATTTAAGCACTACTTCAAGTAACAGTTAACAGAGCACTTGGAACCTGACAGTAAATTTCTGCCTGCCCTTAAGCTTCTCCATTAAGCTACCTGCATTATGCTAAAAGTACCACCAAATATCAAACCACCTCCTTTATGACAAAAGTCGGATGCTTAGCAGAAAGGGTTATTTGACCTTCTACCACAGTTTAGTAACTAAAACTATGACAGGAATAGAGGAGATTCAGGTTATCCATGAAGTCTTTGAGGGTTTGCTCAGAGTCAAGAGACTTTCTATGGCTTGATTCCTAACGAAAACTGGAACAAACAAAACAATATTCAAATGCTTATTCAGATAAAACCTTCAGGGAACTCAATCTGCCTAGCGAAGAACTCCGGAATTATCTTAAAATAACTGAATATATTATCAGTTTTGAGGGTTCAACATTACCGTGAGACTGAAATCACAAATTCATAGGATCTAAATATTGAGGGACTGAGGAGCAGTGATTTAATTCAGAGACCCCTCCTGACCACACCTCCCTTTTCAATGGAGCTCTGAAGAAAGATAATGTCTCCTTTTATGTTCAGTAAAATAGCAAATAATACATATGCAATATCCCTAAACTAAAGCACTTTTCTAGTGCAATCAAACATGCAAGTAATCAGTGCAGTTAATAACTGCTTAAAAGTGCTCTCCTTTCATTATACTTAAATATCTGTACTGAAAAGTAAGAAGTTCATTTTACATGATGCATAGATAGAAGCTGTACCAGGAACCAAAATATACTACTCAAGATGAACTTAACTTACTTGTTCTCAAACATTCTGAAGTGGTCATGTTTTCAAAGGTAAAATAATACTATACTACAGGGGAGACCTCCAAAGCCGCTGTGTTGGGGGGAGGGGTTGGTTTGTTTGTTTTCAAATAAACTTATTTCATAGTTTATAATTACAGAAAGTATACACTAAATTTCTGTATGCCTTCTAGAGCAATTGATGTTAGGAGCATGTTTGAGTATTTCATATGAAAAACTGTGATACCACATACATGATTAACACTACAAGGCTGCAAAACTAGGCATCTTTTCATCATAGGCTAGTTTAAAATTAATCCAGCTTGGGACTACTCCTATCACCCAAATACAGCTCTGATCAAGTTTCCCATGGGACTCTAAACCAAATTATTGTTTTGATGATGCTACAAGCATAAATTAATTCTACACTATTCCTCAGCAGTTTTTGTAGTACAAAAGTTATCAATATCAACACTTAATGGGGCACCAATTCCTTTTGAGAGGATGAAAGTGTTTTTAAACAAGTGAAAGAACTGCTGGGTTCAGAAGAGTGTATCCAAAAGAGAAGGATATACTCCTGCAGCTAAGACAAAAACCCTTTTAAAATTACAACTGGGAAAACATTACATTTTACAAGTAATGAGAAATTAAATGAGTTTGATATAAATATTTCATATATAATTTTAAAAGCAATTTCAAAACATATTAAAACCAGCCTGAATAATTAGGATAATTAACATATTATTATTCTCGGCAACTTTTTAAGTAACAAATAATGTAACTGTTGTTTAGAAATAGAGCTGATTTCATTGTACTGGTATGCTTAAAACAGTACTTAAACACCATTTAAAATAGCATGTAGCAACACCATCCTTTGACAGATGCAATAATATTTTTACTACTTTTTCTGAAACCGATTAAAATATAGCCATAAGCTATATGTTTTGTGTTGGGGTATAATTAGAAGTGGTTTAGACCAAACATAATNGCATTTATTGTGATCAGCTATGTCTAAGCTACATGGTTCACCATTTCTTAGTGTCCTAGAGGAAACAAATTATGTGTGTACTGACCACAAGAACTTCCAGTTTACAAAATAAGCATGAACAATGTCTATGCCTAGCTTTTCAACAGTGCACAAAACCCCAACAAGATTTTAAATTAGTTTTGGTTTAGTTCAATATTAATTCTTCCCAAAGTACTTCAGAGGGGAAGAGTACCAGTAACTGATAACAGGTAGCTAACACCATAAATTTACACCTTTATAATGTATCAGCCTATGAAAACACAGAAACAGCTGTATGCAATTTCTACTTCTACATTTTGATACCGCATCTATACTTGCATGTGATGGATACAGTATTATTATTAAGCCTTGCATGAAGGCAGCTGTAGTAAAGGCACAATTAGGATAAATGGAAATCCCACATGTGACAGTAAGAGTTTGAAGAAACTCAGCATTTACAAACTTGTAAATCTTTTATTACTAACTATACAGGCTTGATTGAAACTTAATAGTAAGCTGCCAGAACCTCTCTTTCTGCCTTTTCTTCAAAAAAAAAAGTCTCTTAAAAAAAAAAAATTAATTCCCATATCACAACTGATTCAAAAGACACGACATTCTCCCTGGTCAGATGTTTCCTTAAAATGTGTGTCTGTCTGTATGTGTCTACATTACAAATAAACCTAACATTTGTGATAAACACATACACCGCACAATAAACAGTTTTATTAGAAGTGACAAGCACTTGGGACAGTAAAATTGATTTGCATACGCAGGGTCTTTTTGCTGTTCAAACATTTACTGTAATGAGATCTCATTAATTCAGACAATTTGCAGGGCTTCTTAGAGAACTCACACACTAGCAAATCTGACACCTCGTAGTACACCAATACATATTCAATAAATGAAGAGGGAAGATAAGCTTTCTGACTGTCTCTTTACTTCAATCAACAATTCTCAAATTGATGATTACTTGGCAATTTGCAGTAAAAGTGCACAAGACAAAAATCAACCACCTACATCTTATTTCATATGAAATACTTCAGTTTGGGCAGTCTCCAAAGTATAATGTGACCCACAACCGTAAAGAAAAGCTCTGAGAGTGTAAGTTAGTGATACACAGTGCCAGGCTGCCAGGTAAATTACCTGTATAAGACATAAGTCTAAGTGCAATCTGCATGGTTAAATGATATCTAATAAACTATTATTTACAGTAATATGGAAGAGTTTATTGTTAGTTATCCTAACTTCAGTAAAAAAAACAACTTTGACAAATAATTCCATTTAAACACTTTCTAATCTGATTTCCAGGGATATTCTCCTTTGAGAGAGGAATTTAGCACATTAAGTGCAAAAGAAGATTATAGCAATTCAGTTTACTGTAACAGACACCTTCTGCATTTTTCCAAGTTCCTTTACATAGCTATTTCTTAATTGCATCTGATGGCAATTCTAGGTTTTACTTTCCTGATTCCCACTTGACTTTTCAAAGCTGATTTGAGCTATTTTACTTTGGAGTTTTGAGTTACTGTTCTGTGTATTATAGCCACACTTGTCTACATTCATTTGTTATATCCACATCACTTTTTTTGGTTTTATACTAGTTCAGTCCTGGTTTGTTTTTTCTTTTTCCTTTAAATAAATAAAATAAAATTATACATATCAGGCCACATTCTACTCTCCTTGTGCCCCTCATAAGTCTATAAAAACTGCCAGGGTTAAGCACGAATAAAAGATATTTTATTGTATGTAACAAGGTATCTCTACAGTCTAGACAGAGTGAATTAGGAAAGGGACAGAAATTATTATAAAGAAGGCTACAATAGACACCGATTTATTCCTTCAGTGTGAGAATAACTACATAAATTTTCCCACCTTTCACTGTCAACTACATATTTATACAGTCATCTCAAAACCCCGCTATATATGGTGGTTAATTTTAATTCTGTGATCCTACAGTAACTGTTTACAAGATACGCAGGGTCCATTTAAATAACAACCATTTTAATGTACCCTATGAGAAGGCCCCATCCTTTATAACTGTTATCACATAACTACTTTAAAAACATGTTACATTCTGTAAAAAAAATTAAAAACCCCTCCAGTTTATTAATTTCTCCCAATTCATCCTTCTGAGACAGTAACAGGTGAACACATACTGAAGTAGATAAAAAATACTTTAACGAGCCAATTTAAATAAGAATAAAACAACTTCCAGTAATGGTGACCAGTTCTGTTCAATCTTAGACTTTTATAACTTGGTTACAGTTAAGACTTTTTTGCATTTGATATTTGGTGGGCAACTGGTCATTTAAAATACATCAGTAACCGCAATCTATTCAATTTCAGATAAAGGGTCTCTATATTCCTTGAAAAATTAGAAATAAATTATAGGCAACAGTATAAGTGATTACACTGAATGTAAAACATTGATTAACTCACAAGTTACAAGTTTGCACAATTTAAAAATCAATATACATTTAATGAAATTCTAGATGCAATTTTTTGATTAGCAGGAAAAACGCACAACTATATTCAAAATGCTCACATATACACACACACAAAAAAAACCCCTGTACTTCAGAAATTTAAACATTTTACATTTGAGCAATACAAAATGTTACTTTGTTCTAATATTTGAATTATTTTGAAATATTTTTCTTTTTAAGACTACCTAAACATTTACCTAAACATCGGTAAAAGATGCCTAACAGTTCAGTGGCTAGATACTGCACATTTCTTTCAAAAGCAATGCAAGCTAAATCCTCACTAGCAGCAGATAATAGGAGAATATCTCCTTGAAAGCAAGTGCTCTATCGCTTCAGTGATGATGGCTGCTAGTTCCTTCTAGCTCTACACAGATTTGAAAATGGTCTGATTTCTCTAATGTGCTTCACATTTTCCTGAGTAGCTCCCCTTGGTAAACTACCAGATAAACTTGTTCAAGAACTCTCCCAAAAATTTGTTTTAAAGATGTAACAAGTTATAGACACAGAATTTATAAAACTTATATTTTAGACTCTGAAATAAACCATCTCTTTTAACAAAGCAACCTTGAACAGTTACAAACAGAGGTTTTATTTAGAGCAGGGGCAGTGTCCTCTTTAACCCATTAATTTTAAAAGACACATGCACTACCCTGAAAGGAGGAGGCTTTAGGGCACCATTTTGACTAACTGGCTGCAGAGATGGACGACCATTAGAAGTGGCTGTGCTTTGTACGCCGTGCACTTTGGAATCACAAACTTTTTTTAAAAAGTTTCTTAATTTAAATCTCAAAGTTTTACACTGGGAAACCAATTTTTCAGGATAATTACTAAATGAAAAGTATACACCAAGAGGCACACTTGAACTAAGCATTCAAGAAAAGTTGAATGCATGTCAATTTAGATGCCTCTATTTGCTGTTCTGTTGTAGAATGCTGTAGTTATTAATTTTTGAACACTACCGAATAGGATCGATAAAGATCTAAGAAGGATTTTAATACAATTAAAGCTCCCCAGTTTATCTACAAAAAGTAGGGTAACTTTACCAACAACAGCCCACAGCATTTGTTTCCTAAGCTGTTTTGATTTCAGAAAATCTTGGAAAAATCATACTCAATCATGTATAAAACCAGAGCAGCATATAACTGAGAAGATTATCTTAAGTTGCAGAAGTAAGGAAGCTTTGAAAGTTACTTCTCTTTTTATTGAATACCACACATCCCTGTAAGGAGGATTTACTTTTCTACAAAAAGAGAGTAAGTTTGTAAAAAAACAATCCTAAACAACATTTATCTGCTGCTATTATTACCACCATCTGGATTATACCTTAGAATTAAACACAGTTTCAAAGAGTATCAAATTCTGTGAGAACACCCTTTCCTCTTCCTTCTCCCTGTGTCCTGAATTTTACACTATGGTTGGATACACAGAACTTTTGCAATACATATCTGTAAGTCAAGAAATTCTCCACAACATGTGCTGCTTTCATGTTGTTACTACCAGTGCCTATACCTATTTTCAACATTACAATATTAATGATTTAGAAGCTCTTAATTAGGTAAAAATGAAGCAACACGCTGATCACTTAGTACGGATGGTCACAGACACAGTATTTGAAGAGTTCTTAAATACTGTTCTCAGTACCATTAACTAGTTTATTAAAGTTAGTTCTGTGCATCTATTACTATCTACCCATGCACATTAAAAACACCAACATGTGGTGTACTGCTATTAATTTATCTAATTCCTCTGCATTTCAGGATAATGTTATTTCAGTCAACAAAAAGAAGAGACCAGTGTAAGAAATATTTGGAAAGGAACTCTGAACTATGAATTCTTGCTAACTACAAAAGAGATCTCTAAACCATAAAATACAGTGTTGGAAAAACATTTAATTCCACTCCTTTATACAAAGTGATTAATTTTTCTTCCTTAATGATTTTTTTTCTTTCCCCCTAGCCTAAGAGCAGTTAATGTGATTTAATTTTCACAACTGTGAGTCACTGGAAAACTTTGAGATTTCTTCCAAAATCTCTAACCACAAGACTGTCCTCGTCAACAACTACTGTACAACAGCTTCTTTGGTCACACTTACAGAAAAGGTACAGATCACTTGTGAACGCATGCTATCCCACACAGAGGGCTATCACAACCTATATTCAACTTCCACAAGTTTAAAGAAAACATTTGCTGAAATAGTCTTTCTACAAGTTCAGTACTCCATCTTCCCTCTCAATAGACACATACCTGCATACAATTTTTAATCTAGAATTAAATACAATTATTACAAAAGCAAGGCACATGTGAAGGAAACATCATAGCTCCTCATAGTGACATCAAACTGACATGTGAAGAGGTGATGCTATTTTTTTTAATAGGATATTTCACTGAAAATTACAATACCCACTAGATAGTAGAGCATTTCACATCATTACAGTTAAACATCTGCAAGTAAAAATTAAGAAAAAAAAATGTATCAGCCAGAAACCATGCTAAAAGCATGCATGCACGCATGCACACGTATACATTAAACTAGACTGTAATTTGGATAATCTTTCTTTTTTTAAAAACAAAGCCAAAGGCAATTCTTCCAAGTGATGTTAGAATTACACAGCTAAGGTGTACTTGTAAAAAGTCCCTAGTTTGGCCAATTAAAACCTCCAGGTTTGGGGGTTTGTTTTTTTTGTGGTTTTTTTTTTTTCACTATTTTCAAAAACTTCCAGAACTGTTCAGAAGATTTAAGCATAGAACAAGCTCTACAATACTTTTCAACAAACACAGCCATCCCAAACAAAACTGAATTTATTCAAAGCAAAAATAATGCACTTCACAACTTTTACAAAATGTCTGTGAAACTGCCCTATACATACAGGTCCCCTCCCAGGGAATTCACAGCCAGCAGAACAACACTAGGTTTTTAATATTAAACAACCTGAGCCTATTTCATTTCTGCATCACCCATTTCAAAAAACCGCTCTCCAAAACACTGCATTTCAATTAACACACCAAGAAAAGCCCCCTGAAGACCTGCCACACACAAAAGAATTGCTTTGATCCAAACGAATCTGCACGTTTCCCCCTGTTATCCGGCCTTAATTTATCAGACCAGGGCCGATTTGATACCTTTCCACTGAAAAAAACAAGCAACGAAGCATCCCTCTGCTAGAGGCAGAGGTGCTGAAGAGGTAATGATAACCCCAGGAAAAGAGAAGCTGTCTCTTTAAAATGCCCTGCTATGTCCCTGATCCCACGTGGAACCAACATCAGCAGCACTTTCGCATTAACTTCAATGTGAGGCGAGATGAGGCATCATTATTTTATATAAATAAAACGAGGAGACTGCAGAATACATTCTTTGTAGGAGGCAAACAGGTGAACTGAACGTGCCAGGGAAATCAGCAACCACTCGCAGAAGAGGTGCCCTGCCCCTGAGCCCTCTCTGCTTTCCCTATGGAGCACTACCTCAACCCCACACTACTCTGAAGAATCCAGTTTAAATACAGGAGGGAGCCACCAGGAAAACTTGAAATTCAAAGGCAACGAAAATGCACTTTAGAAACCGGAAAGGTTTACTCTTTGCCTCACACATCCTAATTAGATCAGGAAAGTGACACTACAAAGGCATTACATTCCGGAC
>VXBZ01010284.1:215083-258755 GCA_013399135.1 Heliornis fulica | reverse complement strand
GGCGCGGGGTTGGGGCGAAAGGGGGTGTGTGTGTTCCGGCGGCAGGTGGTGCTGAGGGAAGGCTGCGCGCGCCGGCCGGGGGCCTTCGGACACCGGCGGCGGTTGGGGCGACGACTGTTCCCCGCGCGTGGTGGGAAGGGGGAAGCGGGGGAGGCCAAGGGGATGGGCGGTGGGCGCCGGAGCGGTTCGGCCCGCTTGCACCTGACCTGCAAGCACTTCCCCACACACCACACCCCCCTCTCGCCCCAACCCTCTTCTGGAGGCTGAGGTGGGTGAAGCGGCTCGGTGGTGCCGAGCGCCCGGCCCCGCCGGCTGCCTTTGCCCGCCCCCGTCTTGTCCCGCTGTAACCGCGATAAAAGCGGTAGGGTTTTTATACGGGCTTCGCTCCGGGCTTTAATAAGCCGGTCTGCGCCGCAACGTAATTAGCGGCGTTGCACGCGTGTATGCCTTAAATAAACCCCAAACAGTTTTCAATGGGAGGGAAGCCCGTAGAAAAATATCCCGATGGTTTATGAACTGGAAAAGCCTTAGGGTTAAAGCGTGCCGGCAACAAATGCGCGTCTCTGTAGTCCAGTTTACAGCCGCTAATGTGTTAAAGCGTTATTAAGAACTGTGGAATAGGCGAGCCTTCGGTTGTGGTCGGGCTCAGCCCTGCAGTCCGAAAGCTTCCTGCAGGAAGGCTGTGCCTGTGTGAGAGCTGAGTTGGGGGGGAACTCGCTTCCCGCTCAGCCGCTCGTTGAGCCGCGTCTCGGTGTGACCTGCGGGCCCTTCTAGCTGATAACGCTTCAGATCCGCAAGGACTTCGGGGAGCGGACGGGAGGAACACGCTCAGGAGGTATAAGACCTTTCTGGTGGTCCTGAGCCTACTCTGAACGAAGCGGCTTCATGAGAACCTGAGCTGCGTGTTGGATGAGTAGGTAACTCGTGTGTCATGTGCATTGTTTAAACTGGGCATGGTTGTGGACTCCCGGTACTGTAATCAAACTGAAGATGTTAATGGCCGTTTGTAGAATGGATGCTGAGGACACATCCTAGGACTGATGAGTGTCTTGTATTCCTCCAGAGAGGAAGGCTGGAGTTGGTCTAATGCCATACACCTTGAGGCATGTCTGCTGAAGTGGTACTTATGCCTCTAATATAAAAAATTAGACTTAGGAGACAGACAGAAACAAATCTCTTAAGTTGTGTCTGTGGTACTGACTTATCTAAGTCATTGTGATAGGCTGCTTTTGTTCTCCTCTTCTCCACCCCTCACCCACCCCCCAGATTCTGTGAAGTCTGGGATGCTGCTGATTTTATTTTTTGTATGCTTGTTTTTCCATTTGGACTAAAATTGTTTAGGCAAAAATCCTCTTGGACCTGTGAAGAAAAAAAAAAATGCTTGCAAAGCACTTGCCCAAAGGAAAGCAGAGGAGTCCACTGATGCTATTATGTAAAAGGCCTGTTTGCAAGCAATTATGATGTGGAATGCAAAAAATAAGTGAAGCACCATGAGAGTATATTTGCACTGGTTGTAAAAATCTAAAGGTTATTCACCCCAAATAGCTTATTCTTATTAAAGAAAAAAAAAACAAACAACCACACTTCATTTAAAATGGTACTTTCTGTCCATGGGCTACAAAGAACAGGGTTTTTTTTGTGCTTGCTGATATCACACAAAACCATCTTTTTGCTGAGGATTTGCAGTTAGCAATCTCCAATGTGAACAGAAACGGGTTTAAGTTTAGAACTAGCAGCAATGTCTTTAGAAGAAAAAGTCAAAACAAGATCAAGCAAGAATTTTCCTTAAAAACTGCTGTCTGATTTTCTGCAAAGAGTTCTCTTCCATAGTTCTATGTTTCTACTTACATTGGCCCAAGCAGTTAATATAGAGGTCAATATTAATTTTGTTTCTGTTTGTAGATTTAGTATTTGGAACAAGTACCTGCATGCCCATATGTGTGCCAGAAGCACATGTATGGGAAGTAGTAAAGGGAATGAGGGTCTGCTGTTTATCTTGATGTCATCATCTTGGATCTGTGTAGGTTCTTGGCACTGAACTCTGTGCTTTCCAAGCTTGCAGGTCCTAGAGTCAGAGTCCAACTGCTAAACTGGTGAAAATGGGTTTCAACCTGTCATATGCAGTGTAAATGGGTATAGTCTGTCCTTGTGAAATAATTTTTTTTCTGTTAAATATCTGGTACAGCAACACAGGAGGTGGTTGGGCATGTTATACCTGGGAAAGCACAGTGAAGGTACAGATGTGATCTAGCTAAGGAGTAGGCACAAATCTGGAAAAGTTTACTTGTGTATTGCTCCCCCACACTGTTAATTGAAGTATCTAAAGTGTGCTGGCTGTGAACAGCTTCTATGGAGCTGTTTCTAAAAGACACTGCCACTTCATCAATGATATGACAAGCTGAGAGTCACCGCAGTGGCTCCGTTCTCCACAGGAATTTATCAGAGAGTGAACAGTCTTGGTGACAGGTTGAAATTGCCTGAGCTGTCTTAATGTTACTGCTTTTGAAATAACTTTTTGTAAAAAGCTTGGCGGTGGTGTTTTGGTTTTATTTTCAAGACAGTCAAACTGTGTGCCTTTTTGGAAGGCCGTTATTGTGTGCTGAAGTTCAGTCTTAATCCTGAATTGCTATTAAAAGTAGATATTTAACCTGTTTCTTTTCTGTTTCTAGCCGAGGTAGAATGTCCAGGCGTGTACAACAGCTTAGAGACCATGATACAAATCCATGTATAATGGTAAGGTGATCAAATTAGGATTTCTGTTTGAATGTTTCAATAGCAAGTAATGACATTTCTAGAGGATTATTTTTATAGATACCACTTTTGCATTGGAATTTTGCATTAAAAGTTTCTTAAAGTATCTGAAGATAGGAAAAGATGAAAATGATCCATTATAGTAAGTGTGAAATAACAACCAGTAATTCCTCATAAATAGGTGTAATACAACTGGTAGCAATCTTTTCAGTCTTCTATCTTTAAAACCAGAGCTTGAAATCCTGGTTAGACAAGCTTGGTTGATTTTAGTGTCTTCTTTGGGTAATACCAAGCATCTCTGTAAACAATTCAGCTGTGGACTCCTTCATTACTATTTGAAGTGTAGTAATGCCTATTATCTCTAAATGAAGTTATTGCTTGGAATTACTGGTTATCCTTTGTGATGGATGTTTTTCTGCTCTCTTTAATAGTATTCTTTCATCTGAGAAGCTTCATCCTATCTCCATAGATATTCTGGAAATTGTTAGAAATTTTAGACACTGAGTAAAGTAACTTCTCTCAGCTCTGAAGTGTGTTTTCCTTATTAAAGGAAACAGATGCCTCTAGAAAATGTATGGATGACAACAACTATAACAAGGATATGTGTACTGCTTATTTTTTGCAGTATCGAAACTGCAGAAAATTCTGGGTAAGCACAGTAGATTGTCTAAATTTTACTCCACGCTTTTTAAGTGCATTTGTTCTAACACTTTGTGAACTCTTCAGACTTGGTTAGTGCTGACTGCTGCTGTTCTTACAGTGCCTTACAGGCCTAGGTAGTCTTCAGTATGTATTGCTGGAAGACTTGAACAGGTGCATTTCACTTGTTTATCCTAAGTTAATCCTCTTAGGTTATGAGTCAGTGTTCTTGCAGTACCTGATGTGCTTCCCTCTGAATTTGAATCAGATATTTCTGTTTTAAATGTATATAATGAAGCAACTAGGAGTTAAGTTAATCTGTGTCTTCATTATTTGGGTCTTGTTTACTAGCCTAGGAAGAGTTCATTTTTTTTGGTGGTGTCCTTGTTTCCTCCTGTCTTGTAGCAATGAAGTATTGTGAAGAACTGGGTACAGTTAAGGTGTTCTCTGCTATTTTCCTTTTCTTTCTCCTTAGTAAAGAGTCTTTTAGCTTAGCCTTTAAATACTTGCACAAACTACCAGAAACTGATTACAATTGCATGTTAGTCTGACAGTGTAATGGGAGTACCACAATTTTGGTGCCTCCTGAAGCAGCCAGGTAAGCTGTCAGATATCTTCAATTAAACACTAGAACATTTAGTTATCACTAATCAGATTTAGGCAATCTGACTCTTGATATATATAAAAAGTACTTCTGTTTAAAAGTCTTATTCATTTGGAGCACTGAGACTCTAATGTGTTCTCATGGTCACTTTCTTTGATTTCCAGCAGGACATTATGATGCAAAGGAGAAGAAATGGTGTGAAACCAGATATGCCATCAGCAGAAGAGAGAAAGAAAATGCTGGAATCAATGGAGAAGCCTTACTGACTAGAAATCTGCACTGACTGGTTTTCCTGTACATATGAGGACTTAGCAGCAAGTTGCTGTAATCCCAAAGTCCCAATGATAAAACAATATCTTGGATTAAAATATGTTCTTAAGCTTTGAAATGTGTGAGCTTTCTAGGATAGAAGGTTTTGTTTTCATTCATACTTCCTGCCTTGGACACCTGGCCATTCAGTGGAAGACCTGAGCTTCAATGCAACTTTGAAGTCTAGACACTTTGGAAACAAACTAACTTGCTGTGAAATGCCAGTTACAAAGTTAATGAGACTTGTAGGAAGCCTGTTTGAAAGAAATGGGCAGATGAGTGTGTTATTGTAGTTCTGAATATGGAGCAGGTTGAGAGACAGGTATGTGCAAGGTGTTTCTTGTATCCAGCTTTTCTGCCTAATATTCTGGATTTTTCCATGTGTGATCCTATATAACCTTTCACATAAATTGTATTTTGTGTCCTTGGTCTAAGTAAGACCGCTTATGAACTAAAATTCCAAATGCAACAAGGTTGTCATGAGGTCTGCCCCTGCAGTCATCAGTGGCAGCAGAAGCTTTCAATAAATCAAATACACTAGCTTTGTTACAAGGTTAGAAAGGGTGCTGAAGATAGAACTGAACACCTGGGGTCTGAACTGAGTAGTATTTTCTGTGAATAGTAAATAGATACTTTGCTGGCAGGGAGGCAGGCAGACTTGTAGACATGTAAACATATACTCTGAGTGACACGGCAGGTTTAACTATAGTACATCTATCTAAGACTCGCTGGACAGCTGAAGCCCTGGTTTGGAAATGCTTACTCATACAAGGCTACGGAGTTCAGTTTGAACAGGTACTCTGATCTGAAGATTTATTCCTTAATTAAACTGAACAATTAAGTGTAATTGGGTTGCTGTCTGGTAGAAACACTGTTCTCTTACCTCTAGTACCTTTGGGTGTCCTGGCTTTGAAGCTTGCACCCTGTGATAGAACAGAAAAGCCACTATCATGAGCTCAAGTTCCATGTGAAATCCTTTAGGACTTACTGTGGTGAAGCTTCCAGACCTCTGGCTGACCTCACAGAGGATGGTGTAAAAATGTTGTCTCTATTTAGACTGTTTTGGAAAGACCTCATGGCTTCCTGTTTCTCCTCCTGTCTGTCTTGTCTTGTTTCTTTCCACTGGAGGCCTATTTCTGTGCTTAGTGGGATTTTTATACCATTTCTGCCTTCCTTCTTTTTATCTCACCTGACTAGTAATGAAGCCATGCTTTTCCTTCTCTTTGTCTGGTCTCCCTATACAAGTGAGTTTTGAAATGGATTGACCATACTCTGTCTGTTTGAATGAGTGTGCAGTGCTGCCTTCTGAGTATGCAGTTCTCTGAGCATAGCTGGCAGCATCTGAGCCATGTCACAAGTTCTCTAGTCAGTTCCTAGTGAGGGAAACTAGATGTTCTTCAAGATCAGATTCTTTGTCTTAAATTACTTTCTCCGTATTTTTAATTCATACTTTGCTGATGCTTTGCTTTTTTGTTTTGGTGTGTGGAATAGAGAGGAAATTTTCATTTATAGATTCAAGGCTTTTGCTCACCACCTCCTTCCTCCAGTACTCTCCTACATAGTCTTTCTATTTTTTATTTGGCACTGATCCTTTCTTTACAGATTCAGGCATTTTGTCCATTCTCATTCCAGTGTGTTTTTTCTTGTAGCTTTGTTATGCCTCCGATTCAATGGTGTAGCCCTGCAAAAACTTCCTAATACAGCTCCCCTGGAAAGTTCTTTGTTCCCCCCGTCATAGTGAGGGGAGAGCTGCATGCTTTAATTAGTCAACTGTAGCAATAATGCCTCATTGGCCATGCCTCATTTTGATCTTCTGGTTCATCTGCAGGTTTTGGGGAGCTGACTGTCCCCTTTTCCTTAAGACTGTCTCCCTGGACTCCTCTGGGCTTGCTGCCTTGCTTTTCTAAGGGCACCTTCTCTCCCACTTGGCACAGTTTTGTCATTTGGCACCTCTGCTGTATCTTTGGGCATGTTGTTTGCTCCTGTGGCTTTGGCTACTATTCTAGAGCTTGCTGTTTTCCTGTTGCTGTGCTCTTATGTTAACATCTACTGTATGTTTTCATTCTAAGCAAGAAAAACTGCTGCTTTTGATGTGATTATGTTGATTATTCCCTCCATAAGCTCAAGTTCCTTAAAGTAATCTCATTTATCTCAGGTTTTCCTTTCAAGTTTTGAATGTAAAAATGACCTTTCTTTATGTTAATTGTTGCATTTAAGATTTTTTTCCTGCCAATATTTACTTGGAAAGTTTCCACTGTTTTCTTTTAAAAGGTGATTGATTTATGCTTAGACTTTGATAGCCTGTACTGCCTTGCAGATTGCAAAGAACTAGTATTGGACTTAGGATGCATTCCCTGCTTTCAAGTATCAATGCAAGAATGTGGGATCACAGAACAGGCTAAAGCACACATAATGTAATGAAAGACCAGTAGTCTAATATTAGACTTACTGATCATCAGTGGACACAAGGTAAGTTCTCTGCAGGTGCTAGGACAAAACTGAGTTTACTGAAGAGCTGAGGGTGATTTTTAGCAGTGACCTTGTAGATTCAATTCAAGTAATAAGTCATTTGTTGTAGGAGTGTCAGTTACTCCTTTATTACATATGCCTTATGTTAAAGAACATAATTTTATGAAAACCTTTGCAAGCAAGAAGTTTTCTTCCTCATGACTTGAATAATCCATTAATGAATATTTCCCCCACTCCCTTGAAGGTTGTTCTTGCTTTCACTGCTGAAACTCACGAGTAATGAGTTACCATAGCTAAAACATAGGCTGCATGTAGGAAATGGTTGAGTTATTCTCATGAATTTCTGTGGTGTGATTAGCTGTCTTCAAAGCTAAAGGTAACAGTCTTTTCATCATACCTGATAGCTTATATTCCACACTTCACGGGAACCCTGAGGAAAACTGTAACTTGCCAGTCTTCTTGGGCAGAAATAAATGGAGTTGAATTCTTAGTTTTGCTAAAGTACACTCCTCTGTGCTAATGCAGGAAACATAAGCGTGATGTGATCAATTCAGAAGCAGGAAAAAGACCTGTGGGCTTTGTTCAGTAGGTTTAATACTTCATTTTTCTTGTGGTACAAGGACCAGATCTGGATAGTTGCATTAACTTTCTTAATTTTTGTTTGACAGCTGGATGGTGCTGTTGCACAACAGACTGTATGGAAACAGAATCACTCCACCCACTCTGGCTCTTTCAAGCTTTTTTTAGCCTCTTCCCACAGAGATGGCAGAACTCACTCATGCAGGCGAAAGGGAAGATTGGCGCTGTCGCTGCAGTGTAAGCAGAAGAGAAGTCGAAATCACTGCTGGAAAACATGAGGTTTCTGTGCAGCCTGAGAAGCTTGGAAATACGATCCTCAAGTATTTTTCACTGTGATCATCTGATCGCAGCTGAGCACTGATCGGTGTCTTCCAGGCGCTCTGCCCAGCCCAGCTGAATGTCCAGACTCCCAACTGTACACTTCTACCATCTTACCTTTCTGGTTACCAAAGTGCAAGGCCTTTGTGTGTTTGGCCCTGCAAGTTTGTTGCTGCTGCGTTTGGGATGAGCCTCTGCTCTAAGGTGTAAGGAAAAATCTAATTCTAGAGTCCTGAAGACTTCTTTGGGTTTAATAAAGCTGTTCAAGTCAGGGATTTGTTTGTGCTGTGCTTCTGAGGCCTTATGGCCTTCCCCTACAAAAAACTTCTGTGACCAAGGGTGTGCATATAGGGGAGGCTTCTCTAAAACACTGCAGAATGGATAGGATGCATGTAGAGCATACAATGTTAGTTGGCTCTACTGCTTTTGGAGACAGCCCTTCATTTACACTAAAAGTGTCTGTATCTTCAAAGTCAGTCTTCCACCATAGCTATGAAGAAAGTAATCGCACTGTGAAAAGCTTGGAACAATAGTATGCTATTGCAGACTTTTATTCTCTCACAAGTGTTTTACATAGCTAGAGGAAATAGTTCTACAAGTATTACAGTAGCAAAAGGTAAAGCATAGTACTTCACCCTTTTTCTACTAGGTTGCAGCAAAAACTAATTAAAATATTCTGAAGTACTGCAGTTATACTGACTAAATGCAGTGAGTCATTAAAAAAACTTCCTATGTTTTTGTACATATGATATGTATGTATAACTAAGGCTCATGAAATTTTGAATGAGGTTTTTTTTTCAGGCTTGGTTCATAGCTTTCTCAAAATCCTTGTCTAAGTCTCTTCAGTTTTAAGGCCCTCAATGTAATGATCTTCACACCCAATTACTTCCCTTTTGACAACCAAGCTGCTAAACTGAATGCAGCAACTTGAAATGCCTCTGCAACTTGCCTGTCTCCCTCCAGCATCCCATACAACAAGTGGAACCTCTGGGCTCCCTCACACTGATGCTTGTTCTGATGCCATTCCCCTACTAAGTAACTTTCTTATCCCCCCCCCTCCCCCTCAGGTACAAAGCTCTTCATGTCTTGACTGCTAGATTACATTCTTGCTTCTGGTAATTACACTGCTTCTCATCCTGTGTTGTAACTTTGTGATCATATGTGCCTGAGGTTCAAAGTTAATCTTGGAGGTTTCCTTCTGTGACTTTATCCTTGTTCACAAGCTACTTTCCACTAGCTTTGACTGGAATCTTACCTGCTCATATGCACTATAAACTGATTATTTTTTCTTAAGTGTCTGTTTTTTGACTTACAACACTATCTTGCCCCCAACCCAAAAGTGCACTTCTGTAGCTTATTGTCTGTAATTAAAAAAGCTACTCTATCAGAAAAGTCTTAAATCCATGTATGTATCTGTATAAAATGCGAGCTAGGTAGCTACTGAAAGCATCTTCCTTACATGTTTTTCTTCTAATTTCTGGTAGATCTTTTGCAAAAAACCTTTCCACTTCCTCTGCTGTATGGTGGTGCATCATGTTTAGCACAGGCTGTCAGCTTGTTGAAGAAACAGCTGCTCTGCTGTTTCTTACTAGTCTGTTAAAGCTGTGCACAGCTGTATGACACTGGAGAAAGGGTGAAAAATACTGAAGTTGTTTAGGCTGACAACTGTGACAGATTTTCATGTGTTTCGGATACTGAAGTAATGTGGCAGATGGCTTAATTATTATGAGTTCCTTCCATAGAAAATCTCTTATGGCAAAAGACATGAAGGCCACTTAATATAAAACACTATCTTCTGATGCTGTCTAAGGGAGTAATTCCTTAATTTACCACATAATACCTAACAGTCAGACATGTTAGGTGGCATGGCTCTTCTAGGGCTCTTTTCATTTTGAAAATTGCTTTCTATATCTGGGCTTTTCCCCCCTTTTGTGAAGTAAATTGTGCTATTTGCATTAAGAGTCCCACTACTCTTGGCTTACCTCTCTACTACTTTATTTTGTGAAATAGCTATGCACTGTAAATGAACCATGTACTCGAAACAAAAATGAAAATTGCTCAACCCCTGTGTTTTCCTTAACACTGTTTTAATTGTTAGTTTCCAAAACCATTTTTCTGTTTTATGTTTCTTCTGGATCATGTCGGTGGATGCAAGCTATGAGCCACTTCTTGAAGCTGCCTTGTAACAGACATTTTCTGTTAATGCTGAACGTCACCTGGAAAATGTTTTTACCTTTTTATGGTGAACATTACCACAAATACTGTATTTTGGTTTACCTCTTCCTGTCCTACGTACTTAATTCTCTTCTAGGAAAGACGTTGTCTTGTATCTCACTTCCTCACTGTGAGGAAGAAAAATGCATGTGTCTATGGCTACCTGTTCTTCATGTGTTTATCGCTGCTCAGTATTTTAAATTTGTACCTTCTCCAACATTTTTTTTCTTAAACATTTAGTTTAGTCTTTGTTTCTGGAAGATGTGCTGTTAATTCTTGTGCTTCGGCATCTTAACTATGCCATGTTGGTTTGGTTTTGTTATTTACCGCTTTTGTATGACTGTTACCTGGCACAAAACCCATGCTACCCATTGCTCTAAGGTAAGAATATTTACCTTCAGTCACTACCACACACAGCGTAATGTGTTGTGCTGTGGATCAGTAGATTTAAAATAGAAATTTAAAAAGCAACAAGACTTTTAAGGAAGCAACCTTCTTCTAAATTTTACTGTGACTAGGATGGATGAAGACAAAAGATTTTAACACTGTTACTGTAAAGTGGTTCGGTATAATGCTGGATGATCTTAAAAACTGCAAACTATACAGCTTAGGAACTATATGGGTCAGATCTCTCTTGTATATGGATACAACAACATTACAGTTTTTCTAAATGGAAAACAGATACAAAATGAACAATGACAAAAATTATCTTAAAGATAAAAAGTAGATACTCGCTGAATATATACTAAAAGCAATTCATAGCCGCAAGACAAAGACCAGTAGAAATAGGGGCCATCAACTCAAGCTTGCAAACACTAATAAGCCTGTGAAGAACACAAATATTTTTCATTGATGCTAAAGGACTGCAATTCTTTTGTCAAAAATTTTGTGATATTTACACAGAAGTTGCTTGCTGGTGATATTTTTTTGGTGCTAAACCGAGTCTGAGTTTTTCTTGCCTTGAAGCGTGGACCCCTGAGCAGGCCTTGGCTCTAGAGTTGCATGCAACTGTGAGGCCATCAGTGAAGATGGTTGCAGATGAGAAGTAGTGTGACAGAAGTTGTGTGGTATTTTCTCCTGATCTGTTATGTAGTGGAAGTGAATGAAGTTGCTGCCCTGGCTTGTTTCAGTACATAAGTAACAGAAGGGTGACAGGAAGATAAAAGGATAGATCCTAAAGCAGGGTGTGCAGTCTATGAATCTGTTGTATCCTGCAATATCAGTCTTCAGTACTTTGCCTCTAGGTTTCCTAATGGTGAATGGGATTTGAACAGGTCTTTATTGATGATCTAAGAAATTGTGGTTTAGTAGTCTTCCACTTAACAGGCAAACAAAAGCAGTTCCTTAAGTAATTTAAAGGTGATAGTTTATGATCTTGAGATGGAAGAATCACCTTGACTCTCAGATTAAAAATGTGGACTCCTAGGGGTTTGTTCACCTGTTGCCAGTCTCTGGGCTCAGGCATCTAGAACCCATGGATGCCAAACACTTTGGTGCTTCATGTTCCTTTTGTAGTTTGGTGCCAGCAGTGTTGATGGACCGGGTGTTCCCACCTCCACACTGCTGGGATTTATGCAAGAATCATTTCACTCAATCAGCCCTGGGGAATAATAGTGAAGTCTGCTGATGTGTGGCTGAGTAGACAGAGACTTATTTTTCTGCAAGGTGTTACTTTATGGTCGTGCTTCCAGTGGTTCCCTTCAGCACCTGCCATTCCAAGTTCCTTGTCCCTGCCTGCCAGCTTTGTGATACCTGCTGTCAATGCTGGTGCAGGGCTGTAGACTGGGGAATGTTTCCAACTGCAAAATAACAAAGGGAAAATAGGGATACGTGGAGGACCAGTACTTTTCAGCCCAGTTGGATGCCTGGTCACCTCACTGTGCAGCTGCAGCCTCATTTGTACCCCTGGGCTGGAAGGGGCAATGCAAGGGGACCAGGTAAGCAGTGAATGGGAGAAAATGTTAAGCTACAGTTCCTCTCCTTGGTCAACAAGGCTTTCTGGGCTTGGGCATTCAAAGCTGCGAGTGCCTAGGGCTCTGATTCTCAAGGTGGTAGGCAACTAAAAGCAGATGAAACCTAGAAGGAGCCACAGGTTCCTAGCATCTACCTCCAGCTAGGCAGTTTACATGTCTGTCTGGACAGTGTGCTGGTTGGTGATCTTAGTCCTGGATGTGATCACATTGTCAGCACAGATGTACAAGGAGTAGAATAGCGCTGAAAAGGCTCACTGGTAGCTTTTGCCTACACTTCGTTTTCCAAGTGGTTTTCATGTTTCTGCCCCTTAAATTTCAATGTTCAAAACCCTGAGAATAATAAATGCTTTAACATCTCAGTCCTTTTAGGGCTGCTGTGGGACAAGAGTTCACAAAATACTTTGGTTCTGAAAAAATTCCCGGCCTTGAGTTGGCAGAAAGCATCGGTATCTCTTGCTCTCCTACAGCTGGCAGCTGCAGGAGATGAACCTGCTGGAAGAGCAGCTGTAAAGCTGGCTGCTTGTGAACAGCCAGCCACAAACTGTTGCAGAGAGATCTTGTTCTTGGTTTGACCCGAATGGGTACAGATTTCATACTGCTCTGGAAATGCAAGCTTGTCATGTCTGAGCGTGTTAGTGAGGTCCTTTGTTACTGATTATTGCTACCAATTGGCTTATGTTGCAGTGTGAAGCTCACACTGTTTCTAAAATCAGAGTAATTTGCTAATTTAAAATGCTAATGAATTAATTTGTGGTTTTGTTGGTGTCCTCTAACAGGTCTAGAATTGCTATTTACTTGTGAAGAGCAATTATATGTTCAAGGATTTATATCCAGTTCAGCATTCACATTGCTACGTTCTGCAGCAATCCAAGAGAAATGACACTTTCTGTTCAGGAAGGGATTAATACTTTTGGTGATGTTCCTGACACAGGAGGCTTGCAGATGTTCTTGCACAAGGCTTTAAAAGGACACAACATGTGGCACTACAAGAACATATTCAGCAAATTTTAGGTAAGCAAATGTCTCAGCTTAAACTGTTTTTCATTGGACTGTATGGAGCCAAATCAAGTACTTTGCCAGGAAATATATTGTTATTAGTGCAGTATAAATCAGTGCTTACTAAGCTATCTGGTTCAGGCAGTGGTTTGGAGGGGAAGGAGCAGAGCGGGTGGTGTTGAGATGTTTCCTGCTGAAGGACGGCTCCAGCGGGAGCGCAGCAGCAATGCTTGCTGCAGAGCTGCTTGTCCTCCGGGAGTTTAGAGCAGGAATGGATACTATGCAACACAACCCATCTTAGAAACTGAAAACAGTAAGCTAAGTCATAACTCGAAAGTAATGTGGAAGAAAGGTGAGGTTTTGTATGCTCACTTCACTGACTGAAGTTATCTGGAGATAACCAGAGGTGGGCTGGATAGAAAATTCTCACCCCATGAGAAAGCATCCTGGAGCTCTTTGCCTCAGTAACTTCAGGGGTTCCTAACAGTGGGAACCACACACTGTTAAATTCACATGCACAGACCCTTTGGGCAATGAATCCTACGGTATATGCAGAGTTTTTGTTTTGAAAGCACATATCCAATACAGATTTCAACATTTCTGGACACCAAGTCATCTCTCTGAATTGCCAAGGACTGAGAACCACAAAGATTGGGTGCTTCTTATAATTAAGTGTGACTTTTTCTCCAAAGAGATGATTATGCTATCAGAAATTATTTTTTGTCAGAACTGCCTTCCTGTATCACTTGATCTACTGGGATGTGTGTGGGATTTGGGATATGCTGTATTTTCACAGTGGGTCTTGGATGAGACATTATGGATCATGTGCTTTGAACCTAGTCCCATGCAGAGCATGTCAGGCAGCTCACAGATAATGTTGAGTCCCACAGTATTTATCTGAGTGACCTTAAAATGACTTAGTTAAAAAAAAAAAAAAAAAGAAAGTTACAGCCTTCCCTTCCCCACCTCAAACCCCTGAAGAGTGGCATAAAGATCAGGTTTCACTAAGATACAGGAAGAACACTCCGCTTGTATTCCCTTTATTTGTATTACAGCAACTGTTTAATGTGTCCTGCTTTTGGGACAGTAGTGTGCTTTGAGGGTGAAGCTCAGCTTACTAGACTGTCAGAGTGGTGATTCACAGTGTATTATGAAGGCAGGTTCTTAGCGTGGCTCTTCAGGACATCCATAAGCCCTTTGTTTCACTGTCCATGATGCTGCTTTAACCTGTCGCTTCTGCCTTCATCCCCCAGCATATGCTGACTCTTGTGTTTTGTTAGATAGTATTAAACCAGACTTATTAAACCCTATGTGAAACAATTGGGCTAAACCACTACTTGAATTCACCACTTCAGTCATTGGAGTGAGCAATGAATTTTATTTTGAAATATTAGCATTGCTTGTGAGGGTGTTTTCCCTAGTTAATTTTGTTTCTTAATATACCTGGTTCTTAGACTGTGCCATCATTTCCTGGTTTCTGAAGCTGAAACAACATTAACTTTCTTCGTAGCCACAGGGTTGGTTGTTTGGTGGTAGGTGGGTTTTTTTGGTTGTTGTTAAAATGGTTCTCTTTGAATTAGAACGATAATTTGATTATTTTAAAAATTTAGTAACTCTGAGGGGGGAAAAAAAATTCCCAAAGCAATGTCTTAAAAAGCTGGACGCTTCCAAATAAATAAGCACCAACTGGTTGTCCTTCACCAAACTCATTGTATTTTAATTTCTCTTCTGTTTCCTTCAATAGTATTATCAACTAATGCAACCCAATAAAAACGTGTCAGTTGTTGCAGCCATAGTCTTAATTTACTTAGAAACATCCACATTCACACGGTCTGTCCCAAAGTGCTGAGCCAGCAACTTGCGTGCATTAATTTCACTGATGGACGAGAGAAGCTGTTAGCAGTCTGTAAGAACTGAGCTGCAGTGGTGTAGCCTTCTGGATGACTGGTGGGAGTAAATTTACTTCTGGGACATGGATGAGAAACACTGAAGCTATCAAATACTAGTTAGGTGTAAGACAAATGCATTGCTTGTGGCAGAGAGTTGGGCCATTCCTTTTCCAAATGAGCCTCTGAGTGTCTTGAATTGCTGTCCATGAGGATGGCAGCCTTTTGAAATGCTCCCCCTCTGCCAAACAACAGCAAAGCTCTTTGGGAGGCAAGTGTGACATCGTGCTGATTGGCTCCTAACAACCTGTCTGGGGGTATAGCAGGCAGCATCACTGGAGGTTAGCTTCACCTATAGATGTTGGAGGAAAATGTTCCCAGCCTCTAGCTACCCAGAAGAATTAAAAAGCATTCTGATGTGATACAGAGCAGTAGGAAACCACTGGGCAAATGTGGGCAAAAAAGGGGAGAATATAGGGCAGTATTTTGCCACTGCTTATGCTCCCTTATAGAAACTGAGCTAATTGGGGAACCTGAAGCCTAATTCTAGACCAATTTCTTTTGTCCTGAGGTAAAGCCCATGTTTGCCTTTCTACCATCAAGGGTGAATGGGGTAGACACTTGTCTTCTCAAAGGAAACATGCTCAGGCTGTATGGTCAGCATGGAAATGCCATGGATGCTCCTTCTCTGTGGAAAGTGTGGATCAAAGTGACTTGTGAGGCCTATTTTGACCATTTCCAAGTGTTCTGAAGAGTTACATTGTCTCTGAATTTGCTTTTCCTACACAGTGGGTTAATGAATAATCCGCTGTGTACCTTAATCTTGCAGACTTTGGTGTTTAGTTGTTGGTTGCAGCAGGTAGAAATCAACTAATTATTACTGATTTTATTTCTTTAAAAAGTATCTGAGATCAATAAACAAAATGCCATGAGTTAAAGTGGAGGGCTGAGCTAAGGGCTCAAATGGGGAGACCCTGTTGATTTACACCAGCTGCTTGCCAAGGGGCAGTCTGACATTCAACCTTCTGTGCTGCTTGTCACACTCGCTGGATCCTTCACTGAGCTGATCAAATCTGCCAACCCAGCAGGCTGAACAGAACAGCCTCTGTGGGGTTAATGACCAGTCTCAGATAATACCATGCTGAAGTAAAGTGATTGTGCAAGCACTAGGACATGTGAGCTACAGGCACCACACAGCATCTGCTCACAGATAACCATTTGTGATTGCCCTTGTGTCCAGCTATGAGCACTTAGGCCAAAAGACCTCCTGTTTAAGCTAGGACTGCCACAAACCAAAGGGATGAGTCAAGACTACAACAGCTCATATCCTCTGTTCATCACCAGAGAGACCTCTAACACCACGAGACTCCAATTACATTAATGTGGGTTCAGTTCCAATTTTCCCATCTAACTGTGTGACTTTTTGACAACCGAAGTCTGCAAAAAAAGCCTGAGGAGCTAATCTTATGAGTATCACTTCCTGTGTTCTGAAGCTGAACCCAGCATGATAGTTTCTGTGATAATGAACTGTTAAATAAAATTAAGTCCTTCTTCCCTATGGACTTTGTAATAAAAATAATAAACAATATTTTGCAAATGAAGCTGCAGGCCCATGGGCTGTCACTCCCAGATGGCACGAGTTAGGATGGAAGAAGGTTTGTTGTGCTGGCCTTGGACAGGGATGAGTCAGTTGCTGGTGAATCACCTGCTGAAGTGCTAAAAGCTTGGCCTGATTTTCTCAAGGAACAGTGTGCTATCTAGGCCGACTAGCAACAGAACTGTCTTCTGCAGCTGGGGAATTTTCCTGCTTGAACATCTAGATTTGCTGTGCTTGGAGGTGGTGACACAGAGTTAACTGTGACTTCAACAATCCTTATTGAGGTCTTGTTTAATAAAAGCTTCCTTGGGTGATAGGTTGTTCACGAAAGGACTTTTTGCAGGTGTTGTTGTAAAGCTTCCTTTAGCAGAAAAGCAACCGTGTGCAACATAACTGGAGAAATGCTGGTCAGGGATGTTTCACTTTTCCAGTTGGCGGCATGGAAAGTAATGGAAGATTTCCAACCACAGAAATTGTTCCCAAGAAGAGATGGGAGCTCAAAAGGCCTTCTGAAACCTTTTTTTTTTTTTTTTTCAAATTACTGTTTTCTGGATTGGTGATGGTAGAGAAAGACAGGGGAAAAAAGCTAAAAGCTGCATGGAAAACTCTGTCAGGCTGCAAACGTCCAACTGGCTGTGGGAGATATCAGCATGGAGAACCTGTCGTCACTGTGGGGTGAGTCTAAATGTTCTTTCAAACTCAGACAGCTTGGGACATATGAACAATGCCAGTTTACTACGTTTTTTTAACTGGTGTGACCTATGGGACCATTTTACTATTTCTTGCAGTATCATCACCCTCTTCCTCATGATAGTCAAAGTAGTCTGTCTGCCAACTGCTTGTTCTCAGCAACAGCAGCCCCAAGTGCCCCTGCTAAGAAGCAAGCAGACATCGTGAGGTCATCTCCAAGTCTCTGTTGTGAACCTTGGCAAGAACCAGCATGCGTTTTACTCTCCACCTGCAGTGGTACAGATTGTTACTGCTTAATTGAACCAGCAATAGTTCTTTGAGGGGCTGAAGTTTGACGAAAATGTAGTCACAGCTCATTTGGTGGCCCAGGAGCAAGGCGACAGCATTTGGTAAGTACAAAGAAAAGAACCAAGCTTTACGTATGGCCACTGTACTGCTGGACAGTGTTCACTTTGACCTCTTTGTTGTATGCCTTAATAGACATCTAGGAGTTGGCTCCACCCTCAAGATAAGTACATCTTTATCTCTCCTCCCTCTCCTGTGGAGAGCAGCAGTGTTCAGTTCATTGGCCAGACCACAGTTTCCTAACAGGTATTTCTTGTTACCGTTTTCAGCATCGTTTGAGCCAAAATCCTACAAACCAGTGGTTGTGTGATGATGGTTAAATTCTCAGCTGGTTGTGTAGGGCAGAGAAATTACGTATCTGTGTAACTCCTTATTGTAGCAAAACCAGAGGGTTCATCACCTGGCAGGACCAAGCTAAATGAACAAGAGTAATTTTAGCAATTCTTATTTTTGGAACAGGTCTGATTGTTATTGACATGTTTGTGGGGGAAGGATGTGTCAGAATTCCAGTATGAGACAGATTTACCCATATAATTATGCTTACTGTCTCTCAATAAGTCTTCAGATTAGTTTTAGCACAAGCATTGTGTTTGAGAAAGATAAGAGAGCATTCCTTCACATTTTGGTGTGGTTTTTTTTTCCTCATGAACATCCCACATCTTTCATATTAAACAATATTCCATTGTCTGGAACAGAAGACATTGGGTTTGATGCTATCTGAGGTTCTTGCATGTAAAGGTCATATTCCAAAACATCACCAATTGCAGAAATCAAAATACAGAAAACCAAAAGACACGTGTCCAAGTGGCATGTAGTTCTGTGTACTCTTAATGCCATTGTGACCTCAGTGGAAAGCCACTGCTACACTATGTGCTTAG
Source organism: Heliornis fulica (assembly GCA_013399135.1). NCBI lineage: Eukaryota > Metazoa > Chordata > Aves > Gruiformes > Heliornithidae > Heliornis > Heliornis fulica. Next base: position 240,507 of record VXBZ01010284.1, on the reverse strand, counting down.
TTGCATGATGGCACACATAAATCTTAGAGCCGAAGAAGAATCATCAGTATTACACTGTGACTGGCACTTTTTTGTCTTTCTACCTCAATTCATTTTCAAACCATCGACCATTTTAGTGTTGGAAGTCTCCAGACTAGAGAAACTATTTACTATTCTACTAACTTTACTCTAAAAAAGTTAAGTATAATGTATGTGTACATACAGGTAAGATAATGGCTTTTAAGAGGGATCTTATTTCTTAAGGGACTGTAGTCCGCTTACAAGCCATCTTATTTGCTAACCTTTAAAAAGCTCTAAGATAACAGCAGTCAATTTATAGCAGTCCTTTCCCTACACAGACAAAATACAGGAGATCTTAATATTTTCCATCCAAGTCTTGTTACAGTCCAACTTGGGAGTGGTAATAGGATGGGGGCCAAGGAATTTCCAGAAATCTTGAAATGCTTGTAAGTCATTACTGATGCAGTGCCATGAATACTTGGTTAATGAAAGTTAGATGTAGGACCATTCTGCCCTGATTAACGGATAGATACTATCAGTATATCCCAGGAAAAGTCAAAGCTTCTCACTTGCTTAGACAGTGGGGAAAGAAAGGGTAGTTACTTCCCCAGTTAGGAACAAAACACAACCTTTCAGTGCTCTGACCTCAAATATTATTTGCAAGAGGCTACCACCTTTTCTGAGCCCCTTCCTCACCTCAAATCATGTCTCATTTACAGAGATACAGAGACAGACACGCCCCCTCTGGTCCTGTATTCTGCTTTTCCAAGGTGCCCTCTGCTTACTGTCTTTGTAAAACACCTCATTTCAGACTTTAAAACACTACACTAACCTACCCCTATTTTAATTCTGGAAATTGTATAAAACAATAGAAACAGGTCCAGCCTTCAAGAACCCTGTGGACTAAAAGGACGTCTTCTGATACTTCTCATAAGGACACCATGTACCAACTAATTATTTAGTATACTACCCTTCCTTTTTTTCTTGCATCCCTCAAAATATTTAGTGGACTCAGATTTGAACTGGTGAAATAAATTTCCTCACTAGTTTTCCTGCTTTTACAGTGACACACTTAATGCAAGTGATGCAGATTCTTCCCCAGTGGGACCACATCATCCCCTGGGTTTCAATGCCTAGGTCACAGGACCTTCACAGCACGAAGCTTATGATGCCAACAGACAAAACTTGCTTGGCAAGAACCTTTCTTTGCTGTTGGCTGCATCTCCTGACAGTGCTGTGGCTGCTGCTTGTGTTCTGGCTCTGTTGATTGATCTTTGAGTGCCACAGCCAGGGACACTGCCTCTGGACCTCTGCGGAGAGGAGGAAATGTCAGAATATGCCAGAGCCTGTCTTAAAGCTCTGCCTCTCCTGGGCAGTCTGGAGAGCTATCCCAGTACGGGTTCTCAAAGCCACGTTTCCTTAGATGGATGTAGTTACCCACCACCTTTGATAAGGGTGACACCTCTCATCACAGCTATCCTAATCATCAGGGTTCACCAATCATCACAGTAATTACCCAGCCAACCCAACACTGCAAGGCACCTTGCCATACAGCCAACACCTTTATCATTCTTGTTACCCAAGTGTCCAGATCACGAGGACACTCTTAACTCATAGTGTGGGTGTTGCTAAGTTCAAGGGAAGAAGGGTTGTTTCTTTTCCCACCACTCTTCCCTAGACAAAGCTGTTTTCTTCAGGTATTTTCCTTCCTATCTGCAGAACTCCAGGCTGTGAGCTTGGCAGCAAAGATCTGTCAAGCTGGAGGTGCGACAACTACAGGGAGAGTTTGTTACACACCGAGTGGACAAAAGCCAATAAAACCTGTGCCTGTAACTTTCCCCCACCCATTGAAGCATCAATGACCCTGCAAAGTCTCGCTGGTTCTGCATTCTCCTGTAATACCTGCTAGATGTAGGTCCAAACCTGTCTCTTCTGTCACAGCAAATAAAAAGGCAGAAAAGTGAGGTTATTCTGTTAAAAAAAAGTGTATTTTACCAAAATAGTTGGACAGCTTAGCCAAGCATGCAGTCCGTATAGGTGTCTTCAGAAGATCGACTGTCACTAGGAAAATTACCAGAAAAAAGGGTTGGTACTGTCCTGAAATGAGATCAGCCCACCTCCCCAGCAGCTGCAGATCACTGCAGTTGGTATGATTTCCAAATTCACAGAATGGCTTGGAGAGGAAGGGAGCTTAAAGACCACCTAGTTCCACACCCCCACCACAGGCTGACACCCTCCTACTTCTGTTATTTTCCTCCTCAGGCTTGTTCAGAGGATTAAGTTTGTGCCAAGAAAAATTACATTCTCTATGCTTGGAAGTATTAGAGGATAGTAAGATTGGAGCTGCCACAGGAATATGAACTCACATGGAAAAGAAACATAACAGGCAGAGAATGCCATGTTCTGGGCTGTTTCTGAACAGCTGCGGCAGTGACTGCCAGGCCCATGCAGCCAGTCAAATGTAGAACCAAGTAACTTTGCCACAGACCATCCAACATTTCAAACAATGGCCATGCCACCAAAGATTCCCTTGTGGGAGCTGCCTCTTGTACTGCAGGCCCCTGCTGTTACCAGACATAATGCTGTCATAACTGAGATGCTCTTCCATTTCGTATTCCTGTTAGGATCTCACAGCAATCCTTCTGTGAGGGCTTTTCTTGCCAAGAATGTGAGGAAAGAGTCCTATTTGGCCTCGGGAAAGTAATGATCATTGTTATGCTAGAGGTAAGCCATCTTTTCTTCCAAGTTCATATGTCACTTGAAGATCCAGGCCCTCACCTCATACTACCTCTTGAACACAGGGGAAGAATTTGCACTGCTTGGCCTCCAGGATAACAACCCTACACATCTGTCATGCCACCTCAGGAAGTGTGGGAGATCAAAACCATCAACAGGACAGGCTGTTACCCTCCAGCCACACAAAAGTAATTTGACAGTGACCATAGTTTTCCAAGTGGTAGCTGCACACTTGCATGAAAGCAGTACTTGTGGACTCCTACCAGGCCAGCCAGCAGAGATCTTCTAGAGAAGCTTTGTGTCACAGATTGTGCATACTCAACCTATTACAGAACTTGGTCCTTGGAAGACAGGAACATACTGGAGTGCGTCCAGTGAACAGAGATAGTTAAGGCAGGGGAGCACCTGCCATTCAAAGAAAGGTTGAGGGAGCTGGAACTGCTCAGTCCAGAGGAGAGGCTGCTCAGGTTCAGTGTGTATCAGTGTGATGGGAAGGTGTAACACAGAGCTAGACTCTTAGTGGTATCCACTGAAAGAACCAGAGGCAATGAGCACAAATTGGAAAAAAAAAACCAACCCAAACAACAAACCCAAACAAAAAACCCCATTCAATTCCAACACAATTTTCATTTCTTTGCTTTTAAACAAAGTGTGAACAATCACCAGAATAAGTTGCAGTCTCCAGCCTTAGAGACAGTCAAAACTCACGTGCGGACACAGTACCGAGCAGCCTGTTCTAATTGATCTTGCTCTGAGTAGGTCCTTTCCAAGTTCAATGATTCTGTGATGCAGTAAAATCCCTAGAGATGTACTTCACCAGCACGTGTCCTGCTGAGAACCCACAAGTACCACAGCCAAGCTACTGCTTTCACTTTCCCTCAGCAGAACATGTTTGCAGTGACAGTAAGAATTAAGAGCCCTCACAAGACCTAGAGCTTGATGATACAAACTGTTCCTACGTATTGGTCCTTGCCCCAGAATCCTGATACTTCATAGTTAGGAGGAAAAATGTGCTCTGTTAGTACAGAAAGGTGAGTGGTCTACAGGACACAGCTACACCTCACAGTTATTAATGGATGACTTTGCGAGCAGTGCAATGTACCCGCGGACAACACAAGCAACATCTAGTTTTTCATTAGTAACTTTTAATTTCCTGAAGTGTACTGTAAAACAAGTAGATCTTCTGAAGTACAAAAGCTGCAGACGTAAAAGGACAGTAAGGCAATTCTTTTCATCATCAGTCTGAACTGTAACACTCATCAATCCACCATAAATGTAAGACTATTTTTAACATGCTTGTTTTACTTGTCTTTCTTATCAGTAGTAAAGCAGTTCTATGTAAACTCTTAACAATTCAGTACCTTTGTTTTTCATAGCTCATTGTCTGTCTTGGCAAGATGTTTGATAGCCCATCTAGAGTGACAGTCATGCTTTATGAGTTTATTCTGCTTAGGATGAAAACTTAAAACTGTTCTTAAAATATTGCACTTAGAAGATACAAAGACTTCTATTACAGAATTGCAGTCATAGTATTAGCTTTCAAAATAAATTAGATAAGAAATGGATTAGCAGCACAAATACACAGCATACATCCTTTCCTCTTCCCCACGCTGACATTCAGAGGCCTGAAATCACCACCTCCAAAAGTTAGCATTTTTCATTGGTTTTGCACCAACACAGTGCATATTTTAATTTCACAAAACTTCCATCTGTGTAAGTTCAAAGCTGTTGTGTAGGGAAACTTTTGAATTCCTCAGCTTACCAGGGAAGGGCAATGGCCACAGCAGTATAGCCCCTCCTCACAGCTCAGTGAATGGCAGGTTGACTAGAGGCTTTCCTGGCTCCCTGCCAAATACACATAGTTTCCTGGTCCTTTCTCCCCTGAAAACTGCCAGTTGCTATTTTGTGATGCACGATCATATTTAAGGCATTATAACAGACATAACCAGAAGGAACTATTTTCAATTAACATATTTCCATAATGAGGTGAAAACAGGTCATTAGATTAAAAAAACCAGTTGGAGTGAAAGCTGTTGATTAAGAGCTAATTGAAAAGTAATTTCCTTAAAAACGGCTACTTAGGAGATGTGAGGCACCTTAAGTTCACAGTTGCTAAAGCAGCAGGACTTTCCCACCACCACCTTTAACAAGGTCCACTTTAGATCTGGTGGTCTCTGAATTTTGCAGTTCTTCAGTCCTTTTTTGCTCGACCTACAAAGTTATCCATGATGTGGAGGCATCCAAAGTAGTCTATAAGGAGAACAACTATTTTCACTGGTAGGAGACTGTAAGGTAGAGTAGTTGAGGATGAAAAAGAAAAAAACAAAACAGACATTAGAAGAGTTGTGCAGTTTTATCACAGAACTAGTTTTACTTCAGTAATACTGACTGTCCTGGTTTCAGCTGGGAGAGACAAAGTTTTCTTTCTAGTAGCTTGTGCAGTGCTGTGTGTCAGATTTAGCGTGAGAATACTGTTGGTAACACATTGTTGTGTTCAGCTTTTGCTCAGTAGTTGTGTCTACACAAAGTCAGGGACTTTTCAGCTTTCCAGTGCCCTGCCAGGTGCACAAGGAGCTGGAGAGCACAGCCAGGAGAGATGACCCATACCATATTCCATACCACATGATGTCATCCTCCCTATGTAACTGGGGCAGTGAGCCAGGAGGCAGGATCACTTCTTGGAAACAGATGGCATTGGGTTGCTTTCTTTTCCCTGCTGCATGTGGTGAGCCAATGCATCTGTGCATCACTTGTTTTATCATAATCATAATTATTACTATTGTTATTATTCCCTTCCTTTGTTATCCTATTGGACTGTCTTATCTCAACCCACAAGTCTTTCCCATTCTCCTCCGCAAGCCCTTGCAGGGGGGAGGGTTGTGCAAGCAGCTACATGGTGCTCAGCTGCCGGCTGGGCCAAAGCCACAGCACTGGCACAGATGGACTACTCTAGAGTACCACTGGTCCTCTCAAAACATTCATTATGCTAATTTGGCAGCCTGACTGATTAGACAGCTCAATTTCCCAACCTGGCTTCTAAGAAAGTCAGAAGTGCTCTAATGCTGGGGGCAAGACCCCAGATATGCAGTGACTGACAAGCAGGCCCAGACTCCAGGGCCCACAGTAAAACTGTACCCAATGGAGTCAGCAAGTCCCAGTCAGACATTTCTGTTTTGTTGTTCAAAGGTTAAGAACAAAACATCCAGAAATTAAAGAACAACCCAAAACAAACAAACAACAACAACAAAAAAAAAAACCACCAAAACCAAACCAACCCAAAACCAGCCTCCAAAAGTAAGTAGAAGCTTCGTTTGCGCTATTAGTAAAAATAATAGCTGAAACATCCCTGGACAGAAAAGAGAGAGGAATAGGAAAGGCACAACTTACTTTTTAACAGCAAATAGAAAATAAAGACTGCGTGGTAGCAGCAACATTTCTTGGTTCCGACGAACTGCAGTGATTATCTTCTCAGCCACATACTCTGGGTCCAGATTGGGAAGTAGACGTGGCCACCTGGAAGAGAAAATGTTTTTCACACAAATTCCTTTGGATTCACATTTGACTCAAAATAAGTCTCCATTTTGCAGTTATTTCTTCTTGTAGTTTAGTAAGTACTAAAAGTCCTATGAGTTTACTCACTTAGTTTTGCAGCCATCAAACATTCCTGTATTTATGAAGAAAGGACACACAATTGTGGTTTTAATACCATTCTTTCCCAGTGTTCTCATCTCTAAATCAACTGACTCTGCAAATCCAACAGCTGCAAATTTACTGGAACAGTAATCTGTAAAATAAATAAAACATCAATTCCAGTTAAACGTATTAATTTACTAACTAAACTTTATTAAACAGGTTCAATGAGTCCTACCACTCCCACAGGAACAGGAACAGTTTCTGACAGAGAACAGGGACAAAACTGTGCTCTAGGAAGTAAAGTCCAAAACTCAAATGACCTGTAGCTTGGGTGGGTTTTGCTTGTTTGTTGGGGTTTTTTTGAACAGCAGCACTCTAGTATAGAAGGTATTTATGCACAGTACCTGCAGGAAATTAATGTCACATAATAAAATACAAGAATACACACTGTTTTCAGGATTACATTATTAATAAAATTTGCCTTTGATGTGATTTACTCCTTTACTTTCCCTTTCCTAAGTTAACTTGTTCTAGACTGGCAGACAGGGTTTCTTATCACATCCCTCTTATCACCTTTCCATTCTAGTGAAAAATATCAAGTCAAATTATCTTTTCATACCAGACCTTACCTTTGAGTCCATGCAATAGCTTCTTATGCATCAAACTCAAGCTTTCAAGACTCTCTAGTGTAGTTTCAACTTGAAAACCATTTTTTCTACATTATTGCTGCCTTGAGGCTAGATTCCTTTTGTTGCTATGCCACCATATTTCACTTTCCTCCCCCTTTGCATGCGTTTTCCAGAAATGCTTTCTGAGTTTGCCTTAATCTCGACACTCTCTCTCTGTTGCCATATGGGTCCTCTTGAACAAACCACTGAGAGGGGAAAAGAATGCAAAACAACATATTGCACCTCTGGATTTTAGTAGTTCTTGGTGTTAGGGAAACCTGCATAGGACTGTTCTTGGCCTGAGAACATGCTTAAAAACAGAAGTGGCCTCTTCCATACCAAATGCCTACAGGTCAACTTTAACAACACTGAAGCTCTAAGTTTCTCAGGTTCTAGATGGCTCCTAGATCCTCTAACCACCTTTGGAGAAGAACCTGTTTCATAGGACTGCTGAGCATCCAGAAAACTCTTTTGAAATCAGTGGTTTATTCAAGGTCACCTAGTCTGAAAGCATGACTATTTACTTTATCGATATGCAAAGACCCAGAAACTCAACAATTAGGATTTATTTTTTGTTATGAGTATTGATTACAGAGTTTAAGCGATGCTAATTGCCTAAATAGACATTAGCTTCATTACGCTACCTGAAAGACGGTTGACTCCAGTCAGTCCAGCTGAGCTTGAAATACTAACCAAGTGCCCATGGTTAGAGGCTATCATTGCTGGGAGGAAGGCTTTGTAAGTCTGCAACAAAAGTCAGAGTTGCAGTGAAACACATTACTAACCTACCTATGTGCTATAATATCTTGAAGGTCTTGTTTTTAAATACATTCTCCCTACAGTTTAAATATGTTTCCCCACTTCTGTTATGGAAGAAAAACCAAAAACAAAGCAAAAGCCATCCCCCCAAGAAAGTTTGTTTTTTTAACTCTACCCTTCAGCTAAGTTGGGACTTGCCAGGCCCACTTTCTCCTCAACACCAGAGACAGATGCTAATTCGCTGAAAGCTGAAGACACAACTTGGACTAGTTAAGTTTTTCAGCCTAGAGCTCAGCACTGCAATGTTTCAAACAAGAATTAAATGCTCACTTCAAGTTTCGTAAACAACAAAATTTTTAACTTCATGTCTTCCTTCTATTAAATTAGTTTAACCTTTGTGATTAATTTTACTTATTAATAACCTGGAGCACATTTTTACATCCCCTTTGAAATTCTTTATAGTAGGAACACTCTGCAGAGTACCTGCTTTCCTTGGAAAGTAGAGAAAACCCATTAAGTTACTAATTTTTTGAAAAAATAGCCTGCTTAAGAGTGTTACCTGAACATATGGTATTTCTTACTGAAGCTATCATAACCACCAAGCAACTAGAACACTAACTGAATTGAACACTTCTCTATTTTTAAAAAGTTGGGGTCTAACACCTGACTAGCTTCAATATTTCACAGATGGTAAACTTCAGTTCTTAAGACACTCCAAATACAAAGCAATTTTGCCTCCACCTGCCTACCCCAAAAGTTCCCAAAGGATCCCCTCTTACATCATTTTATAATTTTATTTTAGATTCCCAGGCATAGAAAGTTTCTTGTATCATTTCTGACTGAGCTTACAATGAGCTATACATATCCTTCCATATTTCCCTCAATTCTGAAAGGCCAAATTTTTACCACTGCAACGTATGTTAAAAAGATGGTTTAGTAGGTAAAAGTAGTACCCAGAAGTGTGCCATAGTGTTCACTTCCATGGTTTTTTCCACAAGTGAATCTGGAGAATCAAGAAACCTTTTCCCAGTTACAATACCAGCGTTGTTGACCAGGATGCTAACGTCACCAACTTCTTTTTTAACCTAAAACAGAAAGCCTCAAGGTATTACACAATAAACACAAAACATACTGTCCCAGTTTTATATACAGAAACATAGGAAATAGAAACACAGGAAATAGAAACATTGCAGACTTCAGCTAAGCTGAACTTATTATGCTCTCTATACATCCAAACACCTCAGGTTCTTGCACACACCTAATGCCTCTTCAGAGCTGTGCTTACAAGGGCCCTTTCTCTGGAGGTGTGGAGTCCAACAGCTCTACCCAGGCTTCTGCTTTCAGCACCTCTGGTTCTTGCTGTGGATAAGTTTCTGTTGCAGAGAGCTTAACTAACACAACAAATACATTGCTACAGTAAAACCATCTTAAAACTGACGAGTGATTCTGTTCATAGGGTCATTTCTACACTGTGTGGTGAGGTACAGATCCACCAGAGTCATGTGGACCAAATCTGAATGAGGGCTGCAGCACCCAGACTTTCACTTGTATGGCAGCACTGCTGAGTGTAAAGCAAAGAACCTCACAACTTGAAGACTGAATGCAGCTTGCACAGTTCTGGAGTCTTTTGACAAGCAGAGGGACAACTGGAATCCCTGTTGGCAGTGTTAGCTGCCTGCATCCCAACAGCCCATCACTGGGCAGCAGTATGGCAATGTCTTAACATTTCAGGTATGTCCAGATTCTTCATGCTATTTTCACGTGTTCTACTTACAACTGTGACTGTTTGACACTTGTGTATTACACAGCCATTTTCCCACCAGTGGTAGCTTTGCTTGCATTTCACAGCACACAATAAGTTTGGGGGAACAGGTGGGAGCATTCTGCCCTCTGTGTCGGCATGAGAATGGGCAAACAGACATTTCTGATTAGAAGCATTCCTCATATGTGTAGGCAGTGAGGAAGGTCTCCTGGAAAAATCAATTTCCTCCTCAAAAAGTTTTTATTTATTCGATTACCTTGACTACTTCAAGCACCTCTCACAGACAGACTTGCTTCAGAGAGCCACCACAGGCCAGCTGATACCGAGATACCCCTCATAACAAGTTAAAAATAGTATGTGTTCAGGGACACAAATGTAATCATTGCTAAATGATGTGTTAATAGTGTCTTGTGCCAGATGATCTAGCAACTCTGGAAGCCTGGACCAGTACCCCAAATCTACCTTTTGGGGCAAATAACTACCTGAGTAAGTGGTCACACTTCTTTTCTGCAGACACAAGACAGAGGTGGTCGATGTGATACATACAGTTTATAACTTGGTGGTTGGGGCAGTCAGGTTAGGTGGGAGAAAAGAAATAAGAACAGAACCTTGAATCATCCCATTTCTAACTAGCACTGAAAACCTGAACAAACCCTTCCTGTACCACCCATCTCTATTCAGTCTTCTAAAACACTGATACCTTCAAAGCAGATTTAAGTGCCTTCTTGCAATAGAGAGGATTTCAGCTTCACACCACCTCTGACCATGCTGTTACCCTACTAACTAGATGCAAGAGCTCTGTCCTCATCTAACTGGCTATTTTAATTCCCTTCTCCTCAGCTCTACCATGCGCATGACAGAGCCAAGGCACTCAGCCCACACTTCCACACTCTGCTCTGAGGTCAAGTGCAGAAGGCTTTTACCAAGCCTTTTCTTTAGCTACCGACGGGGTGGGATAATGTCAACTTTCCAAGTGTTTTAGGCCTAAATAAGGCAAGCACTATGCAAACAGCTGATCTGGTTAAACATTTTTAATTTATAAAGACTAATCCTTGTTTGTTTCTGCATTTATATTTATGATTCCCAAACAGCATCCCAAAATATCTACTTTCTAAGGACCACAACCCCCTCTGTAGTTGCCTGCAAGAGGTGGAATAAAACACAAATAAATTAAGCTATAGCTCTTGTTAGCTAAAAGCTGTCCTTCATCCTGTTGGTACAGGAAAAGGACAAGACACATGCAGGGCTTTTTGGTTTTCTTCCTACTGAAGTGACTTTCTCCTGGTCTCTCTGTGGCTGATGGAGCACCAGAAGCACATCTAAGGTTCAAATACATTCCCCATGTTGGCTTTGAGATTGTTTCACTGGGCACAAAAGTTTTCAGCCATATCTTGCTCTGCCTGCAAAAGCTTCGTTCACTATAGTCTTGTGAGACTCCAAGTTGTTGCATGAAGCTGAATCACCGGGAAGGGGAAAACAAAACCTGGAACCATGCTGACTCAGTTTACAGAGGCTGATGCTGCACTACATGAGCCTAATACTACACCATGTTAGTATTAGGTAGTGCTTCGTGCCACTGTGTATATTTTTGTCACTAATGAGATGGGAAAGTTATCAGCATGGTTCTACATCAGTTGTCAGCAGGATGTGACATTTTTGAAATAACAGTTGTAGGGTCTTCCATGTTGATCAGCAGTAGGATTATTAGCAGATTAGTTCTTAGCAAACAGCTGGTGGAATACTACAAACAATGAATCATGCACTGAAACCCTCTCACCACTTCACTCCTGCCTACTTATGTTTATCATCCCTAATCTGCCACACATATCTACACCCTCTTTTTATATTCTGCCAGAAAGTCTCTACTGTTGCTTTTATCCATGAGACTGAAACGCTAACCCTCGAGTCCTCAAAACTGGTTAGTTTCCATTCTCTTCATTTTCAGCATCCTCCACACTACAATACTCCCTCCACCTCCTCTATCCCCCCAATTCAGCAGGAAGGAGGGTTACAGGCCTGCAGCAAGACAGGTGCAACTCAGCAGCAACAATCAGCACTACCAGAATACAAAACCAACTGTACCTGGCACTAATAAGATGCAAGTCATGCACAAGCTTCACTTACCAGAAAGTTTGTTCTAGTCACTTTTGCAGATAGGAGGCAGGAGGCTTCTTAAAGAGCACCAAGAGCGGAACACTATTCCAGCAAACAGATGTTCCTGAAGACAGCTGAACTTTTTTTTTTTTTAAAATCATCCTCAGGCCACCCCCCCATTGTGGAAACTTTCTAGTCCAGCAGTTAAATTTAGCAACATTTTAAGCAAATGAGAACAGGTTGGTTGTTATAATGGAAACTATTAAGCAATTTTTGGTTTTGGCAATTCTACTAGTCTGCCCAAAATATCTAACCACATGCTATATTTACAGAGCTTTTCCCAAAGGAAAGCAAGAAATATTTGGGACTCCAAGATACACTTATTCATTCTGATAAAGCAAGTCTGCAAGAATCTATTCACTGCCGTGGAATTATTTGAAAACTGACTAAACAGTTAATCCTCTTTACAATGTATATTTTTTACGGTTTTCATTTGGTAAGAGGCTGCCAGAACTTAAAATACTGCTTTAGCTTAAATAAACTGATTTTCTGCAATTGACTAGTAAATGCTTGCTCAGTAATTGAATGAGTAAGAGGCTACGCAGGTGGAATTAGCTACTGAAAAAGAAAGCCAGGACTTTTTTTTTAAGCAACAGGCAACCCTGAAAACCCCAGTATTCTTGAAATTGGTAGCCTGTGCAATATGTTCTCAATTAATTAACTTTAATCTCTTGATTTGAAGTTACTAGAACTTCTGCATCATACACACACGCAAGCATTCACCTAAGAATTGCATCAAGCCACAAATAAGGTACTTTACCTGATCAGCTACTCTGTAGATGTCCTGCCTCTTGCTACAGTCACAGATGTAACAGTGCACCCTCACTGCTCCATTTTCTTTGGCCAGTCTACTGGTCTCCTTGAGCCCCTCTTGATTAATGTCCCAGAGAACCACTGTGGCTCCAAGTTTGGCAAACTTTAAAGATAAGAGTCGTCCAATGCCATTTCCAGCTCCTGTTATTAATACTATTTCACCACTAACGTTCTTTTTCCGTCTAGGCACGACCAAGAACACTAGTGACTCCAGCAAGTAGTAAACAATAAGTCCAAGGGTTTTCAATGTTTCCAAGAAGAAGTTCATCTTGAGGCTATTTCTTTAGGTACCTAAAAAAAAACCTTACCAGAAAGAATAAAACAAAGAAAAAATTCAAACATCAATATTTAAAATTTGAGAAGTATTTTATATACATTCTAAATATTTCTCTAGCCTGCTTCTGAGTGCCATTTCAAAAATATACATAGGCTTACATATGCACACCTGAACCATTTGTCCCAGTTCTGTGTCATCTCCAGTTTGCTCTTACTCTCCTCCAGAGCACAGCACACAACTGACCTACCATCTGATTATCCTCTCATATAAGGTGCTTCCACTCTGTTCTTTGAGAGCATGGGCTGAAAAACTAGAATAAAAACTGACAGTCACCCCTTGAGCATCTCAGGCAGACATGCATAGCAGTTACAAATCAAAACTTATGGCTTGATCAAACAACTTCAGTACTCACAAACTAAACACATTTCATGTCAGTAAAAATTCTCCTTTTAGGACCACAAACTTTCTGCTTTGTAGGCACTCCCAGATATCAAGAAACCACCTGCAGACCTGATCAGATTCTCAACCCTGCTGAAAAATTTCCAGCTTCAGGGGATTGGGAGCTTCAGACTTCAATAAACTTACAAACCTCCCAGACACACCAGGTAGATTACTGGCTGTCACTACAAGCTTTACAACTGCCAGTATTACCATTATTGAGGAATTGCTTTTGCAACAGAAGCAAGCCTTTTGTTAGGAATGCACTGCAAAGCTGTCTGCTTTCTTCTTTTCACCTCCCTGCATTAGGCAAATGTTGTGGGCTTGAATCATACCATCTCGGGTACACATTTAACTTGGCAGTCTGCACTAATCACAGCAATGCTGACACCGAGCAGGCATTTAAGTCCTCAGAAGAATGCTGTTTATTTTCCGGTATACAAACATTATGCAAGACATGCACCCTTGGTCAAAGCAGGTTTTCATCTTGGACAAACTATGGTACAAAGAATTAGTATCTTCCTTCTCAGCTAAAGGTAGAGCATGTTGGCACTTACACTTCAACCTTTGGCACCGTGTGCCCGGTTTGATGGCATCTCTCAGTTAACACTGATATCTATGTGTTCACGTAATTGTGTTTGACAAGCACTGAGAGATAAGTCACTTTACTACTCTGAGCAAAGTTCACAAGATGTAGCATGTGGATATACACATGTTATCCTGAGTCTCACACTTTGCACATGGGAAACAAGACTGGTCCTGAAGAGGGATAGGCCACTGCTAGAACAGAGCAAGTTATTTCAGAAAGTTTTCTGGCAGAAACATGAAGACATTTTAGAACTAATCTGGTAACAGAAAAGCATTCAGCATTTCAGCAGCATAGTGGGTAGGGAAGCAAGTTGTTCTTTCTGAAGAAGAGTCTGTGCTTCCTTTTAAAAGTGGGACAAAAATGTGTGCAGAGGTTCTGGCACTGACAAAAGGCAGCCACACAAGTAAGCAATTGAAGAAACATCAATATTAGCAAGTCAGCACAGGAACATTTTTCTAGATCTATCTCCTGCAGTAGGCTCTCATAGCTATAGAGCTATTACAGATATTAGCAAACTCAGTTACACATGAAGGGTGCTATAAATTTCACACACATCAAAAAAACAGCATGCTTTTGGAAACACAAGTCCTTTACTGAGTCTAAAAAAGAAGCTCCAAATCTTTAAAAGAAATACAGTTGCTGAACTGAACTTGATTATGCTAATTTAATGCGCTTAAAGCTAACATCCAGCACTTGCATGAAAGCAGTGGTATCTTTGGAGTAGATAAGGTTGTTGCAATTAATACCTATGGAAAAACAAGAGAGGCAGTTGCTTACAAAGCATAACGCACAATTTGGAACTTCTGCCAGTAACTTATTGAGTAAAATATTCATGTATTAGGCTTGCACAGACACATAAAAACTCAGACTTTCCCACAGCATCAGTTCAGGCACTCAGGCCACAGGACACCTTCTGCTGGAACGCCAACTCCCCATCCTTTGATAGGGCAATCTCCATCCAGGCATCCCTAATCACACCAACTACTACAACAGGCAACTGAATTATCCAGCACGTCTGGACTGATTTTGGCTCCTCAACTGAAGAGTGCAGAGATCTACTGATAGGTGAATTAGCCAATTTGTTGGCTTTGTCACACAAAGTGTCAAATCCCTTTTGATGCCACGTATTGGTTTTTAGCATGGCTACGACCACACGGGCATAAGTACGGAGGGTTTTTATTCCTTACTGAAGCATCTCAGGCTTACTGGACTGATATTTTTGCCCCCAAGCACAAACAGCTCTACAACTACCTGCGGGTTGGTCCCTGCGCTACCGCTCAGCGAGCGTCTCTTGCTGCCCAGCTGCGGGAACACAAGGACTGATATCTTGGCCAGTTGTGGCTGGCATCGGAACCGCGAAACACCTCTGCGAGCTCGAGGGGTGACCTGCTGCTCACACAACCGCCCGAGTGGAGCCTGACAGGCGCGAACGCGGTGCTCACTGCACCCGGGAAGTCGCGACCCTCAAACACCCTCCGCGGCCAACAGCCCAAGGGGCTGGGGCGCGACAATACCTCGTTCGCCACCCGGACTACGCCGCACCGCCACGGGGCGGTCATCGCCTCCTGACCCAATTCCCAGCCCGTGGAGCTCCACGGGCAGCTCGCTCACCGCCTGCTCTCAGGCCCGGCTCCCCGGGACCCCTCAACCCTCGCAGGACCCGGCTGCCCCCCTTTTCCCCGGCACCTTCTCCCCGAGAGCGGGCCCTGCCCTCACAGAGACATGGGGAAGCGCCCGGCGGCGGGCTCAGAAACGCGGCCCCGCACCCCCTCAGCGCCGGGACCCCCGTGGCCGTGGGTACCTCCGCCTGCCCAGCGTAGCGCAGCGACAGCCAACTCCCGGAGCGGGCGTGTAAAGAAGGGCAGCCCGAATAGACCGAACAGCAGGCAACAAGACGCAATTGGAAGGCGCGGCCCAGCCTTTATGCCGGCCCAGCCCGCCCCGCCGCAGGGCTGACCGGATGCCCGGGGGCGGGGCGTCAGGGTCCCGCTCCGCGGCGTCAGGAAGCGGGGCCGAGGGTAGTGGCGCGTTCGGTGCAGGTTGAGGGTAGTTGGGGCTCCTTACTGAGGCCGGGTAAAGGGCTCTGAGGGCAGACCCACTCGTTGGGTGAGAGCTCTGGGGGCAGCTCCGCTTCCCGCCTTTCTGTTCAACACCCACTTCTGCCCCCCCCGCGAACAACGGTATTTATTAAGCGCTTCGGTATTTGTGAGGGAAGACGTAACTTCTGTTGGAGAGGTGATCGGCTGGGGAGCAGGTGGATGCCGTGGGGCCGGGATAGGTGTGCGTCGTAGGGCTGACACAGGAGCTGGCCCAGGTGGGCTGTGGGGAGAGCAGGAGAGCAGGAGAGCTGCTGGAGGCTGGTACCGATTTGGCTTAGGTGGAAGTTTGGAGAAGCCTTTTGGGCAGTGTTTGGCTTCGGGATGCGTGGAGTTTAGGGAAGCCTGTGTGAAGAAGTCACTGCTACGGGGCGGTGAAGAGACACACACACACCTCCCCCCCCCCCCCCCCCCCCCCGNCCCCTCCCACCAGAGGGTATGCAGGGAGGCAAAGGCATTGCCTGGCCTGTAGCACCGAGTCCTGTGTCCAGCCGCACTGCGTGGAAGGAGTTTTACTGGGTGGATGTGGTCCTTCCCCCTAAGCTGCTCCATCACTCCCCTCCTCAGCTGGGCAGGAGAGAGAAGAGATGATGAAAGGCTCGTGGATTGTGATAAGGACAGGGAGACATCGATTAGCAATTACCATTACCAACAAAACCGATGCCACTTAGAAAAAGTTAATCTCATTTATTACCCAGGCAAAACAGTAGAACAATGAGGAACAAAAACAAATCTTAAAACACTTCCCACTCCACCACTCCCTTCTTGCTGGCTCAACTTGATTCCCATTTTCTCAGTGTACTTCCACTTGAGCAGCACAGGGGGACAGGGAATAGGGATTGTGGTCAGTTCATCATATGTTGTCTCTGCCTCTCTTCCCTCCTCAGTGGGAGGACCTCTCATACTCTTCCCCTGCTCCAGTGTGATGTCCCTCCCGCAGCAAACAGTCTTCTGCCAAGTTCACCAACATCAGTCCTTCCCACAGGTTGCTGTTCCTCATGAGTTCACAGTTCTAGTGTTGGCTTCCTACAAGGTCACAGCCTCCTTCAGGTGTCCCTACCTACTCCAGTGTGGGGTCCTCCACAGGCTGTAGGAGAACAACCTGCTTCACCATGAAAGGCTAAAATTACCCTTAAAGTAAAGATACCCTTTATAAAACGTTCAATCTGTGTCTTCTACAGTCTGTGGTCAGAGAAAACCCAAATGGGACTGTTACTCTTGATTCAAGTTCAGAAATGGAACTACACTAATTTGTATTAGATGAGGATGTCTTCCTCTTGCCACACATTATTTTTGGACCAGTTTGTGAGTGCTGGCAAAATCCCCCAGTGCAGAACTGGAACTCATGGTGGTTCTGAGTTTTGTGGAACAGTGTGCTGTATGTTTTCAAAGGAACCCAAGGTTGGTTGAGTCGTAAGAATGAGTCTTCTTTTTCACTTCTGCTTGTTTGTAGAACTTTTGCTAAAAAGTAGGCATACTAAAAGGTGTACCTAAGTGTACTGCTAGTCTGAAGCCATTTTTTTCCTGAGGGCTGTCATGTATTTTGGTCTACCTTCATTTCCAGAAAGCTTTTGGTGTTTGTTGTCAAGTAGATACTAGCACCTCTGGTGAAACAGCGTAACCAGTAGCACACTAAATTGCTATTTATGTGTCACGTGAATCTATGGTAGATTCTTTGTTACGTTGACCTGACTTCACTGCCATTTAATTTTTATTACGGATGTGTCACAACAAGTGAGGATAAAGAAAATAGAGAGCAAGGGCTGGTCTAACCTGGATAAATGCGACTGCATAGTGACTAGGATACTCATCTGCACTGGAGAATAATAACAACCATGGAGAACCTGGCCTGCTGTTGGAGCCATATTCTCTAAAAAGTGCGCTCATATATATATATATATATATACACACACACACTCATATTTCTATCACTCAAAATACAACAAATATTTTTAAATTTAAGCCTTAATTACCTCCACCTATCCCAGATGCTGAAGTGGAATATGCTCTTAAACAGTCTAATCTTTCTGCTTGCTCTTAAGGATAAGAAGCAGGAAAGGCAGTTCAGGCAATGCCACAGTGAAACTTACAGAAACCTAATATGTTTCCAGTAGCAGTGGCAGCTGCTTTGGCAATCGCAGGGACATCATTGCAATTGCGGCGTAAACAAATTGTCTTTGGCTGCATACTGCACCCACCCAGGGAGGAGTGGGTCTTGGTTTGAAAACTGGTGCCTTGCTAATAGAAGTCAAATGTCTCCCATGTCACCCATGAAAGAAGTAGGGCAAACACCACTTAGCCAGAAATCTTCAAAAGTTTTTTTTTTATCTGTATTCCAGCAAAAGAAAAAAAGCTGTGTCAAAGGAGATTCCAGTCAAAGGGAGGATCATCATCCTGAACACAGAAAATCTGAGTTGTATTCTGAATTTTCATTTACCATATGAGTTTCCTTAGAGTCATATTTACCTGCTAACAGAAGTTTACTGAATTTTAGTTCCCTCTGTCAGCAGATCAAAACCACAGGAATTGTAGAAGTGACAAACTACTATGCACTGGTACCCTGTTCACTATGTCTGAGAAGACTCCAACGCCCTGTTTAGTGAGGATGAGGAGGTGAGATGTGCTGCACTAACTTTACTATCTACACAGCAAATATAACCACCAGCTGGGCGCCCTGAATAGTACACATCTACCCCTTACAAATCA
This sequence comes from Heliornis fulica, assembly GCA_013399135.1. Lineage (NCBI taxonomy): Eukaryota > Metazoa > Chordata > Aves > Gruiformes > Heliornithidae > Heliornis > Heliornis fulica. The sequence continues at coordinate 221,876 of VXBZ01010284.1, read as the reverse complement.
AATTACGAAAGAGACAAAACCTCACAGGAAGAGGACCACAACAGCACTAAGTATCATCACTCCGATTCCAGAGTTCACAGCCTGCTAGGCTACTGTGTTTACTCTGTGACGGTTGGTGTCATGACTTGACACTTTCATTCCCTGAGCATTTTACTGCAGTTTGGTGATACTATCAATCAGAAATGATGAGTCAACCCTGCAAGAAAATGTCTGGGCTTTGTTTTTACATCTGGGCCAATGCTGTAATCAAATTTACCGTGAGCCACACAGTGCGAGTGGTTGTGTGGGAAGAGGAGTGAAAGCCTGCAAAACAAGACTAACTTAATCTGCGCTCCCATGGGATGTGAAAGTGTGGCATGGGCAGGAGCCTCTACCCTTGGCAGCAGGAAGCATTATAGGTGTGTCTGAAAATATGCTCTTTACCCAAACAGGAATGCCTGTGATGTTAGGCCTCTAATGCCGAGGTCCAATTATTCCTTGTGGATATAGATGGCCACATCAGCTCTCCTAAGTAATTGGGGTTTGCTGATGGTAAAAGTGGTGTGTGCCCCTCACTCATGGAAATGTGTGCCAGCCCCTGTTACTATACGGTTATGATGATGGTGGTGCGAGGGACCTAAAACCACATTTTCCACCTCATGGGAGAACATGTCAAATACCTGGTTATAATTTATCAGATCTCCAGAGCTTTGAGTCCTGATGAAAACAAGCGGGCGCAGCACAGATACCTCACCTTGCTGATACCTACCCTTGCCCAGCAGGACAAAAGTCTATGGCAGCAGAGGCACCTCTTTGAAATCCTATCTGCCAGTAGTGCTGAATGTTATTGAGCTCCCTGCAGTGGGGATGGAATTGGCATGCTCTAATGCCCTCCGAGTGCAGAAGTGTTCAGTCAATTGATTCCAAACATGCCTTGTCAGGAACTAGCTGGGAGTGGCAGCTGACATCTCGCTCAGGGAATAAAGCGGCATCGGCTGAGCTCTCGTCTGCCTCCAGAGCTGACCCATTTTGTTCAGAATAGTGAGATGAGTGAAAGAAAAGGTGCGAGTAATTCTAATGTGCTTTTTTAAAGCACTGAAGTGTTAAAACATATGCTCAAGTATTAAGTATGTGTCTAAATAGTATTATAAATCCAAGCCTTGTCTAGCAGTGTCATGTTTTCCGATTGGAAACAGGATTTTATTTGCAATTGCACAGGCTTTGATGCACAAGGAGCACAGGTAATTGGAAGCCTGCCATAGTCAGCTGCAAAGAGAATGCTGCGGTGTAGCTCTTTACTCACTGCTTTTGCGTGGTCCCCTATGAGCCTGTGGTATGTGTTCCTCATAGTATCTCTGCTTTTAAGAGAACCTTCCTGTGCTGCAGGAGGAAGTGGCCCACAAGAAATTTATCTCATTTCTTCATGAAAAAAAAAGATATATTCCTGAGTGGTTACTTGGGGAGTATGGGTTAAAACATCATTTACAATACAGATGTGTACAGGCTGCCAGGATGGTTTTAAAGGTTGGAGGGGGTGGGAGGAAGGGTAATTCATAATAATCTAATCTTCATTGAGTAGTAATCAGACTGAGGCAGCTTCCTACCATTTGTGACTTGGAAAAAAATTCCTCCTAACAAAGAATAATCACAGAATCACAGAATACTAGGAGCTGGAAGAGACCGCAAAAGATCACTAAGTCCAACCCCCCTGCCCAAGCGGGATCATCTAGAGTAGATCACATAGGAATGCAAGGTTTCTATATGGAGGAGTTAAGAGGCACTGTAGGGAAGCAAAACTAGCAAAAGAGATCTGAAGTCTGTAGCGATGTTTGGGAAATGAGGCAGCAAGGCTGACAGCCTGCTAACAGAAATAAAAGTATGTTTTTATTTATTGAGTGTATATGGGTGGGAGAGTGTGTTCTCGTATCGGAATAAGCAGGGATTGGAGGAGAATATGGGATGGAAACAGCAGGGTACAACAAACCAAAGACCTAAGTTAAACCCCTATGAACTGGAGGGAAGACTCCAGGTGAAGCCATAGAATCATAGAGTTGGAAAGGATCTTCAAAGGCCATCTAGTCCACCCTCCCTGCAGTGAGTAGGGACATCCTGCACTAGATCAGGTTGGTTAGAGCCTTATCAAGCCTGGTCTTGAATGGATGGGGCCTCCACCACCTCTCTGGGAAACCTGTTCCAGCAGCTCACCACCCTCATGGTGAAGAACTTCTTCCTAATGTCTATTCTAAACCTGACTTGCTGTAGTTTAAAAACATTTCCCCTTGTCCTATCACCATATGCCCTGGCAAATAGTCCCTCCCCCAGCTTTCCTGTGGCCAGCAGGTCAAGAGAGACGATTCTGCCCCTTTACTCCGCTCTCGTGAGACCCCACCTGGAGTACTGCATCCAGCTCTGGATCCCCAGCACAAGAAGGACATGGAAGTATTGGAGAGGATCCAGAGGAGTGCCATGAAGATGATCAGAGGGCTGGAGCACCTCCCCTATAAAAACAGGCTAAGAGAGCTGGGGCTGCTCAGCCCGGAGAAGAGAAGGCTATGTGGAGACCTCATAGCGGCCATGATGATTATCTCACTGGAGCTTGCAGATCTCTGCCCTGATGGAAAGTCAGGGCAGCCTTGCAGGTAGGTAGGGGCTGCATGTGGAGATAAATGATAAGGCAGGAAAACAAACAAAAAAAAAATTATTCTGTGCCAGGCCTAATCACCATTTCTCTGCTTTCCAAAATCTGCTGCTTTTTGTCTTGTTTTACTTGGTAAAAACTTAAACGCCGCTCTCCTGCATCTACAGATCTGGATTTCTATGGTCTGCTTCATACAGCTCTGCAAAAGAAGATAAGGGTGTATAGGTCTGGTTTCCACAGGGTGGTTCAATGTGCCTTGATGGTACATGCTTGTGCTGCATGGTACACATGATGCCGCATGCAGTGCCAACCACTGTCTTCACAATGTAAAATTCTGATCAGAACTAGGGAGTTGATGAGTATTCAGGACTTTGAGATCTTAACTACTAACAAGGCTTATGCAGTGTTCTATGGCTTAGAAAGTTAGAGAGTATAAGGAAAAAGATATTTGAAATACAAAAGCAGGGGGAAAAAATACTGTTCAGCTCTTTTAGACACTTTTCCCAACCCTTTTGTATGTTGCACTACATTTTGGAGTGTATTAATTACTATATTTACACTTTTATGGTTTTGTTACACAATTTCCCTACATTTGTTTGTAATACATCCAATGCATTTGTTAATGTATTTTTCCTACAATCAACTATTTTATATTTGTACATTACATCTAAGATTATTTTAAAAATTCACTGTTGTTACACTTCAGCTCTGATTTTACAGCCTGAGATGGCTTTTGATATGTGAAACTGAGCACCATGTTGTTAGGTGAAAAAGAGCTGTTGCACGTAGTACCACAGCAACACAAAGTAATGTGATTAAAAAAAAATAAATCTCACTTTCTAAAATATATCTGCACCAACGAAGCTTGTGAAGAATGGAAGTGTCCAGGAGATCTTTCCCCTTAGCTAACCCTAAAGAAGCAGCTTACCAGTGCTTTTGTAGCCCTTTATCTTTCATTGTATTTTAAACCTAGAAAAAGAGCACTGAATTCAAACATTTTTCCACAGTTGACTTTGAATAGCCACAGGAAATATGGACTTTCCTGATGGGTTGGGGTTTTTTTCAGACATCACCTAGTGTGAAACCTCATGAACTATATGAAATCAGCTCCATAATACAGAGGTAGAATTTCTTTCCCCCTTTTCACAGAATCACAGAATGTTAGAAGTTGGAAGGGACCTCCAAAGATCATCTAGTCCAACACCCCTACCTGAGCAGGATGACCTAGATTAAACCACACAGGAATGCATGCAGGTGGATTTTTAATGTCTCCAGAGAAAGAAGAATGTCTCTCTGGGCAGCCTGTCCCAGTGCTCCATCACCCTCATGGTGAAAAGGTTCACCAGGAGGGTGAACCTACATTCACATGGAGCCTCCTATGTTCCAGCTTGGACCCACTGCCTCTTGTCCTATCACTGGCCATCACTGAGAAGAGCCTGGCTCCATCCTCTTGACACTCACCCTTCACATATTTATAAACATGAATAAACTCACCCCTCAGTCTCCTCTTCTGCAAGCTGAACAGACCCAGCTCCCTCAGCCTTTCCTCATGAGGAAGGTGTTCCACTCCCCTAATCATCTTGGTGACCCTGCGCTGGACTCTTTCAAAGAGTTCTATGTCTTTCCTGAAGTGAGGGGCCCAGAACTGGACACAATATTCCAGATGCAGTCTCACCAGGGCAGAGAAGAGGGGAGATTTTGTTCTTGACTTACTTTTGAATGAAGGGTATGATCTTTGCGCTTACTGTGGCACTTCTCATTTATTTGAATATGAAGTAGTTTTCTTATGTGTTCTAAAATATCTGTACTTCACAGTCCTCACTGACTTTCTGAGATACTTTTCTGTAGTAGACTTGAAATCTATAATGTGTTAATTCCATAGCTCAAAGCCAAACAAAACCACTTTTAAAAAGCTTCATTGTTGCCCATTCAACTTCCTGTACCTGAAGGACAGTTCCACTAATGTTATTTTCCTCAGCCTCTTTCCCATTCCCTGAAAAGCTTGAACAAAAGATCACCACTGAACATGGTTTTATTATAGATTTTGTTTCATAATCTGTCAAGCTGACAATCAGATGCTGTTTAAACCCAAATTGATGGTCTCTGAAGCAGGGAAAGAACTCAGGGAACACTGTAAAGAATGACAGAGTAATTTGTGAAATGAAAGAGTATTTAATTCAGGGAAGAAATGGATAAGCATATAAGTAGTAATCGAGCCATGACTTAACTCACCCACATCTTTGACGCTGAGTGAAAAAGAATTCCCCTGTGTCTTCCCCCCTCCGCACCCCCCTCCCCGATCTCAGAAAGGATCTAGCATAGCTTGAAAGGTGTGCAGAAGAGTGATCAGGCTGGTTACACTACTCAATAGCTTTTACTTAAGAAATGTTTCAACAGTTTGGAAGAGAGTTGAGAGGGGAGGGGTGTGGTAGGGAAATATAAAATCTCTAGAGCCTGGGCGGAATGATTATTCAGTTTCTCACAATAGATAAGTAGGTGATAACAAATGAGTATCATCCTCAGGTGACATTGCCCTTTGTCTCATCATCCTTAGTCCTACAAATCAGACTGCTTTTCTGCTGCAAACTGTAATCCTTTTATGCAGGTTGCTTGTAATACAAATATGTGCCCATAAAAGGGGACTTATTAACCAGTGTTTCTAGTAATTGACTACTAGAAGCCCCTTTTCAGAGATTCAATAATCAGCTAAGTCTATAAAGTGATTGTGGAGAAAGTTCTTATTGTACAGAGCAGTAGTTTAAAGAAAGAAACATTTCATTTCAGAAAGCATAGATTACATAGCTGATCCAACATGGCTGATTCTTATACCTCTGCTTTCTGTGACAAAGTTTGTTACAGAAGAACAGCCATACTGTATTAGGCAAAACATCTTCTGAACCTCCCAGGCAACCAGCAGCACGTACTTAGGAAAACAGTCTAAAAACAGGGAAAGCATAGGAGTGCTATTTCCACAGCATGTACAGACACGCTCAGTTCAGGGACTTCTGAAGCCCCAGAAAATAGTTCTGTGTTTCACGGTCCCGATGGATAAAGTAAATGCAGTTGATGTGGTTGCACATTACAGCAGCTTCTGAAGAACTATGGACATGTGGCTTTTTTTTTTTCTTATGATTTCTGGATAATCTTGGGTGAATTTCCTCTAAAAAAGGCCTTTTGTATGCAAAGTGCATATTTTCAGTTTGTCTGTATTAGTATGTCACCCATGCACAATTACAGTCTCAGGGTTTTATCTGACTTGCCTGCTTTTGTAGGTATTAGAATATGGGCACATAGTACTGCACAATTAAGGGAACTGATTAATTATTGAGAGTAATGCTGAATTAGAAAACAATGCCTACCTGATGCATTTTAAACTGTGATGCATAGATTGTGTCATCTGTGGATCATGCATAACAGAATGATAACAGTAACTAAAAAAGCAAACCTCACTGGGCTGAAATTTGCCATATGGGCATATTTCTAGGCATTAGAAACTGAGAATGAAAAATATATTAAGAAAGGGAAGATCTGTAAGGAAGGTGGGAAAAATCTTCCCATCATGTTCAACAGAGACTTCTATTCCATCTGTTTGTTTATAAAAACCATCATGTCACCCAAACTTCTTGAAGAAGAATGACCTGCTAAGTTTCTGAGCAAAGAAAACCCACTGGGCCAGCTTCTGCAGTGCTGTCCCAAGGGTCTGCAGTTAGAAGCAACCAAACTCAAACCTTGGTGTTGAAGATTCAGCTCTTATTTGTGTTGACTGCATTTGCTTATTTGCGCTGCCCAATACCTGCATGTACATTTTTGTTTCACTTGTTTACAGGGATTTGATTGACTACCTTTTCATGTTTGGCATAATGTTGGATGGGAAAACATGAAGGTATTGCCAGAGAGGTGGCACAGTTACCAACCTCACATAACCAGTCATTCCTAGAAAAGCCATGAGAAACAAAAAAGATGTTTGATGTATCTACCAACCTCAGGTCACCAAAGGTCTGCTGCCAAGTCCCTGTGGTGTGGTACACAGCCACAGTGCCTGCCACCCAGAGTCTGAGCTTTGCACTTGTAAGCAATGCCTGTAACTCAGTGGCAGCCCATCAGTATGGTGAGCTCTAACAGCTATCACAGACTTGTAGGGGTTGGAAGGGACGTCCAGAGATCATTGAGTCCAAC
>VXBZ01010284.1:190284-214788 GCA_013399135.1 Heliornis fulica | reverse complement strand
CTTGGCCACCAGGGCACACTGCTGGTTCATGGCCAACCTTCCATCCACCAGGATCCCCAGGTCCTTCTTCGCAGAGCTCCTCTCCAGCAGGTCATCCCCCAGCCTGTACTGATATCCATGGTTGTTCCTTGCCAGGTGCCAGACCCTACACTTGCTGTTATTGACCCTCATGTGGTTCCTCACTGCCCAGCTCTCCAGCCTGTCCAGGTCTCACTGAATGGCAGCACAGCATTCCTGTGTGTCTGTCACTCCTCCCAGCTTTGTATCATCGGACACTGTTGAGGTTGGACACTATTCCCTCATCAAGGTTGTTGATGAAGATGTTAAATAAGACAGGACCCAACACTGACCCCTGGGGAACACCACTAGTCACAGGTCTCCAGCCAGACTCTGCGTGAGAGCTGTTCCTCTCCAGGTTGTCTGTGATTAAAGAAATCATAAATTTAAGATATTATTTTTAAAACTGATCTCTGAAGTGCCACAACCCTCAGAAGGAAGGAGCTGCTTCCCCCATATGGCCATCTGGGAGCCAGCTGAAAACCCCTTCTGTGCTGGCTGGCACTGCCGTTACCGGTCCCAGCAGGAGCGGGGACTGACTACGCGGGCTTGCTTCTTTCAGCTAGCCGGGCTTCCCCTTCAGGTCTGTATCTACACAGAACCCCCCAGCCAGCCAACACCCACTCCGCCCCCATCCCTCCCACGGCACACCAAGCCGTTGATGCTCCGGAAAACCAAGGAGGCGGAGGGCCGGGGCTTCAACCCCCCTCGATTCAACCCCCTCCCTTTTGCAACGAGCCCTGGCGTTATCAGCCAGCAGCCGAGCCTTACTGGCAGCTGCAGGTGCCCTCTGCCACCGGGTAACTCCAACTGCCCAACCGCTGCCCCTCACGGGCGGCCGTTGGGCCGCGCCCCGCCCCAAACGGTTCTCCCAGTCCCGCCCGCGGCGGGCACAGCGCCGTTCCCGCTCCCGGCGCTGCTGGGAAATGTAGTGCGGCCGCGGGGAAGCGGGGCGCACTTCGGTGCCTGCGGGCCGAGGGCGGGCGTTGGCGGCCGTCGGCGGCCGTCGCGGTACGGCGCTCGGAGCCCCCGAGGGCGGCTGGCTGACGGGCAGGGGGAGCCGCTGCGAGGGCTGCGTGAGGTGGTGGGGCCTCTTTGTGTCACGAAAAGTCCCCGGGTGTCTGCAGCAGAGCGAGCCGGCAGCCTGGGCGCCGACGGCTCTGTGTCAGCGCGGAGCTCCGTCCCGTAGCTGAGGGCGGCTGAACTTCCGTGTGCCAATGGCGGCAGTTGGGCGGTGACACCTGGTACACGATCGGCATCCGACACCGTAACTGGGTCCTGAAATATGTTCTCTGAGCCCGTGGCTTAGGTGTGCCCCTGTGATGACAGTGGGCAAAGCACCTGGATGTTCACGCGTGAGCAGGTCTCCAGTGCTGGTTTGGGGGGTGTGTGTGTGTCGGTGTTACAGACCCTTTCACAACCAGAGCTGCTTCTCCACGCTGCCAGGGCTCGTACCTCTTTTTCCACATATGCAATACTTGAGGCTTAAACCCTCCGGAATTCCTCTTTCGTGATGTTTCCCACAGCTTTTCCGTTGGTGGTGGGGCTGTGCTTTCCTCAACTCTTGCTATCAGACACAGATCACATTTTTCGCTCCGTTAGGAGATTCCTATCTACTTTTTCAGTCTGGAACTGAAAGCCTGGGCTTAGCCAGTCCATGTTTGGCACATGTTGTAGTGCCAGCAGTTAACACAGACATCACCTCTGTATCACATATGCACCTTTTTAAGGACAGATACTCAGCTCTGCCCTTTTTTTTTTTTTTTTGTGTGTGTGCATTACTACTCTCAGCACTCCCAAAACTCAACAGTCCGTCCTATTCATCAAACTGACCACCATCTTATTATTATCCTCTTCAACTATTATTTTTTTATTTCACCTCTTTAAATCTTAAAAATCATTCCTTTATTTACCAGTCCTATTGCTAAAATAGTTATTTGTGTCTCAGGCATTCCCCATTGCCCTCAAAAATGTAAGGAAAAACCTTCCTCAGAGGAGGTTGCCCAGACACTTGAATATCAGGGCAATTAAATGTGTAGGAAATTATGAGAGGCTGGTGGCAGATCAGTTCCCAAAACAGCAAAGCCAGGGTCACCAGGGATATAAAATATGGCCCCAAGTACCGTCAGACTGCAATAAGGTCTCCCTGGAACCTTCTCTTCTCCAGGCTGAACAAAGCTCCCTCAGCCTGTCTTTGAGGTGCTCCAGCCCTCGGATCATCTTCATGGCCCTCCTCTGGACCTACTCCAACAGCTCCATGGCCTTTTTATGTTGGCTTTCCCAGAACTAGTCAAAGCTGGTATAATAAAGCACATGGGAACATGGACTGCAGTCTAAGAATGCCTTCTGCTGCTGAAGCCTGAACAGGAGCTAGTGGGAGGAGAAGATGGGTAGCAACAAGATTTTACCGGTACCAGTCCTTTTTCCTCAGCATTTGAAGGGTGCTGGCCTGAATTATGCCAACCATTTCGTTACCCACTGTAACTTATTAAAAGGTTAAAGTGCAGAGCTTCTCTAACAAGAAATTATTGGGTTACTTTGGCCACAGGCAGAATTCTTTCCAAACCCAAACAAATAATGGCTGAATTATCTATTCTTCCTACATCTTTCTGAATATTCGAATATTTAGATCTTTCTTCACAATTTACTAATTTTTTTTTTTTTTTTGTCTTTGACTTTGTGAGTCACAGAAAGCCACAGATAAATCACATTTCATGCAAAAGAAAAACATTTTAGTGTTTCACCACTGAGGAGCTGGTTGATAGGTTTCACTGGAGAGGTGGTTGATGTCCCAAGCCTGTCAATATTTGAGAGGCATTTGGACAGTACCTTTCACAACATACTTTAAATTTTGGTCAGCCCGAATTGCTAGGGCAGTTGGACTAGATGATCATTACAGGTCCCTTCCCTCTACTCTTCCCTGGTGAGACCACATCTGGAATATCATGTCCAGTTTTAGGCCCCTCCAGTGCAGGGTCACCAAGAGGATGAAGGGAGTGGAACACCTTCCTTATGAGAACGGGCTGGGGGCGCTGGGTCTCTAGCTTGAAGAGGAGACTGAGGGGTGACCTCATTAATGTGTGTAAATATGTAAAGGTTGAGTGTCAGGAAGACAGAGCCAGGCTCTTCTCAGTGATGGCCAGTGATAGGACAAGGGGCAGTGGATCCAAGCTGGAACATAGGAGGCTCCATGTGAATGTAAGGAAAATGTAAGGAAAAACCTTTTCACTGTGAGGGTGATGGAGCACTAGGACAGGCTGCCCAGATGGACATTCTGCTTTCTCTGGAGACATTAAAAATCCACCTGGATGCATTCCTGTGTGGTTTAATCTAGGTCATCCTGCTCAGGCAGAGGTGTTGGGCTAGATGATCTTTGGAGGTCCCTTCTAAACCAGATCATTCTATGATTCTGTGAAATAGTTCTGTTCCTATTCATTGAAAGTCTGGGAAATAATTTCATTGCAAACTGTAGTTTTCATCTCATTCCTATATATTTAAACTTATATTCTTGTTACGTTAGCTGTCCATAAAATGTCTAAACCTAGTGCAAAGGTCGGTGAACTACACAGCTTTCAGATTTGGTGGGTGAGTATGATTCACAAAACAATCTATTTTTAAGGAAGAGATCTTTGTGCTAGCATAGAGGAACTTCCTCTGTGTGAAAGTTTAATATTTTAGCTAGATCTCCAATAATGTGAAATCTTAAGTGAAAAACCTACTTGGCAAAGGGCATGTGGCTCCTAGAGCAGTTGAGCAAGAGTCTATTCTGAACAGCTGAGGCAGTGTTATCTGTTTTTTTAGATCTAATGCCCAGACTACTCAGTTCTTCCAGGGGAGCCATTGCTTGTCTATATGTTCTCAGCATCTAATCTCTGGTGGCCCTTTGTAGAAAGTCTGTGTGCCAAATTTCTTCTTTCATTTGGTTTCTCCTTTTTTTTTTTTTATCAGTGTGAATTTTATCCTTTGAACTCCATCTTGTGTGTTCTGCCACTTCCCACATAGGTGCAATGATGCATTCCTACATTTGTTTAGGACCTGTAGCAAACATAGTAAAAGGTACATACCAATATATTTAATATATAATAAAATGACACCTTAATTTGATTTATTACCAAGAAAAACAGGACAAATGTAATAAGGAAGTCCTAGGCTTCCTATACTTGTGCAATTAAATGTGTGCAAAATGGAACGGGCAACTCTGTCATCGTGCTGTGTTGAGCCTTACCTAACCTCACTTCAGTTCCAGTTGCCGGTGACTCTCGAGGCCTGACAGAACTGGAGGTGAATGGCAGACATCAGAGATGAGAAGGCTCGGAATTAATATATAAACTGGAGCTCACTATGGGCACAATTCAAAATGCCACCTTAGATTTTGAACAGTCGATATATATTGCCTCATACAGAGTAAGATAGCTTTGTATTAGGAATGGATAACTTTATTTTCTTCATACAAGTCAATGAGGTTTAGTAGTAAAATGTATCGAATCCCCTTATACAGGTATACATGTAAAATAAATGTATACACATGTAAAATAAATTTGTACTACTGATAAAAGGAGGAGAGTTCTTTCCCAAGGCAATATTCCTCTAGTGCTGAGCTTGTGTTCACATCTATTGGAGCTGCACAACTCTGAGACTTAGGTGTGCTGGGAAGGGAAGATTTTATTCCCTTATGGGATATCTTTCTGTTGATGCTTGAATTACAGCATTAATTTTATTTTAGACACTCATTGCTTTTCTTTTTACTTCTATTTTCTTTGTTACCTGCAAAGTCATACATGTCCTACAATTCATATGTTTGCAATGCTGGACCTGATGTCTTTTTCTTTGTTTACTGACTGTGTAAATGCAACTTTTAGGGATGTTCCTCTTCTGACAAAGACAAGAGCACAGTACTATATGTTTCTTGTGAAAATCAGACACCCTTTTAGAAGATCTGCTCATTATAGTTTGACGAACTGAATAATGATGACATCCATTAAAATGCCTTCCATTTTTCCATGTCTGTTCAGGTTTCATATTGTCTGTTTTGCAACACTTAGAAGCACAGTTGCAGGTCAAATCTGCAAGTGGTTACTGTCTTTGCAAAATGTTATTTCCAATATTTAGTGTCAGTTTCAAATGTAATCATGCTTCTCTTTATGGAAAAATATGTATGTATTTTGTACTCTATAGAATAATTTGCATAGGTGCAATACAAGCTTGTGAGGCTTATGACTAAGTTTACAAACAAGAACACTATGCACAAGCTCTGAAACCAGACAAACAGGGCCAGCAGTGCATTAAAGACTCAGGAGAGATAAACTGTCTCAATTTTTCTGAATGGGACAGTCACATGAAGGAAAAGAGGATTGCATGCGGAAGAGTGAGGGGGAAGTGGGTGAGCTTGTGATTTAAAAAGCTTGGTCATTAGCTCAGTAATCCCACAGGTTTCACTGCACAAAAATGTCTTAACACATTTTCAAAATTGCTCTGTAATGTCTCACACTCTTCTTTCAGGATGTGCAGTTTAATAACACTCTGATCTCTGAAAACCAAAGCAAGGAATCAAGGTCCATGCTAATGCAACCTTAGCTCTGCCTTCTGGAATGGGATATAATCACTTGGGGTTGTCTCTTGGTACCCAGCTGTGTCCCCAGCTTTAGATGTTGCTGAATTATGGGGTTTGGGGATCATCACGAGCTGCTTGAGAGCTGTTATTTGGGCGTGGGATGATCCATCCAATTTATATGGCTAGAAGAAGACAAGAGATATTCCCTAAGGGATTCTGGATGGCAAAAGCCAAGTTTTAAACCATGTGTCAGTGGTGGACTCTCAAGGCCTTGTAAGGGCTGCTGATGTACAGGGAGAAGGAGGTGGATCCATAGCAGACTTGTGAAAGCATAACTTTATGTGTTGGAGTTATGTGGATGAGAATAAAACAGAGAGTTGTAAAATCTAACAGGGTTAATGCTGGGTACCAAGCCAAAAGTTTGAGTGTGCAGCTATGTGGGACACTGTGGTTTCATATGTCTGTCTTATGTAAACATATACTTAGATTTAGCAATGAGGTGGAATCACTGTTGGAGACTCAATATTAGAAAAATATCTGTAGTGTTCATAGGCAATATATATTTATATGAATTAAACTACATCTCAAATATGGCAGAACTTAGGTAGTTTTGGTGTGTATCTTAACTCGTTATTGCCTGGCTCTAGAAGTTTGAGTAACACTGAACGTGAGGTATGGTTGGTATATGATCCTAGTCTGTTCCTTCCTCTCCCTATACACAACTCTATAGTGGAACCAGGGCTAATGGTCCTATTTTGACATAGCTACAATATGTGAGGGCCAGTGAGAGGAAAAAGAAATTGGTCTAACTCTGCCAAATCCTGACAGTGTATTTGGGACACCCCTCTCCTTCCCAGTTACCTGCTCACCTTTCCCCCAAATTCGTCATCCTTACACCAGGCAGCATTCCCATCTAACCCTTTGTTAATTCCCATTGAACTGTGTGGCACGTAGCGAAGCTGTGTTTAGAAATCTGGTGCTTCCCATCTCACGTTTTCTGTTGTTGGACACACCATAAACATCAGTTTAGTTTGGGGTTCAGTAGTTCTGGATTACATGAGGTACCTCAAGTGCTGCATCTGGATATGCCTCATTATAATGGAATGATTAACTTGATTGCTTTTCTTTGAAAAGGAAAAGGTGAGATTCTTCTCGTGTTCAGCCTAGTGAATTTGGGCCATGATCTGATTGAAACAGAGAATGCCTTGCAGTAGTTACTTCACTACATTGGTTGGGTGTCCTGGTTCCAGCTAGGGTAGAGTTAATTTTCTTTCTAGCAGCCGGTGGGAGGCCATGTTTGGGAGTTAGGATGAGACCAGCACTGATAACACCCTTATGTTTCTAGTTGTTGCCAAGCAGTCAAGGACTTCTCAGTTCTTCATAACAAGAAGGCAGGGGGCACCCAGGAAGCTGGGAGTTGACATGGCCAGGACAGATGATCCAAACCAGCCAAAGAGAGTATTCCATGCCAATTACATCATGCTCAGTATAAAGGGTGACTCAAGGGGAAAGAGGACACGGCTTCAGGACGTGCGGTTTTGGGGGCAATCCATTTCTGGTATGGCTCTGAGCTGTAAGGCTTGGGGTATGCAGTTTGGTGAGAAATAATACCCTGTATAACCACTTTCATATATTTTATTATAAAGTCCTGTCATTGTTACCGCTCTCTACTGTCCCAGTAAACTATTCATATCCCAAACTATGAGGTTTGTCTTTCTTTATTGGTTTTCTTTTCTATCCTTTCCCCGCCCCCCACCCCAGCATTTTAAGAGAGAATGGCTGCGTGGTGTTCAGCTCTCAGCTGGGATGAAACCATGACATTGGGATAGAGCAGCACATTGGGTGGAAGATGAGCCCAGGTCAGTGTCTCCTCAGTGATTTATGCACAGCATGGCTATGTTAACAAAGAGCTTGTGATCACTATAGTCACCCAAATCATGTATAACCAACCATATAGGTATAAAGTGCTACAGGAAAATAAATAAGAGGTCAAGATTTTCTGGTAGCAGCTCCTGAAAGGTAAAGAGACAGGATCTCCAGTAGCTTATGAGAGCTCTGTCTGCTCTGTGGTGAAGAGGAGACTTATTTAAATCTCATGAAAGTGGAATGTGCTGTAGTTTTGTCCTTCCCAGTCTGAGGACTAAATCTGCTTTTCCTTCAATGTCTCTCCAGCTGGCATGCAAATAAATTCCATGTGCCACTTATTTTCTCTTTAAAAATAGTTGGAGTTCCTTCTAAATTATGTTCACTCTTCAGAATACATTCCCAAAATACAAATATCTCCAAGTAGTTTTAATTTCTTAATTTTTATATGTTCTTGACAGTTAAAAGACCTACTCTGTTCTTCCTTCAGTGATAAAGAACAGCAGTCTCAACATGGAACCAAGTGTCATAAACTCTCAACACCTTTCTGAACTTTAGTTTTTAGAAGCTTTTTCACATTTCTGTTGTGTAGACAAAGAAATGAAGAGTCAGGTGAAGTCCCTTCATGGGAAGCACAGGGAAAGTTATTTTTTAGCATGTGTTGAGACCCCAGGACTCTTGTCTCACAGGCCTGGTTTGGTTTCTGACCACGATGACACACTGCTAACCAGGCTGTCTTTCGGCTGCCCTGCCAGTAATAGAGTCAGGAAAGTTTAGCAGAAAGACATAGAAGCTACATTTCCATACTTTTTGTGAAGAGTTGTAGGAGAGAAGAGAGTTGAACTGAGGGAAGTGCAGGAAGCATCAAGTTGCTGCCTGCTCTGAGATGCAGCCAACGCTCTGCCAGTCCTATCTGGAGAGGGTGCTGTCAGCCCCCAGCCAAACCCGCAGAACCTATGGAGAGGAGACTGAGCTCTGGAGAGAAGACAACAAGGGTGTGAACTAAGTAGCCTGATCTAGGCATGCCAGGGTGGACTGAAAGCATTGCAGGGTCCTGACTTGGTGGGGAAGAGTTGGAAGAGTTGCAAAAGGGGTGTGGAAGAGATGACAGAGGTGTCAAGTTATGATGGAGCTGCTGGGGAGATATAGAGCATTGTGCAGGACCCATTAATTTTTCTGCCCATGGAGCAATTTATAATTCAGGAGCTCTGATTACCATTCAGAGAAAGATAAGAAGAAAACAAGGGTGGCAGAGAGTAGTTCTGCTCCCTTTTGTGATGAAGTGGGATTTCAACGGAGGGTTCAGGATCACATTTAGGGCCAATACAGCTTTGCGGGCTTTTTCACCAAGAATGTTTTTGTTTCTTTGAAGATGAGATTACTAGATTCTGACAGAGCTGTAGAGCTGTCTGTCTCCATGGCAGCAGAGAGGGCTATGGACAGGACAAATGCAAACCCAAGTTTTCATTTCAGCTAACATTGTTTTCTTAGGAATTGCCTGCACTGGGACACTCAGGAATGTTAAAATGAAACAAACTACTGCACATACACTAGATTGCACTAAACCTCTCCATGGATGCTCTCTTTCATCCTGAGGTCACTGTATCTTAGCCTACTGTGAAATAAAACTGCTTTTAATAAAACATGTTTACAAATATCTGAACAAAGGGAGATGGCCAACCTCCTCTCAGTGGCCTATGGGGACAGGACAAGGGGCAGTGGTCACAAGTTGGAGCACAGGAAGTTCCATACCAGTATGTGACAGAACTTCTTCATGATGAGAGTGACAGAGCACTGGAACAGGCTGCCCAGGGGGGTTGCCCCTTCTCTGGAGATATTCAAGACCCGTCTGGACGTCTACCTGTGCGACCTGCTCTAGGGAACCTGCTTTGGCAGGGGCGTTGGACTCGATGATCTCTTGAGATCCCTCCCAACCCCTACAATTCTGTGATTCCGTGAAAGATGGATGGTTTTAGGCTCTGGGAGGCAAGTGGTTACACAGCTCTATGGGTGACATTTTAGATGCCCCTTCAGTGCTTTAAAAGGCTGGAAATATGGTACGGTCCCTTCTAACCCCTACAATTCTGTGATTCTGTGATTCTGCTTTTCTTCTGAATGAAAATGTCATAAAGCCTCATTTATGTACATTGGCTAGTTAATTTGTCTTGACTAGACATTTTCCTTAGTGTCCCCATGTAAATGAAGCATTAAGTGAAGCGAGTACTGATACCACATTGTTGGGCAATGAAGCTCCAAAGCCTTTCTGAGAGTAATGTTAGGATATGATAGGACCAGACACCAACTTCTCTTTAGAAAGTCCTTGTTAACAGAAATCTAAAAATATCTGCTTCTTGATGCAAAGTCACATCTATTATAGGACATTTCAATCTGCCTTTTTGAAAAACTTTATAATGAGGCAATTCCAGAAATATTTGGAGGCTTCATATTTCCTTGATCCTAGCCAAATTGGTTTCAGGCCTCATTATGGTAGGGAAATTATAAGACAGTTTGTCTTATTAGCTTACTGGCAATAGTCAAAGACCAAGTTTACGTATCAATTATCTGCAAAAACCCAGCATCAGAGTTTAGGGACATCCATTATAGACAAATAGACTTCACTGGCAAATTGTTCCATGAATACACAGACGTTTCTTGTGGTATAGAGGTCACAGTGAAAATGACAACTGTTACAGGATTTACTGCATTACATCTGACAAGGTAGAATGTAAACAGTCTCATGAAGATGAAATATTATAGAAGTGACTCCACTTGTTAGTGGAGCTCCAAATTTCCTATTTTGTGATAATAGATAGATAGATAGATAGATAGATAGATAGATAGATAGATAGATAGATGACTTTGAATGTTTCTTAAATACTTGCGTTTATTTCTGATCTTTGAAGATACAAAAAGCTACGAAAACTTTGTGTCAGTGATTCCACCTACTGGTGGTCTTCCTTACCTAGAAGCTAAGAAATGTTTCCCACAAGAACAAGAAATAGATCTTTTAACATAATTGGCAACATGGGCTGTGATACTGAGTGCACACTCAGCAAGTTTGCTGATGACACTGACACCAAGCTGTGTGGCATGGATGACACACTGGAGGGAAGGGATGATGCCATCCAAAGGGATCTCAACAAGCTTCAGAGTTGAGCCTGTGTGAACAGCATGAAGTTTAACAAGGCCAAGTGCAAGGTTCTGCACATGGGTCAGGCCAATCCCCAGCACAACTACAGGCTGGGCAGAGCATGGATTGAGGGCAGCCCCGAGGAGAACGACTTAGGGCTGTTGGTGGATGAGAAGCTCAACATGCAGCAATGTGTGCTTGCAGTCCAGAAGCCAACTGCATCCTGGGCTTCATCAAAAACAATGTAAACAGGAGATCAAGGGAAGTGCTTCTGACCCTCTACTCTGTTCCTATGAGACCCCACATGGAGTACACTGTCCAGCTCCTGGATCCTTAACATAAGAAAAACATGGACCTATTTGAACAAGTCCAGAGGAGGACCACAAAGATGATCTGAGGGCTGGGGCACCTCTCCTATGAGGACAAGCTGAAGAAGAGAAGGCTCCAAGGAGACCGTGTTGTAGCCTGCCAGTACCTGAAGGGGCCTAGAGGAAAGCTAGAGAGATACTGTTTGCAAGGGCATGTAGTTATAGGACAAGGAGCAATGCATTTAAGCTAAAAGAAGCTAGATTTACATTGGCTATTTGTAAGAAATTCTTCCCTGTGAGGGTGGTGAGGCTTTGGGCAACCTGGTCTAGTAGAGGGTGTCTCTGCCCATGGCAGGGGGTTGGAACTAGATGATCTCTGAGGTCCTTTTGAACCTAAACCATGCTATGATTCTATAATTCTATGATTTGATGATCTTCAATCAGTTTTTTGTACCAAAAGAACTTCCCTCTCTTTATCTGAAAGGGCATTCCCACAGGGCAACGAACATAGGTTACACCTTTGTTCATAAGTGAAGGCTGACTGCATCCTAAAAGTTAATCAAGTTCTGATAATGGGTCTGAAGGAGAACAAGAATCAGCAAAAGGTCTTTGAAAGATACAGAGCAGAAGACTCCAGGGATCTGCCATGTTTGTCAGCCCATATGAGTGTTTGTGTCTGAACCTGTATCATATGCCATGTTCTTTAAGGAAAACGCTTCTCAAAGTCCCGAGGAATGTAAAATGAGAGGTAAAGAGAGAATCAAGGAATATATGGGTGGTATCTCTAAACCAGAGCAGAGCTATGTGAATCTTGTTTGTTGTTTTTCCAAATAATTAATTGCACTCTAGGAATATTTTTTTTTTCACCAGCAGAGAAGGTGCAATGTTTAAAGGGATTAGTACTTATCAAACACTCAGTGCTGATATGTTGAAAATAAGTAATCAAAAGCAGGAAATTACAGCTGAAGTAAAACTGGTCCAATGAAAAGGCAAGGCAGAATTGATAAAAAAAGAGTAAAGAAATACATTATGCACTGAGGCCACCTACTGGGTATTGCTGAATTAGTAAAGCAAATGGTAGAAAACCGGGAAGAGTCAATTGGCAAGAGTCCAAAACAAAATAAAAGAACTATCTTGCTCCTCAAGAAACCCTACAAGCAAGCAACCAAAAGGAAAATAACTCTGAGGAAAAAAAAATGTAAAATCTATGTTCTAGAAAGTCAGATTATTTTTTTTCTCTTTAAGAGGTTTCAGGTTTTTGTGGCTATCATTCCTCGGATGGAATGTTATAATTTTTTCCAGCGATGATGTTGCACCTTGTTCACTTATAAAAGTGGCATGGCTAAACTGGTGATATGGATTCTGCTATCCTAAAGCCAATCTTCATCTTTCTCCTTTGTAAAATCAAAGTAGATTGTCCTAAAGAAATCTCAAAAGCAACTTGTAAATGAGTTAGTTCTGGTGCTTTAAACTCATCCCACTCAAAGCAAACAGAATTGAACTATGATGGTATGGTAGTAGAGGTGTATTTTTATCTCTTCAAGTGGGGTCGATACATTAGAAATTATGACTGAGGAATTCCTTTTAACTCAGTCATTATGATTAATTTTGTATCAGGATAATGGTGATGTAAGACAAATATGTTCTGCAAAGAACTGGGCACTGGCTTCATTGAAAAATTCACAGTGAAACATAATCTAACGAGAAAACTCTGATTCTACCACCTGTATCAACACAATCTGCAGCACTGAATTATTGTAAACGTCTTACGATGACACCAGGATTTAAAGGAAACAAGAGAAAAATATCAAGGCATTGCAAAGGAAGATTCTCCTTCATCTCAGTGTGGAAATTGAGCTAATTTCAGTTGAGGTAATTTAGATATTAATGCGTTGCAGGTAGCACTGTAGGCTGCAGGTGGAAGCCGTCTCCACATGAGGTCCTGCTAATGGTCCCCCACTGGTGTCAATATCAGTGTTGCTTCTCCAGTCCTGCTCCATGAGCCCTAGCAGAGCTGGTTGGTAGGACACATACTTAGCATGCCGTGAGAGATCTTAACATGGGATAGATGTTGTGCTCTCCTGTAAATGCATGAGAGATGGGGTTTGGTGTGTCAGAGGGTAGAGTAAGAGCAAGCAATGCTGTATGGGGTTTGGTTCATCTGAGAGAAATGTTTTTGAGTGGGATGAAAAGCAGGCTAGCCCTCAGCTGGCCCTCTTAGGGACTGTTGGAAGAACTCTGATTTAGTCTTTGCTGTATGCATTAAACTGGAGTGGGCTATGAAATTTAGAAAAGGGATAGAGTTGAGCTGAGTTGAAAAGAAGACAATTCAGCCTTCCTCATGGGGATGGCTGAGGCCTATTGGCGTGGTTACTCCAGGTGCTAGCACTGGGGGGAGGCCCTTTCTTTCAGCCTCTATGTACTGCTCAACCAGATTCCAAACAACTGGGGAGCCATTCAACTCACAAGGACGGTTCTCCATCTGGTGGGACAGGGCAAGAGCCTGACTGGTTATCCAGCAAAAACCTGGACAGTTTTGGCCTTGGTGATCATGATTTCTGCTTCTGGTTGTTTCATAACTAAGTAGAAGTGGAGAATACAGAGCTCAGGAGCTTATTCCACAATAAAAAAAGAACAACATGGGAATGGCATAGACACAGCTGAAGTAATGGGGTGAAGTCTGAGCAAAACACACTATTTAGAGACAAATGGTATGGGAAAGACACCATTTTTCACTCAGAGCATCTGAGCAGGGCCCTGTGCTTGCTCCTTCTAAAGCATTAGGAGCAGAGGAAAGCACAGTCAAAGCTCAAAGTCTGCAGTGTGGTTTTCCAGGCTTTTCACTGCAGATTTATAGTCGGTAAACTTGGCTTCTGAACTATAGGGATGTATTTAATTTTTTTGCTGGCTTCAGTGTGTTGCTGATCTTCTGTGTACAATTGTTTCTTCAGAAAAGGTTCCAGTTCCTAGGGAATGGATTGTAGGTTTAAGTTCTCCAGTTTCTTCCCTGCTGAAAATAATATACTGGTCTTTGACTGGTCTAGAAGAGCTGATCTTACTTTCAGCACATGTGCTACTTGGTGCTTAATGAAATTGGACTTTTTTTCTCATTCTGGATCAGGTAAAGAACAGATTATAATGTCAGTGAACAACTATGATATCTTTTCATGAGACTGACAATTTGTATAATGATTGGGCACTGGAGAATACCCCACTTCACATCTTTTTTCTGCTAAGTTCGTTCTCTATTTAAAAAAAGATGGTAGAAGGGCTGTATGAATTTATTTGCTTTGTTAGGAACCTTACTGTCAGAAAGCCACTTTTTTTTTTTTTTTGTAATTGTGCATGGGACAGAAATGTTTCTGATTCTCATTCTCTGTGCAATCATCAGTTGAAAGCAAGGACAGATGAAGTTTATAAGTCATCGCAGTGTGGGCTCCTGATGCATGTCCTATCTAAATGAAATAATCATTATTGACTCTTTAGCTAATTCATGATCTATTCATCTGAACTTTGTCATTAACTGTGTCACTGTGTCACCCATTTGGTGTTTGAATTTGTGGTGGAAAAAGCAACCTGTCTGTTTTTATGTGCACAAAGACAGGCTCCTCTATCATCAGAGGGATACTTACTCACAGGCTGAGTAGCAGCCTTACTGGAAAAGGCCTGGGGGTTTCAGGGGACAAACAGGAGTCACATTTGAGCCAAGGTGGTGTTCTGGCAGGCAGTGAGGCAAGCTGCATAGTGGGCTACACTGGGAGGAGCATAGCCAGCAGGTTATGGGAAGTTATTGTCTTCATCTAACCATCTAATAACAAGCTGCAATCACCACAAACCATGGAATGGGATGTTCAGCATGGTCATTAGGAAAAATTTCTTAGATCGATAGTGCAGCACTGGAGAGGGAGGATGTGGAATCTCCTTCCAGCTTGCAAGGTTCAGCCAAACTCCTGGCTGATCATGTTTTATTGAGTAGCAAGTTGGGTTAGAACCCTCCAGAGATGCCTTACAGTCTACGTGTCTGTGATTCTGTGATAAGTTCCGTGAGAGAGAAAAGATAATTCTGCATGCCTGAAAGGAAAGCTGGCAAAGTTCAGCTGCACTTACTACAGCCCATGAGTATTTTTCATGTGATTTAGGAATTATTCCAAATACAGTGATATCATTCACACAGCTCTGAACCGTACAATGCTTACAAAGAATTATGGCTATCATTCTTTGGTTGTTGATAGATGTGTGTATGGCACAAATATCTGAGAAGCCCCTGATTACTTGAGGATATGTGCTCCATAAACAAGAACAGAAGACACCTCTGCACTGAGTTTTTTTAATGGTTCTACAAAGTGCCCCATGAATCAGAGGGAAGTGATCAGTCACCACAGCTTTCCCTGGCTCCCCTGGGACTGTGCAAAGATGCATCAAACGCTTGGTTTTCCTCTTCATCTATCAGTGTTTGCATCTGTACCAGTAAAAAAAAACCTAACCCAGAAAACCAGTACCAGAGTCTGATCGCTCTCCCATGGTCATCTATATTGTGACATTATTAGTAGATTTTGTCCTCACCAGTCAGGACTCTCCCAAACAATGCATGGCCATGGACAGTACAGGCCAGGGATGGTTCCCCAAGGCCACCTCATTTTTGAGGGGAGGAGAATTTAAGTTTTTAGACCTCAGCAACTTGATACTTATTAATCACATGCTTGCTGCAACACAAAAATGTCCAAAGTTCTATCTGCAAGCAGTCAAGGAAAGAATGTGGCTTTTCAGGTGACTCACTAGACAGGAAGATGCAGTCACTGGCAAACACTGAAGTGTTGTTAGTAGATTCAAGTACCATAAAAACTGCTCATCTAGCAGCTAAGATTATTTAAGAGCTTGCAGCTGTCTTTCTGATGAAAAAGAAGCTGTAATGGTATGCACGTTTGTGTCTACATTTTGTTGCTCATATCATTTGATTTCTCCCAGATGTTTTAGAACAGATTCTCTATTCACCTTCCTCATGCCACCCTTTATTTCTAGGCCTCTTACCATATTCCCAGCTGTCTCCTCAGGAGGTGTAGTAATCCTAATCTGTTCTACCTCTTCTTTATAGGAAGGCCACTCTGTGGTTCAAAATTAGCCTTGCTAGGTTTCTCTATAACTTTTAATTTCTGCTACACCCTTTCAGTCATGCTCTTGGTATTCAGAGTACATATAATTGATTTACCCACTGGCATAATGACATTGTTTGCCTCTGTCAGTATTAATTTCCTAATAATTCATAGCATTTCCTTTATTAAAAAAAGGCATTGTTCAACACTGATATTTTATGTTTGTGTTGATATTTTCATGTAGTTACATATTATATCTTTAAAATCTTACTCCACAGTAGTAATAACTAATTGGGTGCCACCATTAGATTTGTATGCAGAGTTAGGATTGTGTTTTCATGTATCATTTTACATTTGTTACATAAATGTAATTTCCTTTCCTATTTTCATACTTAGGCACTCCTTAGATCTCCTGAGGCTGTTCTGCATTTCATTTTCAGCCCTCGTGATGCTGTGTAACAACATCAGCAGCACACCATGTCTCTTTCTGAGTCACAGTTTCTGTGGTCATTTTGGATATGATGAACACCTTGGATCTGACCACAGGACCTAGAGATGCTCCATGTAGTCTGTGATGATTGACATTTACTCCCATGTCTCCTATTTTTGGAACAATTATGATGACACAAGGACTTTTCCTGCTAGTTCTTGTCAGTGTATATTTAAAATCTTGTCAGATGTCTTTTTCAAATCTGTAGGGGCTATGTCAACTTTTTGTCCCTTGTCGGTAGGCTTTTTGATTCTTTTAAAGAAGAACAATAGATCTGTGAGGCAATGCAGTAGCTTTCCTAAAGTACATGAAATTCTATCTTTATTCTGTGTTGCTGATGCCAGTCATTTACAGGTAATGGATATTGCCTCTGGTTAGTATAGGTAGGGATATGTTGAATTATATGAATGGAAATAGACCCCTGAACCCATGCAGAAGAAAAAATATATTTCTGGAATATATAATTTGTTTTCTTTGCATATCTTTAATAATATTCCTGCAGAATTGCAATAGTGTATCTACATTGCACATCTACCACTCAGAGCTTCCTTCAGTCCAGTAACACTGCTGATGCAAGTTGAGGCCTCCCATCAAAAAATTACTGAGTAGCTATGCAGAGGCAACTACCCTCTGGTAAACATATATTACTTTTTCCTAATCCACTGCAACAAAGATGTGCAAAATATAATGCAGTGGTACAGCATATTTGTTTTGACCCAACACTAGTTTGTTCTGTTATGAATAAGAAAGTAAAGGTCTCTCATGGCTTGAAAGAATTGGGAAAGAAATTAAATCCCATCAGGCTCACTGTATTCAACTGTTCCAGTTGCTAAAACTTCAGACTTCATGATGATGTATTAACTGAAGAAAATGAAATAGCAGGCATTAGAGACCTCAGGTGTGGATGACACGTCAGCCTCCCATGGGTTCCAACAAGCAAACACTTACTCTACAAAAGAAACAGGAATACTTGACATCAGGCCTGGCCATTGACCTACAGAGCCATTCACCTTAGAGGCTAAATGTCACTGACATTAATAGAAATGAGAACTTGGAGAGAACTAGCTTGTTCACACACCCCCTATAGTCCTACAGCACCTGAGATGGTCATCCACGAAAGCAAGTCATTTCCTCAGAAAGAATGATGAAGAAAGCACTAAGTTGCTTTGAATCCTTTCTGCAGGCTTGCAGTGATGACTAATTGCTAGATACTATCCAACTGCTCACACGTGGAGTTCAAGAACAACCTCTCCTGCATCTTTTTCATCATCAAGCTAAACTGATCAGGAGGCATAAAGTCAAATACTGGATAAAGGTAGACAATACACTGCTCTGTTATTGACTCTGTACACCATGCTGCTGTTTCTGTCTCGTTGGCTCTGCATTTGGACAAAGCCATCCCAAGGATGAAAAACAGCTGCGTGAAACAGAACCCGTGCAAGAATCACGATGTGAGGAAAGCCTTTCTGAGGAGTGAAAAATGCAGTCTACTTTGGAGTTGGTCGACCCACATCTGTAATTGATCAACTGAATCTATAATTTAGAAGTTCTTCTGCATTCCTTGATTGTGCTAAGTTCGGACATAGCATTACCCATGAGTAATGCTTTCTATGAGCTTTGATTGGCTAGAAGACCCTATCCCATGCTGGCAGATGGTGACATGTTACTCAGTTATTCATGCTTCACTTGCTTCCTGGCGGGACTACAAGAGTCTGATGTATTTGGTCACCAGGCTTTTCAGCACTTCGAACAATTCACCTAGAATAAAAAGCCCTCAGCCGTGCTGTTTATTTTGAGTGTATCATCAGACCTGTCCTCAGCTGTCTACAATCTCTTCCTGCAAAGAAGTTAAAAGCAAGATTTGGTCCTTCTCATCACTGCAGGGTTTCCAACAATGGCCAAAAAAACATCCAGAGCTTAGTGTTGATAACTGCTCTCATCTGTCCCTGCAGACCGTTCCCTTTCTTCCCTATCTCCACTTCACTAGGGGTAAATGCTGTCATAATTAGTGCTGTCTGTCTAGGAGACAGAATGTTCTTGGAGACCACTATGAGGCTGTGAAATGAGTACCTTGGGATAGAAAGACAGTCACAAGGTTGACCTTCCATTTGAAGTATGAGACACATTTATTTGACCTCCTCTAGCGAAAACACCGAGGAAACACAAATGCTTTTATATTCTATCAGCTCTACCAAAAGACAACACTTCACCGCTCATGCATCTTCCCTGTGGAAGAAGATGAGAGAACTAACAGCATGCGACAAGCAAGAAGCCATGATGCTTATTGCATTTGCAATGACTCTCCAATGCCATGGTAGTGAGTCAGGTACAAAGAACTTTTACAAAACTGAGCAGAAGGTGGCCTGGAGCCTAGTACCCGTGTTTTAAGCTGGTCCTGATGCAACCTTGATCCCTGCATCCGCTAACAACATGTAAATGGAGTTAAGATAGTAAACACACCTTTTCCTTCTAAGGCCTTTGGTTCTGATATTTAACATTTGCAGTACTGTCATAGGCCTGTCAACGTTTATAAATATGTAAAGGGTGAGTGTCAGGAGAATGGATCCAGGCTCTTCTCAGTGATGGCCAGTGACAGAACAAGGGGAAATGGTTCCAAACCGGAACATAGAAAGTTCCATCTTAATAAAAGGAGGAACGTTTTCCACTGTGAGGGTGATCGATCACTGGAACAGGCTGCCCAAAGAGGTGTGGAGTCTCCATCTCTGGAGACATTCAAGGCCAACCTGAACACATTCCTATGTGATCTATTCTAGATGATCCTGCTTGGGCAGGGGGGTTGGACTGGGTGATCTTTCGAAGTCTCTTCCAGCTCCTAACATTCTGTGTGTGTGATAGGCCACGACATACAAACTGTAAATACGCAACATTTTTCTCTATTTGAAGTTTTTATGGCAGAAGCCCAAACTGTGTGAAAACACCCCTCATTTTCCTCTGTGCCCAGCCCCAAACTCCTTATCCAGTGAAGTTCTCTACTCCCTCTACCAGATGCCAATTTTTTGTCAAACTTACAGCTTCCTTATCAATAACAGCTGTAGGCAGACTCAACAAGTGCTTGAAGACACAAACTAAAGAAGTGTTGTCATTTTAACACAAAAGTGTAAAAACAAATACTAATGACTCAATAAAAATAAATTAAGATAGTGCCTGTATTTTTATCTTCTGACTTTTATAAAAATTGCTCTTCTTTCATCCTCTGCCTCTTGAGAATTCAGCAGACACCTAACAATACTTAACACAAGTTGTGAGGCATTTTAGTGATACAGTTGTGTGCACTTGAAAGAAATACGTGCAATGAAACTAGTGACTTGGAAACCCAGTGACAACGAGTCTTTGGCTCACATTACATCATAAAAATAAATATGAGCTCCTTACAGAAACACTTTTTTAATATTTGCCATAGGTAAATTTTGACTATTGCAGACAGTGCCATGTGAATACAAGTTAGAATTTACATTTACCAGGTAACTAACACCCTCCACAGCCTCACACATCATCTCACAAAAGGCAAGAAAGTATAAACAGGAGAAATTCTCAACTATTTACTGACACAGTGTGAAGAGTTTTCACAGACTTAGTTAAAATACCCTTGTGTGAAATAATTTTATTTTACTGTTTTACATGCAATGTATAAGTATGTACTCAAACAACCCACTTTTTACCTTTTTGTAAGGAAGTGGTAAGAGTCTAGATAGATATAGTGTGAAATTCAATGTGAGTAATGTGCTTTTAAAAGTAACTGTATTTCTGAAAGAATAAAGAGCAATTTTCATTGCAACATTTTTTTACCACACTGAAATTATAACATCCTGAGACATCTTCATTATCATACAGAAAATATTACCTAACAAGGACTAAACCTAAACAACTTATTAATTCTTTTAATGACTAGAAGTTTAAATTACTAGTACCAATGTTTTAAACCTGTCTAGTTTTGGTCCTTTCCTGAACAATGATGTTATGTAGACAGTTGAAAATATCAAAGTAATTAAAAACTAGCATCGCTGTTTTCCTTGGTGTAAAACTGACATGGCAAATATGGAATTTCTGTTAGCCCATAAATCTACAGAAGTCACTTTCTCCCTCCTCATCATCAGTGACTCAATCTAAAATCAAAATAGTTAAGTTACACTACACAGTATTTCTTTATGTCTCAGATTCATTTTCATTTTACATCTGTAGTACTGCACAGGAGGAAACAAAAGTAGGTGAATCCACACGACCAAGAACACAGTGTAGATGCAAGGACAGAAAATGTTAAATTGCTGGCATTTAAGATCTTCATAGCCATTTTCTTTCAGACTTTTCTATTGAGCAAATCTTCAACAAAGTGAGTAATTTCACTCAATGAAAGATCTCAAGGCAAATTGAAGAGTATAGAATCACTTCTGAAGGTGCTAAACAGTGGAGATGGTTTTTAGTTTGCCCTGAAATATTCTATGTTCCCCTTGCTAATAGTATCTCAATTGTATCCAACCTTCCTGTTAAATTAAAAATATCTATATTAATATATAGTCATTGAACCATGCTATTTAGATATTACTCTAATACTATCTTTAGTAATAAATTTGATGATGTTGTGTTTCTGAAACTGTTCTTCATGATGTTTCTGACCTTCTCAGGTTGCAGGTGAAGAAGGACCCTCACTTCAGTGAAGCCCTATCATAAAACAGTCAGTAACGGAGGCTGCAGGAACTCAGAATCACAGATTCCTCCCTCTCAGGGCATTTTGCCAGAGAATTCTGCTTCAGACTCATGGAAATTCTTGGACTAAATATATGCATGCATGGGACTGGAAAAATATATACAAAGCATGTGTTCCTATAGGAATCTTTTTCACCTAAAGCATAACAAAATTTGAAAACTCTTTTTTCTTTGTGAGTCAGACTGAAAATTACTGTGAGCTTGACAGTCTATGTTATTGCATATTCTTTACCAGGTTTACAGTAATTGGTATTTGCTAATCGATAGTTGGCAGAGAGAAGAAAGGGACCATGAAGAGGAAGGACACATTCTTAAGTGCTTAAGTAAGAGTGTGCTTGCATTTTTCCACTTGAACTTCAAGCGTGATCTTTCTGATAGCATACTCTACATCTAAAGTAGCAAATGAAAATGTGCCCCTGATAAAATAAGAAACCTGGATTTAAAAAAAAAGAAAAAGTGTAATGTTTCACCTTCAAGTTTCCTTATTTTAAAGCAAGTTATATCAGTGTCGATTCTCCAGTCTCACAGAGCTCCTTCTCAATAAAATCTGTAAGAACAGCTGCAGGCATCGTGAGATTTTAACAATGAATAAATAGCACTTCTGCAGTGCTGCTTCCACAGCCTGATGAAATTTATAGGACTTTTTCCCACAGTAACCGACTTGTTCAAATGTTTGCTAAATCGTGCTATGTATAACTAACTATCCAGGGTTCTACTTCTGTAAATGCATGCCTAATCTGGGCCAGCTGAAGGCGACTTTCTGTGTTCAGCTTCCTGCAGCGACACGAGCACTTTTCTGGGAAGGCAGACTTAATTCACACACTCACATGCTCAACGAGAGACCAAAATCTCAGTGGTGTTTCAGACTAGTTACTTTCTTTTGCTGTGTTTTTCTTTGGTCTTTTCACTGGCTGCTTGGGGAATACACTCCTACAGTTATGACTGACAATTCTCAGCACATTCGTTGCATGCAACATGTATGAGCTAAAGCTCATGGCTGATGATCAGTACCTCTGGCACTTCCTGATAACACCTGGACCATATCAACATTACCTGGGATACTGTCTGTCTAGATAACTAAAAGGATGCCAGAGCTCCAAGGAAAGCCTTTTTTCTGTCTTGTGCTATGTTACACATCAGGAGCTGTAACATACCGTGAAATACTTGTGCCCTCCAACGGAAACTGAAGTGGAAGCATGAAGGATGTCAATGTCATTTGATGGGGTGTCCAAACTGAATCTAAACTTGACTGGGAGAAAGCATTTATTCTTCAAGACTGAAACATATAGGAGAGTCTAATAAGATTTTATTACAAATTTATTATATATACATTATTTATATGTAGCCACGCAGTGGGTGCCTCTGCCTCAGAGTGCCACACATTAGTTCCAGGCTATCTGTATGGTCAGTCTGGCTTGGATCTGCCAGGAAAGCATATTCACATGCTGTGCAGGCTTTGCAGAGCCAGCAAGTGCCCAAGCCAATGGATGACTGTGTCTGTCTCGCGCCCCCTCAAGCAGGTGCACAAAGGCACCTTATTGTTTTTATGCTTCATGCCTGCACAAGGATGTTTTTTTTACTTTATTTTTTTTTTTTCCACATTTGCTGCTGAGGATATATGCAGAGCAACTGTTCTCCACAGGGAGCTGCATTTGTGGGAAGGAAGAACTAATCCCTCCTGAGTGGTAAACCTGGACCACAGGGACAACACCTTTTTGACACTGCTATACATCCCGGATGTTGTCATGTTTACAGCAGGTGAAAACCTCCATTCAGGACATCCCAGCTACGCAGTGCCAAGGGAAACCTGCACTGGAACACGAACAACAGGAACTCTCTGCTGCAGTAGAGCCTAAATACATGACTTTTCAGTGTAAGTTAGACTAGTGATTTATTTGCCTCCTGGTCATGCCCTAGAGGACATTCCTTTGATGTGTTCATAACTATGTCTTCATCACTCTTAACATAGCTGATGTCTGGGGACCTGTGGCTCTCCAACCCCAACTCTTCTTAATTTCTCTGTGTTTATCCTTCTCTTTCCTCTTTAAACACTGGGCAACCGCATCATCTCCTGTTCTTTCATGTTCCTGAGGGCTTCCAAATCTGTCTCTGTCCCATGTCTGATCTTGTGATTCTAGCAGTCTACTGAGCATCTCTTTTTAAGTACCTCACTGCACTTTGAACACAACTTTTATTCCTCCCAGTTCTGCTCATATGCTCAGTCTTTTATTATTGCCAGCCTTGCAGTTAAGGTATTGTTAAGGCTGTCTTAAAAAGAAAAACAACCCTTAAAGGAATGCACGAAGAGTGACAGACATATGAATGACTTCAGGGTGCTTTAAAAGTGTAGATAATTTTTCTGATACACTGAATAGTATTCTAAAAAATGCAAAAAAAAAAAAAATTACTTCCAGCCCAAACCGGTGGAATTTTCAATGAAACTTCGAAATATTAATGGAAAGGTATTGTCTTCAATATCCACATGGCTTTACTCAGTAGAGGGCACCACCTTGCAGACCACGCTTACACGGCACAGTACAGCCAGGGAAGATCTGAGACGGATCAGCTAGATCCGGGGGTCTTACCTTTTTATAACAGCGTTATGTGAATTAGTTTAGTTTGTTTCCTGCCTGCGCAAATCCATCGTGCCACTGAAAGAAGAGCTCCCTGTGAGGGCAGGGGACAGGACAAGGGACTGAAGACCGACCCCTCGGCCGACAGAAAAACGCGTGCCGCGGGTTGAACGGGAAACGAAAGGCACCGGCAACCGGGGAAACAACAAAAGGGGAAAAAACCGACAACTCCGTCTTTTGGCTTTTAAGTTTTGTTTGTAGGATTTGAGGAGCAAGTGGAGAGAATGTGAAATTACCTACAGCGACCGCAGGACGCTGCCTCTCCCCGCCGGGGGTTTCCCCTCCGGGGCTGGGGCTAGGGCCGGCGGTGCTCCAGGAGGAGCATGAGCAAGAGGGCGTGGAGCCTTCGCTCTCTCTGCTCCCCCGGAGCAGAGAGAGCGAAGGAAAGGAAGGAAAAGGAAGGAATCCTTTTCCTTCCTTCCTTCCTTCCTTCCTTCNTTCCTCCTCTTTCCACATGATCGACGCGTCCTGGGAATTACGTGCTAGGGGACTAGAAAACCTCAACTGTTGCATTAACAGACTAAGTTCCTCGAGCGGAAGATGCC
Source organism: Heliornis fulica (assembly GCA_013399135.1). Taxonomy (NCBI): domain Eukaryota; kingdom Metazoa; phylum Chordata; class Aves; order Gruiformes; family Heliornithidae; genus Heliornis; species Heliornis fulica. Next base: position 190,399 of record VXBZ01010284.1, on the reverse strand, counting down.
AGTCCCGTAGAACGCAGAGGCGCTGGTGCACCGTGACAGCGTCTGTAAGGACAGAAAGCGAGCGCCGCCGTGCGCTGCAGGATTAATACAGCACTACGGGCGGAGAGCCGGGCGC